>WNWU01000011.1:18297756-18347098 GCA_012654045.1 Ptyas mucosa | reverse complement strand
AAAGAAAGAAAGAAAGAAAGAAAGAAAGAAAGAAAGAAAGAAAGAAAATCAGGTCCCAAACCATAATAAAGTTATTCTACTCTGCTCTGCTCTGCTCTGCTCTGGCAACATTGTACTAAAATCTATCCTACTTTCCTAATAGTTCCCCCTCTTCCCCCCCACAAAGAGATGTTATATATCCTAATTTCCCCAACTTCATGCTCATTTCCTCATTTTGCAACCTGTCTGGCATAGCTTTCCTATGAGGGCTGATCAGAAAAAGTTTCATGGAAGGTTCCATGTAGCTCTTTGGTGAATGAAATGTACCACAAATGACAAAAAAAATGGTTGCACTTCATCAACTACAGTATGACAAAGGAAATGGAAAAGTTTATTATTATGATAATGTTATTTTTAGGGATTTCTTTTTTAAAAAAGAAATTATGTTATCAAACTGAATGAGAATATTTCAAAAACTGCAGAAGAAATGTTCAGCATAGCTGAATTTGTCAGAGTAAAAGAGAAGCAGGGAAAAACGAAAGCAACATCATACGATGTGTGGCCATACTTCCACTAACCAGCAGATGGCACTCAGGCAATTGGGGAAAAAAAACAGGTGGGCAACACCAAATTCACCAATCCTTCAGTTTTGCTTAACTAGGCTATTTGTTATCCCCTTCTCTCACGAACCCTTCTTCAGAGCTTCACTAATTACACCATTTCTACAATTTATTGATGATTTTTTTCCCAAGATTTCTATAAAAACTGGAAAAGGAAAAAAGAAAGTCAGCCTCCAACAGCCGTTTGAGATTACAAGTGCATAATCAAGTTCATAGACAGGAATTGTTCACTCTCTCAATTACGGTAATAATTTCACAATAGCTACCATTGCCACCTTTTTATTAAAATTACTAAAATTAGGATTTTCTGTAAGACTTTAACATGAGTCCTATTCTTTCTATTTGTCTGTGATTTATCAGTAGCTGAAGCATAAGATTAGAAACGGTGAGTTCTAGTTCTGCTTTAATCATGAAAGCCAGCTGATTTTATTTATTTATTTATTTATTAGTTCGATTTATATGCCGCCCTTCTCCGGAGACTCAGGGCAGTTTACAATGCATTAAGCAATAGCCTTCATACTTTTATATATACTTGCTTAGTAGGGCTTTTTGCCCCCTCCCGAGCGGTATACAAAGTCAGCTTATTGCCCCCACAAACCGGGTCCTCATTTTACCTACCTCGGAAGGATGGAAGGCTGAGTCAACCTTGAGCCTGGTGAGAATTGAACTCGCAATAATTGCAGGCAATTGGCAGCTAAGTGCTACTTTTAACAGTAGTTTAGTCTGCTGCGCCACCAAGGCTCTTTGATTTTGGATTATTCTCTCTCTCTCTCTCTCTCTCCCTCCCTCCCTCTCTCTCTTTTTGTGGGGAAAATAGGAAGAGGAAGGCATATTAGGTATATTCACTGCCTTGAGTTATTTATAAATAGAATAAAGGTGGGATATAAACAAACAAACAAATAGGAAAGGTTGCCTATCATGCAGAAGTAACTCTAAACAGTATACAAGGATTAAATACAACAATTTACCTACAACCATAGGACACAAACATAATGTGACACACCCAAAAAGAACAGAACATCAGAGCTTGTTTAGCCAACTTGCTCAGATGCTTGGAGGAACACCTACAGTAGTAGCCAAAATTGTGGAAACCTTTTGGGGAAAGTGTTTTTTCTAAAACTAGCTAATAGCACCACTTTTTTATTTTTTGGAGTAGTACCATAAAATTATGTATCAATGGAAAGATAATTTAATCAAGAATGTAATGCAATAACTTTTATGAAGGATTTGCTATTAGAATAGCAGTTACACAATAAAGAAGAAAAGTGAAACACATAGAAAAAACAAGCTATACAAAAATTATCACCATAGAAAAAATGAGATATACAAAAATTATCACATCAGTTAATACTTAGTTGGGTAATCTTTAGCATGAATTGCGGCCTTACAAATATTCCCATGGAGTGAACCAAGCCTTTTAGTTCTGCAGTTTTTATAATGTGAAACCAAAATTGAATGATTGCTTTTATTAACGGGGTTTTATTCCTGGATTACTTCTGACTAACAAGTTTAATTAGTCGGCTCCATAGATTTTCAATTGGGTTAAGGTCTGGCTATTCCCAGGCCATTCTAGCAATGGAATATGATTATCTTGAAAGTCCAAAAAAAAATAACAATAATGGTGTTATTAGCTATCAAACCTCAAAAATACACTTTTCCCAAAAGGTTTCCACAATTTTGGCCACTACTGGAGATCTTTAATGCATTGAAGATTTTGGGCCATCAAGATCTTTAAGATAATACTATTCCATAGAGAAGGTGCTGCCACAATGCAGGCATGACTCTGGGATGCCACAAAATGTCATTTGTTTAATGGAAGATGCCTGGAGTATATCCTCCCTGCTGGAACTGGTGAGGTGAGCAAAGATGATAGGAGATGGTGATCCTACAAATAAATCTGCCCTAATCCAGGTAGGGCTCTATAGGTGAACTTGAATCACATCCGAAAGCCCACTGAGAGGACACATTCCACCTGCCACCAAGTTCTGATATAGTAAAACATTTTTCTCCCTATCAATGGAGTCTGAACCCAAGTTATAAGCCTTACAGGAATAATGGTGCTATTGTGTGGAAGCCCAGTTAGCCAAATAAGGCAGAACTGCAAGTTAATAAAGCCAACAGTCTTGAGAATCATGGTGCGAGATGTGAGTCAATCGTACACTGGTATATCTTGGTTGGAGTTTTGCCACCCAGAGTGAAAACAGAAACACAGCTTACTTGGCAAATTGTTGTTCATGATTGCAACATTGTGTCTTGTTGCTCCAGATTGTTTGATCTGCCTAATCATTTTGACGCCTGATTAAATGCTGACTAGATTTCTAGTTTGATTTCTTTCTGTACTGCTGGTGCCAATGCTTAGACTAGATTTGGATTACCACTATTTGGATTCGCCACGATTGCAAATTTGGATTACTTTTGTGATTAGTCCCTTGTGGTGAACTGATTACTATAGTTTGCCAGGGATTGATACCTATCTTCAATAGCCACACAATACAAGAGATTATTGAATTAACATTCCAATAAATTTCACTATCCTACTTGGAATTGCCTCTATTTTTATATACTATTTTAATAATTCTTAGGTTCTTGAATTATTAAGTTTCCCCCAGTTTTATTCTACAAATATAACTGTAAATTACCCACACATAATAATAATTAGAATTAGACACACATCTACTGCATAACACCCCAGACTTAACAAAAAAAAAGTCCAGATAATAGTTGTGGCAGAACCTGGAAGCAGCAGAACAGAACAGAAGGAAATGGGGTGGGGGGTCACAAAATACAAAAACCGTCAAATAGAAGTAGAATGACTGTGGCAAAAGAAAACAAAGCAAAGATAGCACGTACAGTAATAAGTGCCTTGGGTACAATCCAGTGGTGAAATTCAATTTTTTTTCCTACCGGTTCTGTAGGTATGACTTGGTGACTTGGTGACTTGGTGGGCATGGCAGGGGAAGGATACTGCAAAATCTCCATTCCCACCCCACTCCTGGGGGAAAGATATTGCAAAATCTCCATTTCCACCCCACTCTGGGACCAGCCAGAGATGGTATTTTCCAGTTCTCTGAACTACTCAAAATTTCCACTACTGGTTCTCCAGAACCTGTCAGAACCTGCTGGATTTCATCCGTGGTACAATCCCAAAACCTTTGGAGCATCACTTGAATACCATTGATCAACCTTGACAATATCACTATCCGTCAATCGCAAAAGGCAACTTTACTTTCTGTTGTGCTACCTTTAACACCAGCAGACAACAGCATCTGCCTATCTCAGGTCCTAGGAAGTACTCAGTAGATCAGGGGTGTCAAACTTGCGGGGCAGATGCATCATGCGCTGGCCATGGCCACCCCCCATTTAGGCAAAGGGGGGAAAAGTCATGATACATCACATGACAACAATGTGATGACACGAGTTTGACACCACTGCAATCGATAGATAAAAATACCAAATCTAGTCTAAGCATCTAAGCTGACTTGTGTTACAAACCAAAAGAATAATCCATTATATGTCAGCCCTAGAGGCCATCTTTTTCTTTGGATCTTCAGGGCTGCCACATTTAGTGCTGTGGGAAATTGGGAGGGGGAATTGCATGGAGTTGCAGAGATATCTATCCATAACAACATTCTTTTCTCTGGGAGTCAAGGATGTTCAACCTGCACCTGGAGTGGTGTGACTGGGAGACATTTTCAGTTTGGACGGTGGATTGATTGGACCATGTGATAGACATGCGGGTGCAGGGGGAAGGGACTTTGACTTTCTTTTGGGTGGGAAAAACCTGGAAGCTTTGAGGTTCAGGTTTTCCCAGATGTGGCAATATGACTTCTCTAATAAAGTGGAACCTTGAGGAACTTCTAGCCTCGGAGTCTTCTTTCGTTGGGGGTGTTACTTGGAACCCTGATATTATAGCTGTTTGTTTATTAAATTTATAGGCTGTCCAATTCCACTATCACTTTGGGTGGCAAACTTTTAGAGAATTTTTTTCAGAGAATTAGAGACATTTTCAGAAAGCAACAGAATAGAAGATGTTATCTACAAAGAACATGCAAACCCAGCAGGTTTCTTTAGTAGAAGAGCAAATATAATTTTTAGGATGATTAGAAACACTAAAAAAGTATCGCCAATACAATAAAGTAAGTAACCTAAGGTGAATTTGAGTTCACTTCCATAAATGATTTGTTAAAGAAATATTTCTTGGAACAAATTTTAAATCAAAGATCTCCTCTTTTAAGACTTCTGGCAGGTATAGAATTAGGACCTTATGAGTTGGCATCCTGTATCTCTCTTACAGATGGCTGTCACATATAAACTGGGTTGACAAAAATCAGAAATGAGGTGGTAATAAGCTGCCTGGGAAAGCAAAGGGAAATCAAAACCATTAAAAAGTGAAAGTTAGAATATTTTGGACATGTGATGCCTGGAAAAATACGGCATCCTTCACTTAATCCTCCAAGGAAAGATTGAAAGCAAACAAGGTCCAGGCAGAAGAAGAACTTCATGGCTTCAAAATCTAAGGGATTGGTTTGGACAAAACTCAACAGCACTTTTTCGTGCGGCTGTTAATAAAAACAGGATCGCTAACATGATCGCCAATGTCCGATGATATGGCACAAGAAGAAAAAGAATCTCTACTTTCAGAATTCCTAGGTAGTATGTAGTATGACAGATAGTATGATAGAGAATTCTCTTTTTAAATATTGGGTTAATTATTAATTATCCAAGGAAGCTCACCAGCATATTTATTTGTCCTTTGGAATAGTTTAATATTGATCATTTCTTTATACCCATTAAAAATGGCTTAAATAAAAGGCTTCTCAAGAAGCAATTCAAAGTCTACCTTGTTCTAAATCTCTGGTCTTGTTGGTACATGCACTAAATAATTCACAGTAAATTTGTCTTGCATAATTTCATAAAGCCCAGGAAAGATACAGGATATAAGGTTGTCTATTTTAATAGAAGAAATACTTTAGATAGAAGAACAACTGTAACCCAATATAGCATACATGACGATCTGTCCTTGGACTATTTTAGCTTTTCAAATTTTCAAACATGATAGTGACAGAGGCTGAATTGACAGTTCAAATTGATTATGGAAATAATTGTCTGGGAAAATCACTATTGTATATATGTGAGGCTGTTTCATGCATTACATTTTCAGGGTGAAGAATTCAGACACGTTAAGTGCACGCTAAAAAAGAGGGGGAAAGTATAGGGTGTCACTCTACAACTAGATGATGGAACAAATCAAGTGTCCTTCTTCAGGTGAACTAGATAGTAATTCTGTATTTATAAATACACAAAGTAACCTTGCGAAGTACAACATAACTTAACAGAAGTTTAAATGGTTCATGTGTACAGAAATATGGGTACTAAGCAGTGATAAAGAGGGAGCTGAAAATAAAATTAGATAGGGGAAATATTAGAATGTACATTTTTATAGAATAAACAAAAATAATAGGTAGAAAGATTAGAGGTTTACAGACTCTAGGCATTTTTTTTGTTTCAATAATATTATGAGGATTACCTAAATTTGATAAATGTGATAAAGATTATTATAAAGATAAATATTGTTATTGCAATTTGGATTAATGTGAATAGAATAAATAAAAATAATAGAAAGATTAGACATTTATAGATGTTAGGCATTTCTTTTCATGTTTGTTTACACAATATAATAAAGATTACTCAAATTTGATGAATGTGATAGAGATTATTGTGGAGTCTGAGTTGGTTGTTTTCTTTCAGATATTTCATTACCCAGTTGTTCATCTGTGCTAGAAGGGAATGGGATTTGTTCTCTGTTTTTATATGAGTGGCATTCAGAGCAGGGTGGGTTCTACCTACCTTTACTACCAGTTCGCAATGGGAGCGTGTTCACTCACTCACTTTGCTCTGCGCATTTGCATATCGTCCATGATGACGTCCAGGTGGGTAGGCGGAGCCTACCGCCACTTTTACTACCAGTTCACAAGAACTGGACCAAACCAGGAGCAACCCACCACTGATTCAGAGGTAAACAGAGAGCAATCCCCACTTACCTTCTAGCACTGAGGATATTATCTAACTGGATAACAAAACATCTGCAAGAAAACTCCAAACTCAGAGAACATCAAGGACTCCACAGTTCAACCCTGAACTACTGATATTTTCTTCTATCGGGGCTATGATTGTTTGAACTTTACAAAAAAATAGCACAGTTTTCTGAAAGTCAGAATAGACTCGGTGCAAAGATAAATCTAATTTGAAGGGATTTTCCCAAAGAAGGCAGTGATAGTGGTCAAACGAGGGCAACTTTATCCTTCCCAGTTTTATACCGATAAATTATATGCTTGGATAAAGTCAGAAGAGAAACACATAGCAAAGATTTTTTTTCTTGAAAGTTGCTGGATATGTATGCCCACCTGTTACTCATCTCATTCTTTTAAAATATTCCATTCACGTTATTAACTGCCTGAGTTAATATTGTAAAGCAGTGGAAAGCTAAAATGCATCTTTAATTTGATTGCTTATATTTAAAAGTGTGTGCTTTTTTTTCTGGATGTAAAATTAGCAACAAAGAACTTTTGAAAAACTCTACAGCACAGAACAAATTGAATGACATCTTAATCACTTAGCTGTCACACTAATGATAATGTGATTACAAAATGAGGGGGAAAAATGGCCCAACCTGTCAGAAATCACACCATGGGGAGTTGAAGAGAAATGCAGGCCAAAATAGGTAAGGAAATGGTGAGATAATGCCTTGCTGCTTTGATTATGTGGATCTCAAATTGCTAAAGGAACAAGCGGATATGATCTCAGAATCACTGACTATAATCTTTAGTCAATTTGAGAATTTCTGAAGGGCAAGGAATGTATCAAAATATTGGAGAGCAGTTAACAATATTCCATTTGTTAAAAACCAGTAGGGGGAGAGCCCAGGAAAGTACAGATCAAGCAGCTTGATATCAGCACTTGGGAAAATCCTGTAAAGGATAATTTAACAGTGGATTTGTAAGCACTTAGAAAGGAACAAAGTTAAAAGCCAGCATGGGATTGTTAAAAATAGTCATGCCGGACAAACTTACATCTTCCTTTTTCTTTTTCAACAAAGAGATTACATTAATAGACCAAGGGAAATTTGTGACTATACTGCATTTGAATTTCTATGGATGTATTCTATTGATCATAGCCTCTTTGTTGATATAATGGTCCTGATTCTCGATTGGTTGAGCAACTTTACCAGGTTCGGGTTCAACTTGGATCTTAATAGATCTATGTCTAGATCAGGGCTGTCAAACTCGCAGCCTGTGGGCCAGATGTGTCACACGCTGACCACACCCATGGCCAGTTTAGCAAAGGGGGGAAAAAGATCATGATACATCATGCGACGCCACCATGACAATGCAAGTTTGACACCCCTGGTCTAGATAGAGGGAGGCATGCAGAGGGTTCCCTTAGTGCTTTGTCCTGGTCCACTGCTTTTCAATGTTTCTATAAATGATGTAGATGAGGAGATACAAGGAGTGCTGAACAAATTTGCACATGATGCAAAACTGGGAAGGACTGCTAACACTTCAGAAGAGCACTTCAGGTTAGAAGCTTGATAGATATGAAAATGTGTGCCTATACTGAAATATGTGATACAATGGTGGGAAATTTAAGGTTCAGCATTTAGAAAAACTGGACACACCAGTACAAAATACTGGCATCTGATTCAGTAGCTCCTGTGCATCAAGATGATAGACACATTGCATTATAGTTTTCCCCCCCTGCTTTTGCCAATAAGCAAATTTATATTACACTTATTAAAATTTTGATTGTTCTATTTTGGATATTGGGGTGTTTGCAGATTATTGGATTTGCTGCTGGAATTTTCATTCCTTTGCAGCACTAATGATGGACTGAGCTAGCTCATTATCAATTATCCCACCTACTTTATTCTGTACACCACTTCTATGCCTTCAAACTCGTAGTGTCTACTTTGGTAATGAGTTTCAGAAAACCATTGGGCACATGATCAGAAATGGCTGAACTGATAGGTCATGATATGCTGCTAGCAGTGATGGGATTCAAATAATTTAACAACCGGCTTGCCTAGGGTCAGGTTGGCTGTTGTGGGAGGCATGGCCCATCCTCATCCTCCAGCTCCACCGCATATGTGGGACAAGCTTCCTGAGAGGGCCAATGTGACCCTGGGTGACGAGGGAAGGAGGAGAAACAAGGAGAAGAAAGAGGGAAAGCGGTCTTCTCCTTCCCTTGCACCAGTCACTTCGTTACTGTTGTGGCCCGACAGCGACCAGCAGAGCTGGCACATATTCGGACAGTGAGGAAGTTGGGGAGGAATGTGGGCCAGTCCTGGAGTCTGGGGAAGGCTCAGACGATGGCTTTGAATTGGTGGCAGAGAGGGGGCCACAGCCATCTGGTAGTTCTTTGCTGCCCCCGGAGTCTCTGAAGTCTGACATCAGTGAGGCAGAAGAACAGCGTGAGCCTGTTCCCAGTGTGCGCATGCACAGAGCTGCCAGGAGACAGGAACAATTAAGGAAACAGGATTGACTTGGAAGTAAGGCTTGGAAATGATTGGCCCCTCCCATAAGACATAAAAGAGAAGCAAACAGGATGTAACCTTTTGCAGGAAGCAATTAGTTCATCTGGCCGATTCAAGATTTGAAAATTCTGTTTGTGACTCTGTGCCAAGTTTGGCCTTGCCCTACATCTGGAAATTAGCTCTTTGGCAGAGTTCCACGTGAGATTGGTGGGTGTTGATAACCTTCCTCTGAAAGCCTTGTGGACTGTAAATGAAAGTAATTTACAGCTGTACGAATTAAAGAGAACTAAGTTTGTGCTGTTTACTTTATAAGGAAGCCTAGGTCAGAACAGTTGCTCATTTCTCCATTGCAGCACAGCACAGTGCCCAGGATCCACTTTGATAGTAATGGAGAGGACGTAATTTAACAACCGGCTCATCCAAACCGATGTGAACCAGCTGAATCCCACACTGGCTGTTAGTCTGACAATTTGAAGGTGGCAAAACACACTCTTCCAAACATTAACTAACCTTGTCCATCCCACCTCCATTAGAGGGCGCAGTCGGCGGCTGCTTTCCTGTTGGGAGGTGTTGATTAATGGAAAGACAAATTAAATTGGAAGACATTGTTTTCTTCAACTTTCCTCATGTTAAAATAGCAAGGACAGCTTGTGTCAGCAGCCTGATTTTTATTTTTTTTTTCCAGCAGAATAGGGCTCAACAATCAGGGCAGAAAATTTTATGTTGGCATACTTTCTTGCTAACTCAAGGACTGTTCAGTAGCAATTCAATGCAGCCATCTGGCTATGCTTCTCAGTCTGATTCTTTGAAGAAGCACAATTACTTTGGAATAATTCAGAATGAAAAGTGCTAATGAATGTCAAAAATTATTTTCTTCTTTCTGTTCCCTAATATGTGGGTATTCTAATTTAGAACTGTTGGACCTATTGAAACATGCATGTACAGATACATACACACACACACACAGAGAGAGACAAAGAGTGATAGGCTACAGATTCACAATATTAGATAGATAGGGCAAAATTTAAATTTTCCCTAGAAGGCATTTTTCCTTTTCAATTCTTTTACCTAGACTGCTTTCCTCCACCTAAGACACAAATAATGGTTAAAGTTAAGTAATCCTTTGCAGATTTAATTAGCAGTACAAGTGAGAAAGATCCTTTCCCCATTCCCCTTTTACCTTCCCTCCCTTCTTTATTATAGCCTTCCAGGCATTTCCACTTTCTAAAGTAATATTGCTTCGCTTCCAGAGGAATTAAGAATAGAAAATAATCCTTGTACCCTCAGATTAAAAAAGTCCACAATTATCTTCAAAGGCTATAGTTTAAATAGCATTAGCAAAAGTTGTGGGGAAACTGAAAATGGTAAAACAGAATAGAAACTTTTATCGATTAGTCATTTGACCGTATAAAATGTGGAAGTAGTCTTCGACTTATGACCACAATTGAGCCCAAAATTTATGTTGCCGAGTGAGAAATTTAAGTGAGTTTTGCCCCATTTTACGACTTTTCTTGGCACATTTGTTAAGTGAATCCCTGCAGTTGTTAAATTAGTAACACCGTCGCTAAGTGAATCTTGCTTTCCCATTGATTTTGCTTGTCAGAAGGTCGCAAAAGGGGATCACATGACCCTGGAACATTGCAACCGTCATAAATATGAACCAGTAGTCAAGCATCCAAATGTAAATCACGTGACCATGTGGATGTTGCAAGAGACATACATGTGAAAAATGGTCATAAGTCACTTTTTTCAGTACCGTTGTAACTTTGAATGGTCACTAAATGAATTGTCGTAAGTCGAGGACTACCCATAGAAAGCTAGTGGAAATATACAAATGCAAAGAAAACAATAGAACATGTTCATAGTAACTCATCAGCCCTATAATTAACCCAGTTCCGATCTAAATATTCCTTCCTCTTTGAAATGGCCTTTGAGAGAAAAAGCATAGTCTTACTAGTAATACATGGTTTTTCCCCCCCCTGAAAACAGTAAGACAGTTTTTCCCAGGTGCCCCAGTATGTGTTGGTTTTTAAATAAGAATATAAGTGATAGAAAGTAAATATCTGTCATCAATCCGTATCTGAAAGCATAGTCAAGCATTTTCTATCTTCAAATTATTCTCTAATCTTCCTCTGCAAGAGGAAGCAAATCCCAGAGAAGGGATTTGTCAAATCTGTCAAATTTCAAGTTTATTTTCATTTTTGCCCTGATTTTACGTTTATTTAGTTCATGCTGTTCCTTAATACAGCCATATCAATTTGCATGGAAAAAATTAGGAAATATTGAAGGAATTGCTTTCTGTTTCCAGGATAGGTAAAGGTAAAGGTTCCCCTTGCACATATGTGCTAGTGGTGCTCATCTCCAATTCAAAGCTGAAGAGCCAGCGCTGTCCGAAGATGTCTCCGTGGTCATGTGGCCGGCATGATTAAACGCCAAATGGGAGCTCATTCCGTTACGCGGCACTATGGATTCAAAACACTGCCAACCTTTCAATCGACAAGCTCAGCGTCTTAGCCACCATGTCCCTTCTGTTTCCAGGATACATACAATGAATTAGATATATTTCCAGTTGAAATGTTCTGTTTACATGCCTACAAATTCCTAATATCCAGTATAGACATTTTCCTCTTCCTACAACCAAAAGAAAGCAAGATAGAGTAAAAAGAACAGTGAACATCTATGCAGCCAGTTGTTTCTGAACAGACTTATATTTTACCTAGGGCTATATCCTTAGAGAAGAACAGCAAGAACATTCAAACTTGGTTGTAATTTGACTGAGGTCCAATGGACTCAATTATAGCCTATAAAGTCGACAATGTGAAATACTTCCACCAAATGAGCACTAGCTCTTAGGTTATGAGAGAAAGGGATGGAGATGTCACCTCTGATTAATGGCGCTGACATTTTGCAGTCCACAAATGTAAGAAATGGAAAGGAGTCGGACGTGGCGGGGGGGGCAGTTGGGAGGAAAAGAGGTTGCTTAGAAAACTTCTGAGAATAACTAGAAATCTTGTCAGTCACACCAAGCTGGTTTAGCAGATTTTGTTACTCAGGATATTGGCCTATGCTGGCATTATGGAAATGCAGATGTACATACATCTGCTGTATCCTATTTAATAGAGCAATGGTTTTTGATTGAATTTGGAACCATAATTCTAATGAAGCTTAGAATTCTGATTTCTTTAGCCATTTGATAAATTTTGCAGCTCTTGCATTTACTTTGAATGCTTTACATTTTCAGTATGTTTTCATATACTTCTTCCAAGATTGTTAAAATAGACAACTATTGTAGAGATATTTTAAGACAACTGGAATTATATCTAGTAGCAATCTGAATTATAGAGACATTTTCATACCCTATGCAGCATCTTTAATTTTTTGGGGCACATACATGCCTGCCGAAATACACATGCACGCATACTTCAGGAGGAGCTATACTC
The DNA here is from genome assembly GCA_012654045.1 of Ptyas mucosa. NCBI lineage: Eukaryota > Metazoa > Chordata > Lepidosauria > Squamata > Colubridae > Ptyas > Ptyas mucosa. Next base: position 18,334,529 of record WNWU01000011.1, on the reverse strand, counting down.
CAATATATAGTCCAATGAACAAGCATAAGTAATTTTATTGCACATGTGCTTAAAAAGTGGCCTTTTTAAATAAGAAGAAAATTACTTGAAAAGCTTTTTTTTTTAATCTATAAATTCCCTCTAGTACTGAGAGGGTAAGAGAAGAAGGCTTATATATCACAACCAAACAAGAAACATACATATTCATTTTAATGTTTTGCTCATTTTTCTTAGGTCAAGCAGTTGATTATGTCAAGAAATACTAAGATGTATCTCTAATTATTATGGCAAATTTGCACAAAATGCCAGCTGCATAATGGCTGCAAATGGGTGTAAAAAAAATCCTCAGTGGCCAGCCATAAACTTCACAAGCTGGAAAAAATAATGACAAAGTGCAGGTGCTTAATCATTCTTATGCCTGCTACCTTATCTGTCCCTACTCCCTATCTCCAAAAGCTGTTTTTTTCAGCATGCTGATTCTAACTGGGTTCACATATTACACTGAACCATTTGTTTTTCTTTGTTTGGACATATTGTGCTAACCTAGACAAAGTATCTTAGGATGATGTACCTACCCTGGCAATTGACTTATTCAATGTTATGTAGCAATATTTCCATTTAATGAACCTTGTATAATATATTTTAAATGTGACTGACAACTGTCTATTCAGAACCGTCTATTCGGGCATAACAGCCCAGAGTTACTTATGTGAGATGGGCCATATAGAAGTTTAATAAATAAATGAAAATATGTCCAGTTTATCATTTTGCACATATAGAATTATGTAAAATATGCATGCATAGAGTCCCATTCATGTTTAACAGATGTTCAACTTCATCAGACGTTTATTATCCCATTAGTCCATTATATTGAATGTAACATTGGGGGAAGCCAAGGCTTTCTTGATTAATGTGTGAACGGTGCTTGGTTATTGAAGAAAGAAAGAATTAGAATTAGAAAATCCTACAATACAGCAGTGGCCAAAATTGTGGAAACCTTTTGGGAAAAGTATTAGTCAGAAGTGACCCAGCAATAAAACCCAGTTAATAGAAGCAATCATTCAATCTTGGTTTCACATTATAACAGCTGCAGAACTAAAAAACTTGGTTCACTCCATGGGAAGACATTGTAAGGCCGTAATTCATGCTAAAGGTTACCCAACTAAGTATTAACTGACGTGATAATTTTTGTATATCTCATTTTTTCTACATGTTTCACTTTTCTTCTTTATAGTTTTATTTATTTGTCAAGAACGTGTTAGGTAATTTATATAATTATAAGCATGAATTGAAAACATAAAATAGATACAAGTAGAGGAAACATTAGGACAGGGACGGTAGGCATGCTGGTGCTCTTAAGCACGCCCCTTGCAGACCTCTTAGGAATGGGGTGAGGTCAACAGTAGACAGTCTTAGGTTAAAATTTTGGGGGTTTGGGGATGAAACCACAGAATCAGGTAGTGTATTCGAGGCATTGACCATTGTTGCTGAAGTCGTATTTTCTACAATCGAGTTTGGAGCAGTTCACTTTAAGTTTGTATCTATTGTGTGCTCGTGTATTGTTGTGATTGAAGCTGAAGTAGTCATTGACAGGTAGGACATTGTGGCAGATAATTTTATGAGCTACGCTTAGGTCATACCGAAGACAGCATAGTTCTAAATTTTTTAAGCCCAGCATTTCAAGTCTGGTAGCATAAGGTATTTTTTTGCGAGCAGAGGAGTGGAGGACTCTTCTTGTGAAATATTTCTGGACATGTTCAATTGTATTAATGTCCGATATGCAGTGCAGGTTCCAGACAGATGAGCTGTATTCAAGAATTGGTCTAGCAAATGTTTTGTATGCTCTGGTTAGTAGTGTGATATTCCTGGAGAAGAAGCTATGCAAGATTAGTGTAACTGCTATTCTAATAGCAAATCCTTCATAAAAGTTATTGCATTACATTCTTGATTAAATTCTCTTTCCATTGATATATAATTTTATGGTACTACTCCCCAAAAAAGGGGGGGGCAGTGTTATTACCTAGTTTTAGAAAATACACTTTTCCCAAAAGGTTTTCACAATTTTGGCCACTACTGTATATATTTAAGATAATACATTTCTAAAGAATTAACCTTATAAGGAAAAAATCACCAGGAAAAAAAAGTAAAGTAAGAAGATGAGGAATTTAAAAATAAAGCATGACGGATCACAGACCATCATAAATTATTCTATTCAATAAAGCAACACAATACTGTATCAAAATCTATCTGGCTTTCCTAACAGTTTTCTTTCCCCATATGCATATAACAAACCACAAGGTCATGTATCTCCACACTCCCCTAATTTCATTCTCACTTTTGCAAGCCTATATGACATGGCTTTATGATGTCTGATCAGAAAAAGTTTCATGTGAAGTTTCATGAAGCTCTCTGGTGAAATGAAAGTATTGAAATAGTTACATGTCTTCAACTATAATACAAGCTACAATCCTGGATATTATTATGAGCATTTTTCTTCTTTTTAGGGGAAAGGAAAAGAAAATGTGAAGGGTTAAAAAGCTGTACAAGAAAAATTCAGTACAGTTCAACTTGTCACAGGAAAAGAGAAGCGCAAAAAACAAAGATGCAATATATTTGTGAGGTTTTTAGGCATAAATTTGTAATGATTTTAGCACAAAGAGCTCTTCATTAGAATTATTTATTTCAATTTCATTATACCCAAAATGCAAATCTATTCATGTTCATTCACATGTCGCCGTATTGCCTTTGAAATTCCTTAGTAATGATGTTGCATATCCACAACAAATTTTATAACAGCTTCCTTTTCTCAATTGTTGATTGCAGTTGAGGAAACTATGGATATTTAATAACTATTTTGAAGTATCCTCACAAAGTTGTATTTCCCATGATCCTTTAAAATAAGTCATGTGTGGAGAATAGACATAATCATTGATTTTGCACATCAGAACATATGGTGAGAGCACATGTTTTCCCCCAACAAATATTTGTGTGCAAAACAATTGATGTGAGGAGAAAACTTTCATAGCCACCATGATTTGTTTCAGTTGAGACAGCAGTAATTTAACATATAAGTTGTGCATGATTTGTTCCATAGAAACGATATATGTGTGGAAAAAATGACTGATTTTAGCCAAGAATCAAATACGCTGTACTGATCATTATGTTGATCTTTGACTTTAATTAAGATTTGATTTGATGTATACTGATCAATGTAGGGAAATATTTCAAAATATTTTAATTTGTTAGCTTTCAGAATAGTTTTTTGTAAAAAAAAATCTTAAATATTAGATAAACTGAAATAACCATATGGAAATGTACATTATGTATATTAAGTTATATTTTTTTAATCAAAAAGGAGTAAAAGTAAGGAGTAAAAAAATATTCATATAACAGTAGAAATCAGGGGTAGCTTTCAAAACCTGTTGCTACCATTTCACTCATGGGCGCATGCACAGAAGTGTCCGGGTGGGTGGGCAGAGCCTCCTGCCACCGCTGCTACCAGTTTGCCCGATCCACGGTGAACTGGTAGCAACCCACCACTGGTAGAAATGAACAATTACAAATCATTTTCTAATATTTAATTCTCTTATACTGTATATATTCTACTCAAAACAGTCTTAAATGCTTATAGTGTACAATCATGTTAAAAATCTTGTCATATTAGGCCATCAGGCTTTTAAATAAATGTTTTATTTGATTATTAACATTATTTTGAAAAGCAAGAATACTATTTATCAGGTAAGAAAACTACTTAGAGTATGGATTGCCAGGTTACAAAGACAGCACCAGGTGGGATTTGGATATGAATAAGAATAATATATCTATCTCAAAAGATTATATATAATCTATAGATAGCTAGATAGCTAGATAGCTAGATAGCTAGATAGCTAGATAGCTAGATAGCTAGATAGCTAGATAGCTAGATAGCTAGATAGCTAGATAGCTAGATAGATAGTGGCAGGCCTGAATGGGTGGATAGATAGACAGACAGACAGACAAATGCATTCATTTTCCTAATACAGACATTTATGGGATCATTGAACCTACCTTCAACACCAACTTTGAACTCATGCTTTGTTTCTCCTAAATCATTTGAGGCTACACATTCATAGGTTCCTTCATCATCTCTAGTAACTTGTTCTATCTTCAAAACTTTTCCAAAATTCTCAGTGACTCCTCTGAAAATGCTGCCTCTGTCAATCCTTCTCCACGTTAAATGGGGTGTTGGACTAGGATGAATTAAAAAAAGAAAGAAAATATTTATCTTAAAAAGTAACATAGGTCTTTACCCCACATTCAAGAGTTCTATGTTATATACTGTAGATTCCAACTAATGCTTATATAGATTGATGATGCTTAAAATGAGTGGCCATATAAATCTTTTCATTAAGTAAATAATTGTTATGATGTTCAATATGTCACAGGAAGCTGTGGTTTCTTTTAAAACAGTGGTTTCCAATGTGGGGCCCATGCCCCACAGGGGGGCAATTTGATTTTTAATGGGGGCAATTTGAACCTTGTTTAAACTAAGTTAATGGTCTTTTAGGCTTCCTCCGTGTGAATAGAGTTCACTTTCTGAGTAAAGTAAGAATTATATGTCACTGGGGGGGGGGGGGCATCAGGATTTTAGAGATGTTTAAGTGGGGCATGGCCAAAAAAAGATTGGGAACCACTGGCTTAAAGGGTTTGTTGAGCATAGCCTTAAAAGCTGCAATGTTTTTGGAGACGAGTAAAATAATTGCTTGTTTTAAAAAAATCTGTTTTCTGCCTTATTTTAGTTTTTCTTCTCTTGTATATCAAAGAACTGGACATGAAGGGAAGCTTAAACACTGATTAGGAATAACCCAGGAAAATACAACTAAAACATGCTTGCTTCCCCATACATATCTCTTATTCCATATTTGCCACCTGTAAGTCAACAACAGATCATTATTTTAATTTGCATTGCAGAGTATATCTTTCTCTGTTGTGTATGGAATTTACACAAAGATTTGGATTTTAAAAAGAATTTTTTTCTCTAATCTGACTTTGGAAAAGGATAGTAAAAGGCAAAAAGGCTGAATATTAGGAGTCAAGAAATATGCTTCATGAAAACAGTGTTATCTGTGAAGAAGTTGGTATTGAATCTACCCATGTTATAGAAAGTAATATGCTAAGGTTTTGCTGATTCCAAGCTAATCGTAATAAACACAGTCAGCTCATCTCTTGTATCATGAAGAACATAGGGTATCAGAGATAAACTGAGTCTGTGTGCAACCCACATGTGCATTTAGCCATGCAAAGATTTGGATTCTGCTAGCTTGTTAAAAGAAGAAAATGTCATCCTTACTGCACTGTCAAACCATAGAGTTGGGAGCCACAGGGCCTGTTGTCCAACTCTACACTGTCAGACTTGAGGGCTACAGAGATAGTTGCAGCATTTTTAGAGCAAACTACTGTACCCTCTTGGGTTTAGTTGAGTAATGGCGGTCTTTTTTTAAAAAGATAATCTTAAATCACCACCAGAAATGAAGCATATTGGAAATGCAGAAAGTCACTGGTGATGCTTTCAACAAAAATTTCCACTCTACTTAAGAGAAAATGGCTACCACAAAGAAAAGGACAAACAGAGAAGAGTACTAAAATGTGAAGCCCCTATATCTTTTTTTGTTCTTCAAGATCAAACTGAGGGGAATGTTCTCTTGAGAACGGTACAAGGCAGGTTGTACAAAGGCTCTGTGACAGAGATGGGTGGTTTTAAAAATTGATAAACAAACAAATAAATAAATACCAAATATAGAGTGTACTTGACTCTTTCCCCGCTCTTTCCTGCTGTGGTTTTCTTTTTCCTTTTATTTGCAAACTCTGCTTAAGTTAAGGAATCAAGCTCCACTAATTATCTGAGATGCCATTTCTCCCACCCCTCCGCCAATATGACTTTCAGCAATCTGTTCATTGCTATATACACATTTTTAAATCTTCTCTCATCTCCCCTCCCCTTTAGCTAAAGCAGGTCGCCCAGCAAAAAATGTGGTTCCTATTTTCCATGATCTCAAGAACAGCAAAGCCTGAGATAACAAATATGCACAGTTACAGTTGATTGGAGGCATCATTTAATTTCTACTGTAGTTTTCATTTTGCATTTTGAATAGAATTACTCATTTTGCCCAGCTAAATAATTAAAATCTGCTATCTTTGCTCTCCTCTGAGGAAATAGCTGAAACACTTGGATTCTTTATGTATATTAAGAAAAAACAAAAACAAAACAATGGAAGAAGCTGTTGTATATGTGGTAACTGGGTTCAGTTCAGTAAAATGGACCAATGTTTAAAGATTCCTTTATGAATATGTATCTGAATTCTGAATCATGCTGGTAGCATAAAGGTAATATGTTTGCTATTCTAAGCAAACTGATTCAGTTTGGCTATCACACTAAGTAAATCACCAGACATATACCGTATTTTTCGGCGTATAAGACGCACCTTTTTCTCAAAAAAAAGAGGGTAAATATCTGGGTGCGTCTTATATGCCAAATGCAGCCCCGCCCAGTTTCTCAAACAGAGGTTTCAGAGACTGAAAAAAGCATCAGAAACAAAGCTTCAGGAAAGAAGCCCCCAAACAGAGATTCAGAAAAAAAGCCCCCAAACAGAGCTTCAGAGGTTTTTTTTTCTGAAGCTCTGTTTCGGAGGCTTTCAGAGGCAGGAAAAAAAGTTTTTCAGAAACGGAGTTTCAGAAGTTTCAGAAACAGAAAAAAAAAGCAAAAAAAAAACAAAACAAGGCACAGAGCTCACAACCAAGGAACCTGTTGCTAAAATTCACCTCTGGGAACAGCTGATTGGGGTATTCCAGGAGGCTGATCCACCTGCCCATCAGCTTTTTCCTTATTTTCCTCCGCAAAAACTAAGGTGCGTCTTATACTCCGAAAAATACGATAATCATCTGCCTATTTTCTTGCAAAAACCTATGGGATTTGTATTTTCTGGAAACTATATTGTCTTCTCTGCAAAATAAGTAAAAATATATACAACACTATCTAATGCCTACTATAGATTAAAAATAATCTAGAATGCCACTGAGAAGTTGAGTTTATTTCACCCAATCCACAATGGCTTTATAATCATAAACAGGGTTAAAGATTTTGCTGCAAGGGCAATAATCAATTCTTTGTCTTCTTAGACAGCATGATTTCTCCAGACAATTAAATATAAAAGGAAGTTTGTGTTTTGCAGAATTACTGTGAACTCTCATAACAAGAAAGAGAGACGTTCAGGCCAGGCTGCTAGCTTAGCATTTCCAGCTGGCCTTGCTATTGCCAACACTGTGTATGGCATAAGCAGAGCAGAATCATGTCAGCTTATTCTTGAGTCCATCTGTTGGGATGGCGGCATGCCAAGGGTCAGGTTACTATCAGTTCCAAGTTCCTAAAAAATATAATAGGGCTGATTATAGGACAAAGCCCAAATATTTACAATATCTTTCTGTAACTTTAGGTATCTAACTTTAAAAAAAAAATCAATTACTTTTGCTTCCTTGTTGTAATTATGAATAGTCCCCAACCACAATTGAGATCAAAATTTATGTTGCTAGGTGAGACTTTGCTTGTCAGAGAAGTGCAAAAGGTGATCACAAGACCCCACATATTTATGAACCATCATACATATGAATCGGTTGCCAACCAGCTGAATTTTGATTACATGATCATAGGGTTGATGCAATGGCCATTTCTCATTTTTCCAATGCTGTTGTAACTTTGAACAGTCAATGATTTGTTATAAGCTGAGGACTAATTTGCTGTTATTTTTCAAAGTCAGTTCTAAAATACAAATACTCACAGTCCTTCAGCAATGCATTCCAGAAAAAGATCCATTCCTTTCATAAATGTCACTTCTGAACTAGAACCAGAAGATTCAGGGATAAGTAGCTTGGGTTTTCTTTCTTTGATTAAATTTGCTAAAAGGGAGAAAAGTAATTTCAGAACTCTCAAAATAAGATGGATTCAACTCTTCCTTATTCAATCAGTCATGGTCAATAAAAATATCAGTGCTAATTCATTCACATATGCTCTACCTATTATAATGAAATATTCTTTCCTGCTAGGCCAATTTTTTCATCTGCTTTAGAATGTACTTCTAAAATTTGCAAACAAACACTATACAATAGAATGTGGTACATTAATTGCATTTTGTGAACAAAATGTATGAGTGCAGCATATTCTTGACATTGTAGGAATAGTACAATTAGAATTAATTGTAAAATTTGTGGGCTCCAAATTATAAGGTACAAGCTTTGAAAGTGAGATGAAATGGCAACATTTAAATAAACTCCTATGATGGGGAGAGTGATGGATTGCTACCGGTTCTATCCAGATCAACGAAGCGGTAGCGGTGGTGGTGGGAGGCTCTGCCCACCCATGCCGGACGCTTCTTCGCATGCGCAGAAGCTTTGCACAAGCGTGCGAGCACTCACAAGTGAATTGGTAGCAAGGGCTTTTGCAACCCACTACTGGATGGGGAGGTTAGGAGGAGGAAGAAATATTGGATAATTTTTAGGGTTTGGAGATAGTGGAGAAGAAAGGACTTCCTCTTCCTGAGATTATCCCTCAGTGTCATCTGGCCTACTAAAGGCCAGATAGAGGCTTTAAGAAAAAGAAAAGTTATATTCTTAATCTTTCCAATTAGCTAGCATAATTATGGTTCCACTTCCCTAAAAGAGATTAAATTGTTTTCTCCTGTGAACATGGAAGAAACATGGAAATTATAAGCAGGAAGTGATTGGGAAAACTCAGTAGCATCTTTTGGGTTAAGTTTCTTGTTAGAGATTTTGGAGGAAATTTATGTGGTCATTAGGAATTCAAAACAACTTGGTGGCACCCAATCATTAATACATTTTATTGGAGAAAGGTGGGCTAAATGGGGAATCTTGGCAGGTAGGACTAGATCCAAAATTTGGACTTTTCTATTGTTATTTTATTGGGTAATCATAGCAAATTACTGTTTTCATCTATCTGGATGGAAATTGACACACATACACACATGCGCGCACACACACACCCTGTCATTTGCATGTCTATGTGTAAAATGCCATATATTTTACGTAGGATATTTTATTCATGTTAATCTAAACTGAGATTAAACAGTAACAACTTACCCTTAGCCGCATTAGATGAACTGGAATCATTAGTATATTTTACTGCAACAGACAGAAATGGAGACCAAATGGAAACATGAATGGTGATGAAATTTATCAAATAAATGATGGATATAATCAGACTGAGTAAAGAATTCAGATTATGCTGACGTAGAGCCATTTGCAAGGTGAACTTCATTTGTTCTATCCATGCCTCATGAAACTGAAATTGTTAAAATTATCCTCCTCTGTAAAAATGGGATGGGGAGGAATTCTATGTGAATACAACTAGATTATTCTGTTGATCTCCTGGACTGAGATTGTATTATTCCAACCTAAAACAAATTCCATAATTGCTGAAGATGTAATGCAAGCATGCATAGTGATAATGAATGCAAGTACAAATGACATAAATATCAAAAGATATCATATTTAGCTAATATTTTAAAATGCTTTTCCATCATGGTCCTTTACGCCAATCCTTCAGCAGGCAGAAGATTGTATTGATCGATCGATCAATACTTAAAGCCTGTTCCACTCTCAGAAGACTCTTGTGAAACCAAATCCCAATAAAACCATCATCTCCAAAAATCACAAGTTTAACATATGCATTTCACAATGTGTTAACTGGAGGTTCAATTTTTGCTGCTGCTCCACTATTTATCACTAATTATGTTGTCATAGGCAATGGGCAATATGTACGCCTGAATGCTATTGCTATTATTAGGTGGGCTCCTTTGGCCCAGGCAAGAAAAACAGTTCTACAAGCTTGTGATGAACCTTCAGTCTGGCCATCTATCACATCTCACCTCTCCTCTCCTCTTCCAATCCATTTTAAGGACACAAAGAAGTAGTGAAATTCAGCCGGTTCTATCCAGCTCGGGCAAACGGGTAGCGCCAGTGGCAGGAGGTTCCGCCCACCCACCCGGACGTCATTATGTCCTATTTTTGACCCTCTGCGCATGTGCAGAAGGCTCTGTGCATGCGTGGAGGAGGCACACTCACATTTGCGAACCAGTAGCGAAGGTAAGTGAATTTCACCCCTGAGACAAGTAGTAGATGTTTCTTCAGGACCTACTGTTATTTGAAGGGAGGGAAGGAGAACAATGCCAGGGGAATTCCCCAATTCCCTTCTATAACATGCCTTGCACTTAGTACATAAGGATACTATCATTTGGCAGTTTGCCTATGACAACATAGGAATCAGTAGTGGGACAGCAAAAATTGAAGCTCCAGTTAATTGGTGAGATGCTAATCTTAAATTTGTTTTGCTTTTGGTGATTATGCTTTTATTGTGTATTGGTTTTATGCTGCCATAGTTTATTTTCTTTCTAATAACATAGAATTGTTTTGTTTTGAAGAGCCGTGGTGGTGCAGTGGTTAGAATGCAGTATTGCAGGTTAATTCTACTGACTGTCAGCAGTTCAATTCTTACCGGCTCCAGGTTGACTCAGCCTTCCAGCTTCCGAGGTTGGTAAAATGAGGATCCAGATTGTTGGGGGAGGGGGGGGGCAATATGTTGACTCTGAAAAACTGCTTAGAGAGGGCTGTAAAGCACAATGAAGTGTGATATAAATCTAAGTGCTATTGCTATATGCTATGGTTTTTCTAAGTGGATTGATTTGTATATGTTTTTGTCCTATGTGAATCACACAGTACCTTTTCTATTGCAGTGACATACAGATGTGTTAAACAAATTATGTCTCCTTATTTTTTTAGATTTTTTTCCAATCGTAATGGGTAGAAGAAATAAGGCTGACAATGATAAAATAATGTAAAATTTATCCTGAATAAAATGAAAAAGATTATTTCTGACTTAGGTGAATTATCCTGTGGGAAAAATGAATTTTATTCTGCATTAAAAATAATTACAAGGGAAATAATTTAATGCTATCTTTCTTGAGATAAGTGGAGAACCTATTTATTTTCACACAGTGGCTTAGTCTTTTCACTATTTTATTTATATGTCAACATTTTGTGTAATCCTATAGATTATTATTAAGATGAAAACTCTTATCTAGTTGAGCTGGGCTAAATCTAAACATGTGTGGATAGGAAGAACTGTAAATGCAAAAAACGAAACAAAAAAAAACCCACCCAGAAATAATAAGCTTAAGCTTCTTCTGTTTAGTTAGAAGTTGTTTCATGTCAAAAAATCTTACCCCATCATATTGTTCAAATATGGTTATACAACATTTATATAACATTTGCTCGGTTGTGAGCAAAGTTCATGTGTGGCTTTGGCAATAAATAAGATGTTGAAGGATGTGGTGAGGCAGTATCTTAAGAACATTTATGGATTATATGGGTCAGCTGATATGAACCTCTTAAGAAACTAGCTGGTATCATAGTAGTAATATTAAAACTGCCACCCAAGGCAATATTATGTTACTACAGAGTCCAATTTGGCAAGACACCAGACATAATCAAAGTCTTTTTCAGCAACATAAAGCATACTCTGACAGTTTCTCAGTCACAGGTAGTAGCTCCTAGCTAAACTTCACTGAGCTCATTGAAGATAAGCAGAGAAACTTGGTTACTGCTCAGATGATATATCATCAGGAAATCACAGAGTTATGGACTCAACAAGGAAATTTTTTAAAAAAAAAACCAGTGGAAAAAATAATCCCAGAAGGTAATAACAAACTAATTCCATATTGGGAGGAAAAACCAAGCGAGATTCAGGTGGTCACCAAAATTTGACATTACTTTAACAATTCTCCCAAAGTGATTAATCAAATGACAAATCATTCAGAAAGGAACTTAGGTGGGTATTTGTCCTATAATAATTACATAAGGAGGAGGAGACCAATCAATTTATATGTTACAATCAAGAAGGAAAAAAAAGAAAGGTGTGGGGGAGGGTATAGAGGGAAGCTTACATTGCAGCTTTGCAACTGCTGTTATCTTCAAGGCCAAGTCCATTGGCTCTGGTATGCGCTTGCCTAGCTACAAGGGGTTGGGCTGTCTACTGTGTTTGAAGCTGTATTTGCATTTTTTGGGCCTCATAGTTTACTTGAAACTGTCTATTGGTTTGTTCCTAATAAAAGTACTTTCTCTAAATCTATGGAGACAAGGATTTTCTTTCATAGGAAATTAACAGAGGCAGCCCTGACATTAAGCAACCTATGAGGCCAAAAAAAACCCCCTTAATACTTGGGTATTAAGTTCCTCAAATTTGCTAGTGGTGCTCAGTAGCTACATCCCTGCAAATCATTCTGTCTTCTCATTTTGGTGGGATTTTTTTTTCCATTCAAGAGAAAATAAAATATATTGCTGGCAAGTGCCTCCAGTAAATATAACCCATGCTAGTTCAACAGGAAAGCACACATTACTCTCAGTTTCCATTTATATTAAAGGGAAATTATCATTTGGTGGCTCTGAAAAGAATTTGATTTCCATCCCAATCAGGGTTAGATTTTTATAGTTTTGAGGTTCAAAACAAAACAAGAGAAATCTTTTGGCGAGCTAGCAGCTGCAGCAGTTTTATGAGCTGGGCCTAGCTGTCATCACTAAGACAGCAGCGCGGAATTGAATACATTTGCATAAATTTCTGCAGCAAAAATGATGATAAAAAAAAACAACCCATGTCACATATAAGAATTACCAAAAGAACCAAAGGTTGGAAGCAGACATTAGGGCAGATGGAAGAGAGAGGAAGAAACGAAGAAGGAAAGAAGAGAACCAATTTCCCAGACTTACAACGTGTAACTGTCAATGTCATCGGCATTTTCTGTACAATAGTTCTTAATTTTGGAAATGCAGCAAAGCAGCAGTAATCACTACGGCTGTCATTTTCATCCACATTTGCAAAGTAAAGATCCCCATTAAGGCCCATGGAGACCCTTTCATCTTGTGGGATATGCTGCAAGTCTGAAAAGGAAAAAAAATGGTAATGATTCAGTACCTGACCCTTGATCCCAGGTAAGGAAATAGCTCTTGGGTATTAATAATGCATGTGACTTGAAAGAATATAAAGCATATTTGCTAGTTTTCCACTATGCTATGTAGAATGGGTGGAAATCACAAGTAGAACAAACTGCCTGGATACCCTCTTCCCAACCATGAAATATATACTGCATATGTATTGCAAGTTTGACATTGCATACATTTTTCTGTGACAGAATGCAATTATTATTATTTTTTTTTGCAAAATAATGCACCGTTTTCATTGTGCATTTGTTAACGAATTATTCAAGTCAGGCCTGTACCCTACATGTCATGGCTGTCAAGAAGTCACTTATCCTGTCACTTAGAATAGGCTTGAATGGCACATAACACAAAAGTGTCTATCCTTTCTTTTTTCCTTTTTTCTTTACATTTGTGTAGACGAACTCATTTTATATAATTTAATCTCATGTATAAACCAGCCCAATGTGCTAAATGGAGCCATATACTTAATTCCATAATTTAATTCTATGTTTCAGTTTGAAAATAAGGAAGTTGGGGGGAAAAAACTTGGAGAGGAGAAAAACTTGGAGTGTTTGAGACAGATGGCGTGCTGCTAGTCGTTAGCACAAACTTCTCTAAAGGATAAAATAAATGTCACCTCACTGAATTCAGTAGGGGTCTGGCCTTGCTCCTCCTGTCTTATCATGGTTTCTTTGGTGACTTCATCCCTCTGCTGCATGCTGATTCTTCTGCTCTATCAAATAACACCTTATGCTGATTTCTCCTTCTTCCTCACCCAAAACCCATTTAATTGAAATTGTTGTTGTTGTCTGTTGCGAAGTCGTGTCCAACCCACCGTGACCCCATGGACAACGTTCCTCCAGGTCTTCCTGTCCTCTACCATCCTCTGCAGTCCATTAAGATCACGCCTACTGCCTCAGTGACTCTATCCAGCCATCTCATTCTCCTTTTGTCCTCTTCTTCTTTTGCCCTCAATCTTTCCCAGCATTAGGCTCTTCTCCAGTGAGTCTGAAATAGCTACACCTATTTGAAGGGACAGCTTCCTTAACCTGGATGGGCCGCTTATAAGATAAGGGTTTTAGAAAGTTCATCTATGATGAGCATCTTTCACGCTACTCTTATTCCTATGTCAAAGAGTTCTGTATCAAGGCTTTTCTGATTTTACCACAATTCTTGTTACCACAATGTTTTAGTATTTGTAGTAAATCTTCTTCATGTTCACAAGCTAGGTTTTTTTTATTATTATTATTTCCCAGGGAGAAGGGAGGAAATGAATCCATTTGAAAATAAAGTGCAAAAGAGCTAGAAAAAGTCCACTTAGGAATTTCAGAGAAAATCAACACTTAAGCCAAGAACCTCATTTGCTTCAAGACAGGACTGGATACATACAGAAATGTCACGACTCACGGAATGAAATCCAAATATAATTCATTATATTTTCCTTTTCCACGATGTAAGATTAGTAAGTGTTTTAATGAACAGCATTAATCTTTGCAGCTGCCTTTTAAGTTAAGCATTAACATTTTCTAATTCATTATCTGTAATTTTCAGTTTATTGCTGCATTCTGTTAGCCACAGAAAATGCCATTTATCAACTGCATGCGATTTTAATTAAATTCAAATTATAGAAACACTTTTGCAGAGATATTCCATTCGTAATGATGTCGGGAGGAAACGACGGACACTTACCAATATTCATCCAATAAATATGCAGTGGTGGTATGCCTTTGGGAGGATTGCAGTGCAAAACCATTGCATCACCATGTTCTACATCAATGGGATCAATTTTCTCCTTAGGAAATTTAGGAATACCTATTGTAATAGAAGCACCACAAGAAGAAGCTAAATAGCACTTGTTAAACGTTTCCTGTTCGTGGCATTCTCTTTATTAATTGTTACCTGCCATGTTTTGGTTTTGCTTGTATCCTTTGTATTCAGGTGGTAAAAAAAAATTATTGAGGGAAAACTATTTTGACATCCAGTGGCAATTGGATGTCACAGGCATAGCAGAGACCCTAACACAGAGGTTAGCAACCTGCGGTTCTGGAGCTGCATGTGGCTCTTTCACCCCTCTGCTGCAGCTCCCTGTCACTCAAAATATGTATCACAACCGCCAATATGTGACACCCACTGGCACATGATTTATTTATTTATTTTATTTTATTTTATTTTATTTTATTTGTATACCGCCCTACTCCCGAAGGACTCAGGGCGGTGAACAGCCAACAATAAAATACATACATACAAAATTTAAAATAGAAATAAAATTGAATTAAATAGTATTGGCCCAGACAGACAGATTAAAACCCCAATCAATTTAAAACCAAATATTAAATTTAAATATAAAAATATTAGAAAATATTTAAGATATTAAAATTATTTAAAAGAGGGAGAAGTTAGGCCAGGCCCGCCTGGTGAAACAAAAAAGTCTTTAGGGCGCGGCAGAAGGTGCGCAGATCCGGGATCCTCCGTATCTCTTTGGGGAGCTCATTCCAGATAGTAGGTGCCCCCACAGAGAAGGGTCTCCCCCTGGGGGCCGCCAGCCGACATTGTTTGGCTGACGGCACCTGGAGGAGTCCCTCTCTATGGGAGCGTACTGGCCGGTGAGAGGCTATTGGTGGTAGTAGGTGGTCACACAAGTACCTGGGTCCTAAGCCATGGAGCGCTTTGACATTTATTGAGCTTTTCAATCCCCCGGTAGGCCAACCATGGATAAATCCAAGAAAAGAAAATGTTCAAAAGAAAACAGAACATTTAATTCAACTACATATGCTAGTTTTGTGGCCGCTCAAGAAATAGTCAGGCACGGGAAGGGTTTTGTGGCTCCCACTGTTTTCTTTTTTTGTGGGAAATGGGTCCAAAGGCTCTTTGAGTGTTTAAGGTTGCAGACCCATGCCCTATCAGTGATGTACCCTTTTTTAATTGATCATGTTTACATTCTTCCTTCCCAATATATAGATGCTACATTTGGTTTTACTTTACAAATGAAAGGGGTTGGACTAAGAGACCTGATGATGTCCTTTAACATCTTCATGGAATTTAATTTTATTAAATTATTTATTTATATCACTAACATCTAATCTATCTCCACTTTAAAATCTGGTTAAGCTTTAAAGTCCGCTAATTACTTTTATCTTGAAAACAATTATTTGAAAATAATTAATCCCACAAATCTCTATTCTCATGCAATTACCATCCTGAGATTATCTTCAGAGTTGCCCTTCTAAATTTCCCAAAATTGCTATAGCAGATAGACAGAATCATCTTAATTCTAAAATATCCTCATGAGTTCTTTTCGCTAACATCATGTTTTCCTTTTCCTATCCTAAATATTTAAATCTTTTAAATTCTTTTTCAGTCTGCTGTTTTTGGTTGATGGTTATATTGTACTTTAAAATTGTATTGGTATTGAAACCCAACTAGTAAATCTGTAAATATGACTTGTAAATAAATAAGTATCACAGTATCACAAATAAATAAACAGTATCAATTTTACAGTCCTAAGATTTATCAAAATAATCAAATACTTTCCAGGATATGCCTTTATTGACATTCTATAATTCCTTGTATTTTCAATACAGCCTTCTAACTGTAGATAAAGATTTATTTATTATTTATTTATTTATTTATTTATTTATTTTATTTATATACCGCCCTTCTCCTGAAGGACTCAGGGCAGTGAACAGCCAAGATCAAATACATAAATATAAAAGTTAAAAACAATTTAAAACCAGATTAAATACTTTGGCCCACAATTAAAAACATCCCATTAAAATTCAATTTAAATTTTAAAACCGTTAAAATTAGGCTAGCCCGACTTGCTGGAATAACAAAGTCTTCAGGGCACGGTGGAAGGTGTACAAGTCCGGGATCCTCTGTACCTCCGGGGGCAGCTCGTTCCAGAGGACAGGAGCCCCCACTGAGAAGGCTCTCCCCCAGGGGGTCGCCAGTTGACATTGTCTGACCTATGGCACCCCAAGGAGCCCCTCCCTGTGGGAGCATAGTGGCCGGTAGGAGACTGTCGGTAGCAGAAGGCGGTCCCCTAAGTACCCAGGTGCTAAGCCATGGAGCGCTTTAAAGATGTTAATCAACACCTTGAATCGCACCCAGAAGACCACTCGGAGCCAATGCAACTCACGCAGGAGAGGTGTTACATGAGAGCATCCTGCCGCTCCCATAATCACCCACATGGCTGCATTTTGGACCAGCTGGAGCCTCTGGATGCTCTTCAAGGGAGCCCCATGTAGAGAGCATTGCAGTAGTCCAGTCGGGAAGTGACGAGGGCATGAATGACCATGCACAGGGAGTCCTGATCCAGAAAGGGTCGCAACTGGCGGATCAGGTGAACCTGATAAAAAGCCCCCCTGGCCACAGCCATCATATGCTCTTCTAAAGACAGCCACACATCCAGGAGGACACCCAAGTTGCGAGCCCTCTCCATGGGGGCCAATGACTCGCCCCCAATAGCCAGTGATGGCACCAGCTGGCTATATCAGGACGCTGGGAGCCACAGCCACTCAGTCTTGGAGGGGTTGAGTCGGAGTCTGTTTCTCCACATCCAGACCCGCACGGCCTCCAGGCACCGGGACATCACTTCAAGGGCATCATTGGGGTGGTCTGTGGTGGAGATGTACAGCTGAGTGTCATCAGCGTACTGATGGAACTGCACCCCAAAACCACGGATTATATCATCCAGCGGCTTCACATAAATGTTGAACAGAAGGGGCGAGAGGACCGATCCCTGCGACACCCCACACATAAGACACCTCGAGGACCTCTATTCCCCTGCCAACACAAACTGCAACTGGTCAGAGAGAAAGGAGGAGAACCACCGTAATACGGTGCCCCCAACCCCCAGCCTGTCAGCCGGCACAGCATGATACCATGGTCAATGGTATCAAAAGCCACTGAGAGATCTAATAGGATCAGGACAGAGGAACAACCCCTGTCCCGAGCCCTCCAGAGATCATCAACCAATCTGACCAATGCTGTTTCCGTGCTGTACCCAGGCCTGAAACTGGACTGGAATAGGTCTAGATAGACAGCGTCATCCAGGTGCTGGGGAAGCTGTCGCGCAACCACACTGTCAACAACCTTCGACACAAAGCGAAGGTTGGAGACTGGACGGTAATTTGCCAAAACAGCCGGATCCAGAGAAGGTTTCTTGAGGAGGGGCTTCACCACCGCCTCTTTCAAGGCGGAAGGGAAGAAACCCTCACTAATTAATAGCAGAGTTAATAGCAGCATTAAAACAAATAATGATATACCAAGGATGAATCATATTACCTTGTTTTAATTTTTTTAAAAAAAACTTCCAGAGTGTTATGCCTGTCATTAAGGATCACTGTACATAAATATTTATGTACCTTGGATACATAGAGCCTTGGATAGTACAGTGGTCTAAAGCCCTGTTATTAACATCAGCTGCCTGCAATTATTGCAGGTTCGAATCTCACCAAGGCTCAAGGTTGACTCAGCCTTCCATCCTTTCTAAGGTAGGTAAATTGAGGACCCAGTTTGTGGGGGCAATAAGCTGACTTTGTATAAATATACAAAAGTATGAAGGCTATTGCTTAGCGCATTGTAAGCCGCCCTGAGTCTCCGGAGAAGGGCGGCATATAAATCAAATTTAAAAAAAAAATATAGAAAGAAAAGGAAAAAGAAAAGACTCTATGTATGAAGACTCAAATTAAACCTTGTTTTACATCTTTGCGGAAAATCTCCCAATCACAACTTCCATAATATGCTTGAGCTTTGCATTGGCTAGCTGCCAGTTTTCCATGAACTACGGGGAAAGGGAGTTGGTCAGGAGTGGAGAAGGCTAACTACTCGTCATACCTTCTAGAGACACATCTCAAGGTCAAAGTGCTAGGAATGGAATGGAATGCAATGACTCACCAACCAGCTGGCCATTGAAGAGACATAACTTATTAAAATATAATTAGACAATAAGGGATCAGAAATGGGAAGGAACTGAATGGGAAAGCTAATCAGGAAAATTTGGCCCACAAACACAGGCTAAAACTGAAGTGTCATATTA
The DNA here is from genome assembly GCA_012654045.1 of Ptyas mucosa. Taxonomy (NCBI): domain Eukaryota; kingdom Metazoa; phylum Chordata; class Lepidosauria; order Squamata; family Colubridae; genus Ptyas; species Ptyas mucosa. The sequence continues at coordinate 18,315,493 of WNWU01000011.1, read as the reverse complement.
CCAAAAAGTTGGGTGATTTTTTAAAAAAGAAGAATGTTGAAAGCAAACAAAATCTAGTAATAAATTTTATGAAGGTTGTAATATGAATACTCTTCTATTAAAAAAAACCCAAAACAAATCTCCTTTCTTTATATCTGTCGAGTTCCATAGCTTGAAAGACCAGGAATTCTCCCTCAACCACATACACACACACACACATACACAGAATACTCTGTGTGTGTGTGTGTGTGTGTGTGTGTACGTGTGTGCACGTGTGTGCACGTGTGTATGCATGTATCTTTAACTACCTGCCATTGGGGTCAGCAAAATAACTTGACTGGTTCTTGTTATATTATCTTTAATTTGTCTTTTTGGAAGAAATCCATTTTGATCTGAATGTATGAAATTATTCAAATATCTCTTAAGTCTTTCTGCCAATATTGAAGCAAAAATTTTATAGTCTGAATTTAGCAAGGATATAGGCCTATAATTTTTGATTTGTTGTGGGTCTGTATCTTCTTTATGAATCAGTGTAATATAAGCCTCAGTCCATGATTTGGGTATTTCCTTTTTTGTCATTACTTCATTCATAACATCCAATAGCAGGAGACTTAAAGATTCTTGTAACGTCCTATAATATTCAACTGGCAGACCATCTGGACCAGGTACCTTTCCATTTTTCTGCTTCTTGATTGCCTCTGTTAATTCCATCATCGTTATACTCCCTTCCAACATCTCCTCAACATCTTTAGAAATCTGTGGTAATTTTGCTTTTTGTAGATACCTTGCCACTTTTTTCTCCTCTATTGTCTCTCTTTTATAAAGTTGTCTATAGTATTCTTGTATTATTTTCCCCATCTCTTTGTTTCCAAATTTACTTTGTCCTTGATCGTTAATTAATTGTATTATTTTTCTTGATTCTCTTTCCTTTTTCAGTTTATATGCTAGTCATCTTCCTGGTTTATTCACATTTTCAAAGTAATTCGGTTTGGCATTTCTTATTTTTTGGGCAAGTCCTTTCTTTTCCAGTAGATCCATTTTATGCTTGATTATATCCATTTTAATTTTAACATCTTTCTTATACAGATCTTTCTGGAGTTCCTTTTCATATCTTTTATAGTCATCTTGACTGATTCTTGTTGATCCCTTTCCAAAATGAACAATGTTTAGTATGGAGAAATCTCAAAAACATTCAGACTGGGAAGGAAAAAGAAGAAGTGGTGCATTTAGCCCTTGGCTCACAATTGTAGGAGCCATATCATAATGCTGAATTGGAGGAATGTGGTCTAAGACTAATGAGGAAAATAGAGTTCTAAGTGTATCATAGATTAAAAGACCATCATCTTAAACTATGGGAAACCATTGGCAACCAATGCAGGTCTCTCATTATTACAAGCTGGACTTATTATACTGGCTAGCAGCCTGGCTCTTTTGCACCCAGTTGCCATTTCTGTATACTTCAAATGTCATGATCAGCACCAAACTCCAAACAATGTTTCCTCCTTTTGGCTACAGGAATAGATTGAAAATTAAAAGTTACAGGATCTCTCAATTGCACAGCTTAGTAGTTAGTGCCTTCAGCTTCCTAACAGTCTTCCATTATGTGCTAGAATATAATTATACAATCCAATACTTCCCTCTACGTTTACGTAAAATAATTTTGAATGTTCACTCAGTTGAAAGTGCATAAACTCTTATTTATTCCAGTTTCCCTATTTTCAGCCCTATAATATTGTAGGGCTATTCAGACTTAAAATTTGTGTAATAGCCCTTTTTATACATTTGCATTTTCATTGTGTTGTTGGAATAACTGGAATGTGTAAACAGGACTTTTATTTTCTCCTTCAGCAGGATCCTTGTTTGACTTTGAAATCCCGCTGTCACTGAGCAAAGTGTAAACCACTCAATGGTTTCCTTGGCATAATTGATGTTGAAAAGCATGACTTGGTGCAATTTCTTTCTCTGTTCACTTTTTATACGGATGGTGAGTTGCCAAGCACCTAGTATCTTCCTTCAAAATTGTGGAGAGATGCCTGCCAAGAACCATGCTATTATCATGATGTCATATTTATCAGGCTATGCTTTGATTGTCTTTGTACATAAAAGGAATTGATTTATTTTAAGGTCCTCTACAACCCCACTTATCAAATTTGGCCATGCAGAATAGCATTGTTTAGGTACTAACTCAGCCAAAGAGGAGGTAGAATAGCAAAAATGGACCTTTCTAAGATGCTAAGGTTTCTCTGTGATAATCAAGAGTCCATGTATTTGGATATGAAGGGTGATGAGATATGAACTAGCACATACCACACTATTTTTTTTATACAATCTAATATAATCTCACTCTTTCTCTCATCACTTCTTCACTCTGTCATATATACAGTATATCCCTTAAAAATGTTAGGAATTTTGTTTTATTTTCCTTGTTTTTAGTATACACACATACATATCAACATATATAAATAGCCACATATTGGTTGATGGATCATCCAATAGGTGGAGCATAAAGAACATACATGGAGCATACAGATATTGAAAATGAATAAATACATTTTATTTCTTCCCAAACACATCAGGTTTAAACGGAGGTGAGTGGTGTGCAAATTTAAGTAATAAATAAAATAATTAAATTGGGTTATTTGTTCTTTCACATCTAAGCTGACCTTGAACAGCTAAGTATGTGATTATTATTGAATGAGAAAACTACCAAAGAATACTGTGGCTAAGACTATACAGGGAAGAAATCAGGAATAAGTCAATATCATACCATTTACGTATAGTTGCTCAAAATGCTATATATATTTGGCCATGAAGTACTATGAATAAAGGGGAATTTTCTTTTTCCTTTGCACAAAAAACCATTTATATACAATAATAGACAAATAAGTGGCTTTTCGTTTATTTATGTATACAGAAGCTTAAGAAAGCAGTTGTTCTAGAGCAGTGTGTCAGGGTTCCAAGTGACACACCCAACTAAAGAAGACTCCGAGGCTAGCAAGTCCTCAAAGATCCATTTTATTAGAGATGTCATATTGGCTCATCTGGGAAAACCCGAACCTGAAAGTTCCTGGGTTTTCCAAAAGAAAGTCAAAGACTTTCCTGTATCCACATGTCCTGTATCCACATGTCCATCACATGATCTAATCAATCCACCATCCAAACTGGAGACAGCCCCTAGTCATTCCTACCCAGGTGCAGGCTGAACATTCTTGACTCTCAGATAAAGAATGTTGTTATGGCTATATATCTTCACCAACTCCTTGCAAATCACCCCTCCCATTTTCCCAGGCACTAAATGTGGCAGCCCTGAAGTTCCAAAGAAAAGATGGTCTCCAGGGCTGATACAGTGGTTGCATCTTTAAGTAGCTGCTTTAATTATCTTTATGATATCTTGATATCTTTTAAGCTTGCTAGTTTGCCTTCCTCTTCTCTTAATACTTTTGTCTTAAATGACACTATAGTTACAGCCAAACATCATAGTCTGCATCTCTATAGCTACAGTCAATATAAAAATCTAGTTCATATTACCTTTAACTTTTGTTTTGTGAACTTTACCAATTTCCTGCTTTCTTTAATTGTAAACAAAAAACAGGTTCTGTTGTCTATATGAAAAAAATTTGCTCAAAAGCACTTACACCTAGAAATAATCTTTCAAAATTACTAGCCCTTTTATCCGTATTAAACTTTCTTATGGCCATTTATTGATAATATTTTTGCCAAAAGTTCTTACAATCTAAACAGCTAAACTTTTTTCGCCCTTCCTAATTCAGAAAGAATGTTGAAAGAATTTATTAAGTGGAATTTTCTTTTCCTGTTACTCAGAAAATCTCTCTTTAGCTGTAAATTAAATTATATCTGAAAAATGTTTAAGAATGATGCTTGTTTGAATCATATGTCCATGTCAGTTGCATTGTGATTGTGAGAAATTCCTCAACTTTCAGTCACCCAACAAACAAACCAATCACAAAAACTTCAGCTCTTATAGTCTACCGAAAGGCGGCAGCTATCCAGTGTGCAAATGGGCAATCTCTCCCTCTCCTTCTCCCCCTCCCCCCCTCTCTCTCGGACAGCCTGAATTTGTTGTCTGACTTTCCATCTTCATTTCAGTGGTGTTCCCACTCTTTCAGAGATTCCTAGTTCACCATGAATCCTCACCAGAAGGAATGTTTCGGTACATTATGTCAGGAAGAAGAAAAGTGAACAACAGCCTTTACAGCAGCCTTATTGAAGACTCATAATACATACATAACTGATCTTAAAAAAAATCCTATAAGACAAAAGAATATCCTTTTTTAAGTGAGAAATTAAAGCAGAAAAAAATTCATTTCAATTAGAAAAATTGGAAGATGTGATTTATACTTTTAAATAGCAGAGATTTTGATTGAGCTGTCCAGAAGGCAAGGGAATTTATACAAAATATTGGAGAGGAGAGATTCAAATAGAAATGTTAGTTGGGACTAAACAAAAACTCCAACAGGTGATGTGGGAAACTAAAAGGGATTACACTGAATTAGGCACTAGAGATATCTTTCTCTCTCTCTAAATGTTGGGCCTAATTATGGATTACAAATGTTTAATGTGGGATATAACTGAAGCAAATTCTCCTCGAGAAAAAAAATATTATTTGAAAAAAATAAAAAAAAATATAATTTGCCTACAAGAATATAAAATATAAAATACTTGATTGATTAAAAAATTGGGGGATATTTTTTTCCAGCAAAAACAGAAAAAGTGGAGTTGTTCTATATAAACGCCAATTAATGCTGACTGATGAGCAAGGTAGATTTGTTTGGGTAAGGGAATATTAGGGAATATTATGTTTATATGTTTATCGTGATTTTAAGTTAATGTTTTGAGGTTTTTTTCATTACCTGAATTTGAATTGCATTTCAGCCGAAATAGAAAAAAGAAAAACTTAGCTGTGGAATGAACAATTTGAATGAGGGAATGTTATATACATTACCTTGAACTCTTGCAAAATAGCATATACATCTATGATATGTAATAATAATAATAATAATTGTAATAATAAATTAATGGCAATTAAGAGAGGAAAAAGATAGAAAATATATTCACATTTTCTCTTCATTTCTAAGATTTCTAGATTTTCTAACCGCCAGAAAGTTTGTGCTCTTGTTTTTAAAAACATCTATTAAAATTTGTTGAAAAATGTTTTAAAGGATCAGTTATAATTTTATGTAAAAGTTTGCGGAGCATTAAAATAAACCTCCAGAGAAAAAGAAGGGATTCAATATTAAACACTGCCTACCCAAATCAAATCACTGTCTGACACTGATAACACTATTCTCCTGAGTACTCTTTAAATTGGTTGTATATTAATATGCCTGCAAGCTCATTCCTGGGAGAAAAAAAAAGAAGCATGGTGAAAGTCAGCAAATAAATTTTACACAGCCCTGATAATATATGTATGCATAAATTCAGCCACATTCCATGTAACTTAGGGCTAAACTATTCAATACATTAAAGATGTAATGCATGATTGCCTTCTTGGATTTTATTTATAACATTGTCTTTGTTTGTGGGGAAGGCTTAAATTCACTACCAATACTTAGATTGGATTTTTAAAGAAAACAAAGGTAGAGGAGGATGAGGGAAATGAATCTCCATGTACTTATGTGTGGCTAAGGAAAAATCAAAAAGATGTCATTATTCTCTGATGTTTAGCATATGTGGTTTAACTCTAAGCTAAAGTACTTTGGAGTTTGTTTCTTTATCAAAGTTGTGTGTCACCCATCTTGCAGCTCTAGGTGGCTTACAGATTGAATAATACACAAAATAAAATATTAAAAACAATAAAGATCTTACATTTTTTTAAAAAAAAAACCAATTGAAATAAATAGGAAGCAGGAGGAGAGAAGGAGGAAGCAAAGCATACAGAGAGAGGAAGTGGAGTGTTCTCTAGTCCATTAGCCACCTCCAATATGGCACACTCCCACTGGGGCCCCAGGCTAGTTGTCATAGCCATGTCTTCAAGGGTTTTTGGAAGGCTATAAGCATAGGAGTGAATCTGACCTCACATTCACATTTCAAAATGAGTTTTTGACAATTACATTTCCATCAGATTCATATAGAATTCCTTGTGTGACATGTTCAAAGCAGTGGTGAAATCTAAAATTTGTTACTACTGGTTCTGTGGGCGTGGCTGGGGGGGGTAATGTGACTGGGTGGGCGTGGCCATTTTTTTTTTTTTACTTTTAAAACCATTTTTTCTACAACCTCTTCGGCTGAAGAGGTTGTAAAAAAATGCTTTCAACAGGCTCTGACAATCCCAGCTGAGTTGCCTGATCGGCAGAGGCTTTTTTTCTTTTAAAACCCTTTGCCAATCAGGCAACTCAGCTTGATCTTCAGAGGCATTTAAAAGAAAAAAAGCCTCTGCCGATTAAGCAACTCAGCTTGGATCTTCAGAGGCTTTTAAAAGAAAAAAGTCTCTAACGATCAGGCAACTCAGCTGGGAGCTGAGCTCTGGTGGCTCAGTAGACTAAGGCAGTTATTAACATCCACTTACATCTGCTGCCTGCAATTATTGCAAGTTCAAATCCCACCAGGCTCAAGGTTGACTCAGCCTTCCATCCTTTCGAGGTAGGTAAAATGAGGACCCGGATTCTGGGGCCAATAAGCTGACTTTGTATAAAAAAGAACACCGCTTAGGGGGGGCCAAAAGCCCTACTAAGCAGGTATACACAAAAGTATGAAGGCTATTGCTTAACGCATTGTAAGCCGCCCTGAGTTTCCAGAGAAGGGCGGCATATAAATTGAACCAATAAATAAATAGATAGATAGATAGATAGATAGATAGATAGATAGATAACCCTCTAAAAGGATGCAAATGACCAGCTGTCTGCAAGGAATATAAATCCTTCCATTCTCTACTTGGATGAGAAGCAAAATGTCTTCAAAGAAAAAACAACGAAGTCCAGTTGCCTCCTGAAAAAGTACCTTTGTGACAAAAAGCAGGGCCTAGTACTTTTATTTTCTTTTAACATTCAACAGAGCACTACAGAAATCCTTCAAGAGCTGAACGTTCTGCCCAGGGGAGATAAGTAGTACTCTTTGGTCACAGGGCAAATCTTTCAGTTAATGAGCTAGTGGCTTTGTTCAAGGAAGAAGACCTGTTATGATGTCCTGGGCTTGCATGCAGCACTTGCTTTTAGAGAAAAAAACAGCAGTGGTGAGGTTTTAGGTCAATCTTTTCAGGCTAGAGGAGCAGCACAGCTGGTTGTCACAGCATTGAGTCTACTAGATCTGGGCTGCAATAACCTTGACAGCTGTTAAGTTCCAGCAAAGACATTTTGCTCCATCTCTGTAACTCCTAATCAGCACAGAATGAGGTTGTCTTGCTAAGCTTGCCTGCAATTCGCTTTGGCCTGTTGCCCATCCCTTCAGGTATCCAGGATACCTCAGTTACCTACATTCTTCTACATTCTCAGTTGCTTACGCTCTTTTACATAACCACCATTCATGCCTTGATTGTTTGCAATATTTTGCCTCCTCCAAGTGACATTACTGGCTTATTGCTATGCTGCTATAAAATAAAAGCATTGAAATCATGGTCCCAAGCCAAAAAAAAAAGCAATTATTATTTTTGTCTTAGATTAATTACAACTCATTTTTTAAAAAGTCATTAAATTACAAATCATTTAATTCATCATTCAGTTCATGGCAAAGACAGCTTTCACACATATTTTTCTAGTGTGCCAATTACTCCTTTTTCTGGAATGGGAGGCATTACTCATAATAACTTATGCCTTGGTTCAAACAGAATACTGCAATGAGCTCTATATGGTGCTATATTTAAGGACCAGGTGAAAGCTGCAATGGGTCTATAATGCAGCAGCACAGGGAATTAAGCCTGCCACCGGTTTTAGCCGGTGGCAGCACCAGAGCTTGTAAACTGACCATAATCAATCTTGATTACTGTTTGGATGGGAAACCACCAAGACATACTTGGAACTTTAGATTGTGAAATTGACAAACATTCTGAAAAATGGCTATGGCAAAACCTTCTCAATTGCTGCTATGAATGTTAAGGGAATCTTCCATCTTCTTCTCTCTCTCTCTCTCTCTCTCTCTCTTTCTCCTCTGGAAACAAATACTAGGGGGCTAAGTCACCCCTGGGTGTGTGTGTGTGTGTGTGTGTGTGTGTGTATTCCAGCATAACTCTGGAATGCCTGGGCCATTCAGGAGAGTGAGTGTGGTGTCCTAGAATGGCAATTGTTTGTGATATCATAGGAGGGGGAAGGGAGAGCCTGGGCTGTTAAGGAGAGTGAATGTGGCATCCTAGAGCAGCCATTGTTTGTGATGTCAGTTCCTTCGCAGCTTCCTCTGGAAAGCCAGCTGTGACATTCACCCTCCAGTGGACCAACGGGGAAGTGCCTGATGGATTTGGGGCAAAGTGCCAGGATCGTAGACAGGGCGGGAAATAGGAGCACATGGGAGGGGGAAGGGAGAGGGCAGGAATGATGGGCTTGGGAGAAGGGGAAAGAAAGGCTCCCTGTCAGACAAACACTTCAAAGTCTATAAATACCAGGACAACGCCGGGTCATCAGCTGATATGTCCATAAAATCACCAGGAGTAAAGCTGGGTTTGAAGGAGATTTTACTAATGTGGATTATAGGCTTCTTACATTTAAGGTTTACATTTAAATTAAATTCTAATGTCTCCAATTAAAAATTCCGAATAGATTTGCTCAAAGAAAAATAATACATAATTAACGTTCCCAAATCTTTATTTTTATTCTTCGAAGAAGTCTCACTATATTTATTGCCATTTGAAGTATTCCTAAATGTATCATTGAGAAAGTGGATGAAAAGGAAGAATCCAGAAGGAATACTTAGACTCAGCTAGAAAACAGGGAATGCTTGTCATAATTCTCTAAAACAAAACATCTTTATTGTTCAAGGCCTTCCTATCTCTTGGGTGGTTCTTATAAATCCCACATCAAGTCAGGTACAATTAAGGCAACGAACCACCATAGTGATAAACAAGAGGTTCAACATCTTACAATTTAGCTCTTTAGAGAAAGTACATTGAAATAACAGTAATTATCATCACAAATACTCACCTGGAACTATTAGCTCAATTTCCTCTGACATAGAAGTTCCCAACTCATTGGATGCATAGCAGCGATATTTTCCTTGGAAAAAGGCTATGTTGCCACGATTTTTAACTACAAATGTTCCTGAATTATTAAATGTAGTTATCCGTGAGTCACCCAACAGACTAAATGGTTTCCCATCTTTTGTCCAGTTAAAGCTAAAATGACATTAAACAGCATTAAATAATTTTGAAACAGTTATAATGTATCAATATTGTATACATTAAATACCAGAGATCTTAAGCATTTTTGTCTTGCCTTTTCTCATCTATGCATGAATAAACTATATTTCATACAATACATTTTGATAAAATCAACTGAAATATAATGTTGCGTTCTATACTGGGCCACTCAAAACCTCAAGTTAAAGGATAAATATCTCAGTCATTCTTCAGTGAATGTGTTGAGAGGCACATATTACATATAATACAACATTTAGAAAAATTCCTAAGAATACAGAAGAATGTAGAAGATCGGATCTAATGCTTATCTAGAGACTGTGTAGTGCAAACATTATAAATTAAGAATTAGCTAGTAGCCTTCATAAACTTTCCCTCAGTGTCCTTGGATGACCATGTGAAATATAGAAGTACTGTTGTTTACCTTTGCAACATTTCAATGTACAAACCCAGGTGTCAGAGTTGGAAGGGACTTTGAAGGTCTTCTAGTCCAACCCCTCCTCAAGCAGGAGACCCTATATCATTTCAGAAAAGTGGCTGTCCACTCTTGTCTTAAAAACCTCCAGAGATGAAGCACCCACAACTTCTGAAGGAAAGCTGTTCCACTGGTTAATTGTTCTCACTGTTAGAAAGTTTCTTGTCTTGGCTTCTGCTTTGGAAAATAAGTTTCTCAAATACTGGAATACTGTTATCATGTCAGCCCTACTCCTTCCTTTCTCTAGACTGGCCATACCTAAATCCTGCAATCGTTCTTCATATATTTTAGTCTCCAGGCCTTTAATCATCTTAGTTGCTCTTCTCTGCACTTTTTCCAAAGTCTCAATATTTTTTTTTTTTTGTAATGTGATAACCAAAACTGGATGCAGTATTCCAGTTGTAGCCTTACTAAGGCTTTGTAAAGTAGCACTAATACTTGACATGCTTTTTATTCTATGCCTCTTGTTTATACAGCCAAGGATTGTATTAGCTTTTTTGACAGCTGCCACACACTGCTGGCTCATATTTAAGTGATAGTCAATTACTGCTCCAAGGTCCCTCTCACAGTTTTTGAGTCAATTTTTCACCTAATCTATTTCAGCCTTTCTATTTTCTTCTGAAATTTTATACATATATTTGTACAAGGACCTCTTCCTCTTCCCTCCTCTTCTATCTTAATCCAAATTATCTGGGAATTGTGGAAATGCTTTATAAAAGCTTGCAAATCTTTATTTTTGAAAAAAACCACACCAAATCAGTGGTGGGTTCCTCCCGGTTCAGCCCGGTTTTGCCGAGCCAGTAGCGGTGATGATATGACATCACCGAACCAGTTCTTCCCCCCCGCCCGCCCCCCCACATTATTCTTATCTTTTATTTGGCCCCACCCCCAATCTATTGCTGCCTCCTGAGTCCCAGCTGATGGGCTATAAGGAAAAAAACTGTTTAAACTCTTGCCGTGGGGCTTCAAAAGGCCGCCCTACAGCTGATCAGTGGTAAAAGGCAGTTTGGTGGTAGACTAGTGCCTCCAAAAACAAATGAGTAGACCGGTGCCTGCAAAAATAAATGAGTAGACCAGTGCCTGCAAAAATACATGAGTAAACCGGTGCCTGCAAAAAAACATGAGTAGACCGATGCCTGCAAAAATACATGAGTAGACCAGTACAGTTCTGCAAGCAGTTAAAAGCCTGGTAGACCAGTCCCTCTGCTAAATCCTAAAGAATTGTCACATGACCATCAAGCCACGCCCACAAAATAAGCCATGCCCACAGAACCGGTAGTAAAAAAATTAGAACCCACCCCTGCACCAAATAATGTTCAAAAATTATCCTCGCTTTGCAAACAATACATTATGTTGAAAAAGAGCATGATTGAGGGTGACGGACAAATCAATGTACCCCTTAATCCCTGAAAGAATGTCATATGTGAAACAAACCTTGTTTGGTACAGAGATTTATTTTATTTTATTTATTTATTTAGATTTATATACCGCCCTTCTCCCCAAGGGGGAGAATATAGAATCAGAAATATTAGATTTTTTTTTTTTTAATAATTGTTCGATAGAGAAGGCATTTAAATTAGAAATCCAAGTTTCCAAGAGCATAACACGGATAAGAATTTTTTACTGAATGTTTCAAAATAAACTGGCTGAAATTTTAAAAACTAAAGGGAAAATAAACCGAGAGAATGACCTGGATATAGGTAATCCTCAACTTACAACTGATTACTTAGCGAGCGTTTGAAGTTACGACAGATCTGAAAAAGGGGACTTACAACCCAGATTCAAAATTCTGATGGTTGGATGCTATTGGACAAAGCAGCAATTGGCTGCTTGCAGCATCCAACAGTCATTTGACCATGGTTTATAATGGCTTTGTAAAACCATTGAAAACCAGGGCTTTTGGCCTCTGATTTTCAACAAAACTGTGTCCGTAGTAAATCATTGATTTGCTTAATGACCATGGCATTTGCTTACAACTGCTGCGACCACTTTATAATCACCACGTTCACTTAATGAATGGTACAAAAGTGCCACAAATCAGACTGGTCACGTGACTTGCCTATTTTATGACCCTTATGGCATACAACTGTAATGGGCAGGTTCAAGTACACTTATATGTTGAGGACTACCTGTTTTACTGAATTTACAAAAGAGGCTCTTTAAAGCCTCAAGGAAGCCTATATGATAAAACAGATTGAAAAGAGATCAAATCCTAATGCAGTGTTTAAATGAATTATAAGTTAAGGTTTTCAGAAGTAAAAGGAAGATATGTAAGACGGTTCATCTGATCAGGATTAAACTATGTTTTTATAAAGTTCAGGCAACCCTTTGCAGACTTTTTGCTGACACCAGGATTGTAAAGTTAATGCTTCGTGAACTAGCTTATAGATAAGGAATGGGTTATGGGAAGAAGAGATATCTCTTTGTATAGGGGATATACCTTATCTATAGGGGCTGAAGAACTATCAAACTTGCTTATACTTGTAATGAAGTTTGGAAGTAACTTCTTTATATATTTCTTTTTTTCTTTGTCTCATTCATCCTTTTCCTCCCTCTTTTTTATTTGTTCCTTCTTCCTCTTTTAGTTCTCTTTCCTTTCCCTGAGTTTAGGTTGTATAATTTTGTATTACTGTAATTAAAATCTTTAGTTGGAAAAGCGCTGCCTATGAAAAGGTTTGATTTTAAATCTTGCCAATTTGAGTCCTCCTTAAATCAGATCTGGATAGCCAAAGAGTCTGCATTCAGTAGTCAAGAAAATGTGATACATTCAAAATATATACTCCTTTCATGGTTTTAATAAAATGTACATATCTTAATAAACATGTCTATATTTATGTATGGATTGGATATGCAAGCAAAGTTATGCAAAAGACATATATATCTCCTAGATGTTGCATATTTCATGTAATTTGCCAGATGCATAATGTAAATCATGTCTTGCACTATCCATCAGTTCTTTCCCAAATAGAATGTTCTGGGCTGTCTTTGAAGCTATACACATGGTAGGCTAAAGGAACAAAGAATCTAGGTATTCTCATCCTTGCCTAATTAAGTTCTCTGTTTTTCAAACAGTCTATTCCCCTGTAATGATTATGCTCCAAAGCTCACTGAAACAGCATTGCTAAAAAAAAGCATTAAGAGTTGTAAACGTAATTTTGCGTAGCTTTTTTTTCTGGAAACATTGTATTATAAAACTTATGCTACACCAATTTTAGAGTATTGTTCAACTGTTTGGAATTCCCACCATATATCTGACATCAGTACAATCGTTCAGAAGTACTTCACGAGAAAGTCTTGCACTCTTCTGTACACAATAGAATTCCTTACTACTAGGCTCGAAATTCTCTGTTTGGATAACGTAAAACTGCATCGCTTGTGGTCAGACCTAGGCATTGCATACAAAATTATACATAGTAATGCTTTACCTGTAAATGACTTTTTCTGTTTTAATTGCAATAATATGCATGCAAACAACCACTTTAAACTCAATGTAAATCGTTCTAAACTTGGATTATGATTTCTGTAATAGAGTTGTCAAAGTCTGGAATGCCCTACCTGATTCAGTTGCCTCAGCTACAAATTTTCACAGTTTCAGTCACAAATTCACTTCCGTGGACCTCACTCCATACTTAAGTGGTCGGTAGACGGGGCTGCATAAGTACATTAATGTGCCTATCGTCCCTGTCATTGTATTTTTGTTCTCTTATTCTTGTTCTCGTTTTTGTTTGACAAATTCCAATAAATAAATAAAATAAGTGACCTCTATTTCATGACCTCACCCTGTAATGACTTGAATTTCATGACAGGTCAAGTTCCTTCTTGTTTTGATAAAAGTGTCCTAAATGAATGGGGAACATAATGAATGGTCTGAATGGGCCACAATGGGATTCTCACTGTTTTTCCCTTTCCCAAATTTATGTTGCTTCTGCACTTTGAGGTCTATGTGGAAAAAAATGTTCTATGATAAAAACAGAAAATTGTTTGGATTACAGGAACTTAATTACAATTTGATCATGTCCAATTTAAGTGGTTGGAAGTGGTTACTAGCAACTAGAATTCTACATTAGAATGCCATGCTGTTACCCACTTCAATCCTGAAGTTAATGTGGATGTTGTTAAGCACAGATAATGAAATTAAGACACTGAGCAAACCCTTTTAGGCTGATTCTGTGACAGGTACCATTGGCCATTCAATAATACAGGGTAGTTGATTGGTATAATGGTTAAGGCACCAGGCTAGAGGCTGGGAGACCATGAGTTCTATTTCCATTTTAGGTATGAAAACTTGCTGGATGACTTTGGCCCAGTCACTCTCTCTCTCTCCATCTAAGTTATCTCACAGGGGGATAACTTAGGAGGAGGAAGGAGTATTAGGTATGTTCGCTGTTTTATTTATAAAAATAAAGGCTGGATATAAATATAAATAAATAATTTCAAGAGGGAGAGAGATGCACTTTTTTTGAAAGAAAACAATGAAAAACAAAGGTTAAAAGAGCACTAAAAGAGAAATAAATGTGCAGTAACACTTACATTGGTTGGGGGTTTCCTTTAGCTTCACACTTGATTGAAAATTCATCATCAAAAGGGAAAGCAACCTGATCTGTTGGCTGTGTTGTTATTGTTGGGAGCTGTTGCACTGAAATACACAAAGATAAAATGATTGAACAAATGAAACCTGAAAACCCTATATGCTTATGTCTTGACTTTTTATCATAGAGAAAACCAGCCTGACTTTAACAGGAAATTCCCCAGAAAAAGAGCAGCTAGTAAAAAATATCTCCACTGATCCAAAAGTTTGATTAGATAAATAACAATCATTTTACAGGAGAGTGAGGGTACTGTAGTGGTTAAAATGGGATTAAGGCTAGGGACACTTTGATCCTGGAGAAGACTCTTGAAAACATTATGAATAACCAAGAAAACAAATTAATTCTGAGTTTCCACCAGAGGCACAAATGATCTGGCTTACATTAGCATATTTTGAGCACATTATGTGAATACCTAGATTATTTCAGAAATTCATATTGCTAGGAAAGATAGAAAGAACAAGAAAAAGAGGACAGATAGCAGTATGATGAATGAACTCAATTACAGCAGTGGATGCTGTAGATCTGAAAGATCAGGTTGGGGACAGATTATCCTGGATAAAATCTATCTTTGTAGTCAGACACCTTATTCATTGTTCACTGGGCAACTTCAGGCCAGTCACTCTATCTCAGCCCAACTGAACTGACAAAGTTGTTGCTATCAAATAAAATGACAGGAAGTCATTATATATATTGCCTTGAACTCCAATGGAAGGATAGGTATCTCTACAGAATCTACATTGTTTACTTATCTAAACTTATCTCAAGGGTCCGAGCTCCAGACCTAAACCAGTATTAAGACACCACTCGCTTGGACGCTAACTGGCTTTATTTAGCCAGACTCTGGCACACAATGAGTTCCAACAGCAAAACAGCAAAATGTAAAGATGCAAAGTCAGCGTTGAGAGCATCCGCCTCCCAGCACATTTTATTTAGGTGAGTCATGCCCTTCCACTGGCACTGGCCTTGCCCGTTGTCAATTGTGTGTTAGCCTGCCCGGTAGGATGCCGCCTGGCTGTTCAGTGACCCGGAACAGCTGATCATCAGGCTGGAACAGCTGATCGTTGACCAGTAGCTGGAGCACTGAATCCTGGCAGGCCGCTTGCCTCACATTGCTCCGCCTCCCTGCTGTACAGCTGATACACGGCTCGCCCTCCGCCGACCAGCTAGTCCTCAGCATTTGTTGGCACGCTGCTGCAGCCTCTCCTACACCCCCCATCACTGGTGTTCCATCGCTGCAGCTTCTGACTTTTCTACCCCCACATCACCAGTGCTCCGTCCTGCCCCAGTATGGCAAACCCTGGGCTTCAGGATTTAATAATGGAAGAATGGATATCTCTGCAGTATCTACATTATTTACTTATCTAAACTTCCATTGTCTGATAAAATAATTCTACAGAAAAGTTTTCTTGGTAAACACCAGAATTTTGAGAAACTAAAAAACAACATAGTATATCCATGGATAATCTTGTAATAATATCTAAGCTGCCTTCCAATAACCATCTATCATTAAGTATGAGCACATGCTCAATGTCTTTATAATAGTTCTAGGGCAGCACTGCAAAAACCCAAATGACTTTAGTAAAGAGATACTAAAATCTCTATCTAGTGATTATTCAGATTTGTGCATCCTACATCTGGTAGCCCTGTTGTACAATGCAGCCACCATTTTGTCGGACATTTTAAACCTCTCATATTGTAGCTTCTACAATAAAGCAAAAAAGTAGAATATAGAATTAATGGCAAAATTACCACTGGTTATCTAGGATTTGAATTTGTAAGGTTTGTTCCCCTTATAATTCGAAGTCCACAGCAACCTTACTTCATTATTTTTTATGTTTTTAATGTACTTTTTAGTTTGGAGACAAGAATATAAAACCAAACCTGAGAAATACGCTACTCAAAATATCTGAAGTACTACAACAGCAATGCTATTTTTTTTAAAGAAATATGATATAGTAAGATAGCACATTATCTTTCAGGAAGGGACACAAAGTTGGAAAACAGATATTCTTGGCAACCATTTCAGATATGAATATGCTATGCTTCCTAAGAGATCTTGCATATCTTCCATTCACTTTGCTTTGGCTTCATGAGAAGAATTCCCCAGCAGTGTTATTCAAAAGGAATTTCACTGAAGGGAATGAGCTCAAGAGTTATATCTTAACCTTTTGTAACTGAGAAAAAAAGGAAAAGAAAAAGAAAAATGGAGACATTAATCTGAGAAATTAATTTTTACATTAATTGGGAGGTTAATACATTTAGCCTTTCCATTTTCATTGTCTTATTACATATCTCAACTACAACTACATTCTCTGCTGAAAGAACATTAATTATCAACTTCAGAGTTTAGTACTATGGCTTTAAAACTTTGATCCTATGTATGATACACTCCACACCAACCAACATTTTCTCCCCATAACTTTATCAGTGTTGCATTATTGCAAGTCTTTAAACACAGAGAAAGAGAAAGAGATTCCAACATCAAGCTATTTAGCTTGTCCTTCTTTTGGTCATATATATCCACCGTTTCAGTATGTTTTGGACTGTCCAAATCAATTAAATCAAATAATTTAAACAAAATACAGAATTGATTCATGTGGCTTCTGGAAATTACACCCTTAGATCAGGGGTGTCAAACTGGCAGCCTGTGGGCTGGATGCATCACGCGCAGGCCATGTCCTCCCCAGCTCCACGAATGTGAAAAACATCACAAAACATCATGTGACAGCAACGTGATACCACAAGGTTGACACCCATGTGTTAGATAAATATGTTGTTCTTGTTTCTTTTTCTCCCCCGCCCCACTTTTATCAGTGAAATATATTTTTTTAATCTTATCCAATGTTCAATAAATAAGCTTTCTAGTCTTCTGATTGTTCTTATTGCTCTACTCTGAATTGTTCTGGTTTCTCTGAATCCTTCTTTAAAGACTTTTCAGTTATTCCATTTTTATGTGCTGGGGCCCTAACAGAAGATGATACAAAGAAACTTAAGTTTGGTCTCCTGGGAATTATCTCGGGGGCCTCAAAGTTTGTATTCTGTCTCCCATATTACATGAACACGAAGAATGAGTTGGAGGAAGGTTTGGTGTTAACTGCATTTTATGTACTGATGAAAATCACTTGTACATTTCCTTTCTTGAATGTTTTGAGAGCCTCTGCGTAAGCCTCCTTGTTGTAAAGGACTAGATGTGAGAAAATGATCTGAAATGGAATTTGGACAAGGCAGAGTTGTTGCTGATTCCAAGGGTTTCAGCTCCAAGGCTCATGTGATGTCCCTTTTCCGAGTGGGGGTTGTACTCTCCCTTCAGGAACAAGTTTGCATTCTGAGGATTCTCCTTGATTCTGGATAGACTAACACTAACACTAACACTAACACTAACACTAACACTAACACTAA
>WNWU01000011.1:18276594-18288467 GCA_012654045.1 Ptyas mucosa | reverse complement strand
AGGAAGGAAGGAAGGAAGGAAGGAAGGAAGGAAGGAAGGAAGGAAGGATAAGCTGAGGAAGTATTAAGACTTATTTTTATCATTGGTCTATAGGGGGGAAAATCATCTCAAAAGTTCTCATTAGAGAAACTTGTGAGATATCCAGTATACGACAAGCAACAGCAGGTTTTCACATAAAAATAGATGGGAGTGGAACAGAGCTCTAGAACCTCTACATATTCTGTCATTAATAAGATAAAATTGAGAAAGTGAGATGAATGATGAAATTGAAAAGAAAAATAAAATCCTTTATCTGTAATGTGAACAAAGCACTACTATTTTAAAAAATCCAATCCCATATCTGCTTCAATCCTTTAAAAAAACTGTATTGTTCCATTATTTGCAGTTCTTTCTCTTTACAGACAAATGATACATAAGCTGCTTTTATTGAAAGGTATTGTTTTATATATTGCAAGTCACTGCAGTCATGAATGGCAGCTAAAATATATTATAAATAGATAAATAACAATACAGGATATACAAAGCAACAAAATTATTGTTTCATTAAATACTCTTGGTTGATATTTTTTCTGGAATAAATATTCAAAGAAACATTGAACGATATTACTTATTGCCACCGATTTTTTTGGATATTCACTTTGAGTTTTTCTGTCATAAAAATTCTAGTGAAACGCCTATCTAAATTTGGAAATCACAGCGTTAGTGACTGATTTATAAGGAACTTCAGTCACCTATCTATGTGCTATATATTTGATGCTTTTGCATGAATCATGAGGAAAGAAAACAAAACTTGCAATTCTGTCACACAGAAATTCTCGAGGGACCACAATAGGAAAAAAAAAAAGAAAGCTCAAAATGGAAACAACACATTTGTAAGATCTAATCTAATCACCAGTAGAGGAACACTCAGCAAATAGCTATAACTTACCAGTAAGAGGGATTTCAATAGCTGCTGCCAAATTTAATACAAAGAAAATCAGGCATACAGAAATCCTTTTTGTTTCTAATGGCATCTCCATCTCTCTTCTGTAAACATGAAGTCCAAACAGACTGAAAGATGCCTCACAATCTTCCTGTTTTGCACACTGAATACAGTCCCGGAGAGCAAAATCTGAAAATGAAGCAGAGACAGTCACCAAAATAAACTTAAGGCAACAGTTCCTCTGTAATTATGTTAAGAAAATGAAGAAACAGGCAAGATTTACAAGCAGAAGCATAAATCACAGCAATATACAGATTGTAATTTATTCTTTTAGCCTCCTGTTCTCATATTCAGAAAGGGAGGGAGAAAAAAAACCAAAATCAATTACTCCAAACAAATCTAATTACTTTCCTGCTTGTATACAAGGGAAAAAAATGGCTAACATATTTGGCACACTTATAACCTTCTATTTGTTTTCTTTTTAATAGAGATGTAGAGAGTGAAAAATAAGATATTTATCATGTCAGTTCAGTTATTTTATTTTGTAACACAGGCTAGAATTATTTTACTATTTCCCCAACATTCTAGCAGGCACATCTTAGAATTTTATTAACAATTAAACACCTCTGGATAGAAAATGTGCTTTCTCTCCAGGCACATTCACAGTTAATGTTGTCTACCACAGTTATCCTAAACTGAGAGTCAATAATTTAAGGTTGATACAAAGACACCATTACTTTTATAGCTATTGTAAAAGACATTGGAAGAACAGAAGCTGGAAGGTATAAAATGTAATAAAGAACTAAAAGTCTATATATCATTTTGCCCGCAGCTCACTGACCAAGGTGGAAACTAGTAGTTTGGCAACCAGCTGCTACACTGATGGAAATCAGGTGACAATTTATCTCAGAAGAAATGTTCTGGATTGTAATTTGTACTTCAGAAAAGCCAGCTATCTTCCAGTTATATCTGACAGAGCGAAGGCAGTCAGCCAGGAAGTGACACTTAGAAAACCCCAGAGAGACAATGAGAAACAGCTGGCTGACCAGCAGTTATTCAGAGGGTGTTACAGGCCATTGGTTTATAACTGGGTAGAAATTATGGAGATTTGGGAGGGGGGGTGTATTTGTTTACTCAATACAGGAATTAAAGCAGAGGGGCTTTGATGGCGATTTATATTCAGGGTTGCTTTCCTTTCCCTGGTCTCTCTTAAATAAAAACTGAAAATGAATAGAAGTTAAACTGGAGATGGAGCATATTCAAGCAATATTTCAATCCAAATTAACTACATCTATAAATGATTAGATTTAGGAAGTATTACATTAAAAATGTCATCCAGTCTCAAAGCTAATATGGTAGGCTTTGGTAGCTCTTGATATCTTCATAAAGTCACAGTCTATTGCTATATTCTATCACTAATGTAATCCATCATGAATCATGCATAAACAACTGACATAGCAACTGTTGTGTTAGGGCCACCTCATCCATATCCAGTGAGGTGCTCTACCCCTACCTCATCCTGCCCTTCATTTTCTAATTTTTCCATGTACTGATGTATATGTTGCTGTTTTCTTCATCCTCGTTATACTGTCATTGGACTTTAGAGTTTCTGCCTACACAGCCAGAAATTAAGAGCATAGAAGGTGCACAGTCTTAAGTTATTGTTTCTTCTATCGTAACCTAAGTTTATAGCATCGAACAAAGACAGTACATTATTTTGACTAATCATTACACATTTTGAAAGAAAACCTGAGGTAATCTTCAACTTGCAGTATGTTCATCTAATGATGGTTCAAAGTTACAAGCGCCTCACAAAATAGTAGTTTATGACCTGTCTTCATCCTTATGATTATTCCTACTTCTCCCCCACAGTCATATGATTGCAATTCAGTCATTTGGCAACAGGCTTGAATTTACAATCTGTTGCAGCATCCTGTGGTCAACATGATCAGAATTTGCAACCTCCCCCAGCTGGGTTCCAACAAACAGTGTCAATTGGGGAACCTGGATTCTCTTAATAACCATGTGATTTGCTTAATAACCATTATTGTAACATTGGGTCTGGTCACATGACTTGTGCACCAACACACACATACGTTGGTTACAACTGCACCCACTTGTTTTGGAAATTCTGACCACCATTGTGGTTGTAAGTTGATGGTTGCTTGCACTGCAATAATTAAAACCATATCCTAAATAACAAAAGAGTACTAAACACACCAAATGAGCATTCAAGCCACTTTCCTCCTAAAACCACACCTTTGGCACCAGAAGAGGCATCCATGACACCTAAACAAAGACACCAAAGGAAAATTTAACATGTATCCCTGTACACCTGATATATTTTTTTCTTGCAAAGAATTTAAGTCTGTCTGTCTTTCTCTTTCACTCTTCCTATCTATATCTATGCTGATATGTTCATACTGACACATATAATTTTAGATTGCACATTCTCCCATATAAACAGAGGAATTTTTTTCTTAAAAAAATAATTTTAATAAGTATTAATAAAACAACAGAAAACTATGAAAAATACAAAAGAAAGAAAAAAGTGGTATATTCTGATATCAGTACAACTGCAACTTTGGAAAATGGTGATACATATCTAATATCCGGAAGGCATAGTGCTACAATAGTTAAGGTATGAGTCTAGGTCTAGGGAAGCCTAAGTTCAAATTCAGCCCTAAATTTTGAACTTAGTGGGTGATCTGGGGCCTCTTATTCTGTCTTAACTGATCATCGGGGAGTATAAAGTGAAAAGCACATTGAATTGTCAGAGAAAAGATAGTATACTGGTAATATTAGTACTAATAATAATGCTCATATGGAAAATTCAATATTATATTTTAATAAATAGAGCTTAAATAACAATACAACAAGTTCCTTGAATACCTTATCTCTAAACCTTTCCTTCTCCTTTTGTTCCGTCTCCCCATCTCTTCTAGAGTCTAGACATACTTTCCCAAATAGATGAGTTTTAATACCTGGTTGTACTAAATTCACCATTGGTGTCAAAGGCTTTGAACACCATCATTCATAATCTCATTCACAGCCCCTCCATCTCTCTCTCTCTCTCTGTATATGTATGTGTGTATATATATATATGTATGTATGTGTGTGTGTGTGTGTGTGTGTGTATATATAGGTCTTTGGTTATTTGGGTTTTCTCCTGCGTAAAATTGGAAGTGTCTTGGCAATGTTTCAACGAAGTCTCATTCGTCATCTTCAGGCTGGTGTTCTCGGTTTCGTGCTTCCAGGAGCAATGTGTGATCGCAGCTGTTTCTTCCTTTTAACTGCCAGTGGGGGTGGGAGCTGATTGGGTTATATATATAATGTGTTATATATATATAATCATCTACCTCTATTTCCCCCCCAAAAAACACATGATAAACTATACCCAAAATATATTGCTCCAGGAATATGTTTCAATAATGCCTTACTATTTATCATACTTGAAAATGATAGTGTTCTATCAAATGGCTTGTAGCTTTCTGTTTCTATTCCCAAAAGGATATAGAAGACATTTTATGTCTCTTGTAAGAACAGTAAACATACCTTCTTTCAAATCAGATTTACTTTAATCGAATGCTATTCTGATTTCTAAGAACCAATGACCAGTTTTAGAACTATACAAGATCAAAGAAAATGTTAACCTATTAGTGGTTCACAGGAATGATTTCCCTGCACTTTCTTCCAAGGTAAGAATGAATAGTGGAAAGTAAGTAGTTACGGGACTGACATCAGGGGTCAATGTAGCAGGTCATGTAACAGAGTGATTTAACAGCAGCAACATGGTATGACAGCAGGAGGGCCTTCATTCTTGATAGAAGCAGTGAGGGGAAAGAGAATGTTCACTTTTACTGATAGTTCAAATTGTCATCTGAAAGCTGGGTAATAATTTTGTAACAGTCTGAAGTGGAAAGAGTAATAAATTTTAAATTGTATTTAATTACATTTTTAGAAAGTTGGCCTATCTAAAATACACACACACAGTGGAAATGCCCCTTAAATAATCCTACAATTGCTTGGAAAATATTTCTTTTAGGGCTACTAAGATCAAAATTTGCTGGGATATGTGCTTCCCTGTTCCTCTACAGTCTCACCTATATTTGTCTACTGTAGATGCTCGGTTTTCATTCGTTCCAGGTCTTGGCGTTCTGTCCAATCAAGAAATAATAGAGTTTTGCAACCAGCTGGATTTGAAAGCAGAATAATGCTTCATAACTCACAGTGCATATTGCATCTATTGGTAAAGACCAAAACATCATTATCTCAACTATGGGAATTCCATTAGATCTCAATTATACTTATCTTATTTAAGATAAGTATATTCATGTGCCAAGAATTGATGTATAGAAAACAACAGTAAAGAATTCTAAGAAACAATGTTCTTTTTATATACTGTTGGATGGTTTAATAGTCTCCATTACAGCAAATTTTCAATTGTCTTCTCAAATGCAAAATTATAAGGACCTAGGGTCCTTACTTTAGGATTTTTAGAATGCAAAATATTGGCTTACTATGTATAGCTGACTGAAAAGTGGGGGGGGCACATATTAATCCAATAAATGGAACAATGGTGATAATGAAATAGCTAAAGGTGAGTTTCATGCAAAAAAAGTTTATGATAAAATATTAGGAGAACCGTAAAGAATACATAAATAAACTTAATGAAAGGGTGGGTTAGGCCATTTTAAGTAGTGTTAAAATGGGGAGGGAAAGAAGAAAAGAAGTGAAGTAAATGAAGGTGAAAGTAGAATAATAGAAAATAGAAGAAGAGGAAGAGGAAGAATGAGTTTACTATGAAAGAGTATTAGATAAATCTTGCAACATAATAAATAGGAAGTGAACATATGGAAAAAATATGGAAATTCCTTGCAACATATAAAAATAATTATCTTACAAACGTTACAGAAGTTTACAGAGTGATCCTAATTAGAATTTTTTTGGGGGGGAGGAGTTAATTAGAATGAAAAAATTGAAGAGACTGTGTTAAGAAAAATGCAAAGAAAATGTTTGTTGCAGAATAGGAGATTGAAATAAACCTTATTTTTAAAAGTTAAAGACTCCTTGATATCTACATGGACACATCCGTGTGGTGTAATGGCCATGATAAAAAAGTAGTTTGCAGAACAATTTTTCAGGGCTATAGAAGCTGCTTATCCTAAATTGCATAAGCTAAGTTCAGAAATTGCCGTCTATATTGCAGTCGCTTCACAATGGGGTTGGGCTACACAAGGCCAATGCCTGATCCAAATCATGACCACCAAAGACCTGATTGGTCACTCCCTTGCTTCTTGCCTTCCTACCCATGCATGAAAAGCTCACCTCATTGGCTTGTAGGCTCCTCTACGGACTGATCTACAAATCCTGCCTTTTCTTTCTTCTTCACTTTTCATTAGACCCCATGATTTTCTTTTGCTTTATCAGTATTCTCACACATGAATGCCTTCAAATATTGTTTCCTCATTATTTATTTTAATGCAATTGCAAATATTTTCTATCCTTAGTTTACTTTCCCCTCTATAGAAAAGCTCTGGTGCTACACTAATCTAAACAATAGAGCACAGGGGTTTTTTTCCCCTATGTTCCTCTGTAGATGGAAAATTTATAAAAAGAAAGAACTGAGAGTTCAACTTTGTAGGACAATATTACAATGATGCTAATATTACAATGTGACTCAGCTTAAAAAAATAAAATAAAGGGGAGTGAGGGTTTCCAGTACTGAGGGTAAGAAAACAGAAAATTTCATGTGTTACCTTTTTCATAGCGGCTGTTTCATGTGCAGAAACCCATCTTGTTATTTAAATAGTGTCTTGGTCTAAAATTGGTCTATTGGCCTATTAGCATTATGCATTTTATTATAATTTCACCTGAGGAGAAATTAAAAGGATATCCACTGGGAGATGTAAGGGATGAATGGAGAATGAATGGAGAATCTAGGTTGAAGGATAATTCATTGACTTCACAGGCCATCATTGGATTGTCTGGATGATGATGGTGGTGGTGATTTTTAAAGCAACTGCCAACCAGCAGAACACAGTAGCTCCCTGGCAAACCAGGATGAAATGGCTGCCCAGGGAAAGGGTCATGCCAGGAATTGCAGCTAATCAAAGCTGGGGATGGAATTAGAATGAAGAAAAACATTGGAGACACACCTAATCTGAAGTGATTAAAATAGGCCAGGAAACAGCAGCTCTGAAGGAAATCCAGAAAACATAGGTCATTTGCAATAGCTGGGAAGTAGAAAAGGATGCTATCACCTATTCCAAATTATGCACGATGGAAAGTGTGGATCTGTTCTCAGACTTGCTACAGAACAAACTATAACAAGGAACCTGTTGTGTTAATGGAGGCCCATTACCAGATTTATAATCCTGAAAAATTCAAACTCTGTAGGTAGCCTAAACTGATAAAAAACATCTTCCTCTGCAAATGTTTTTGCTCATGTGAAGAGTGCTGATAATAAACTAGGGATTAGAATAGAAAATAGAACAGAAAATAGAACAGAACAGAATGACAGAGTTGGAAGGGACTTTGGAGGATTTCCAGTCCTATCTCCTGCTCAGGCAGGAAGCAAATGGTTGTCCAATCTCTTCTTAAAAACTTCCAGTGTTGGAGCATTCACAACTTCTGGAGACAAGTTGTTCTACTGATTAATTGTTCTAACTGTCAGGAAATTTCTCCTTAGTTCTAGGTTGAACTTGATGTGCTCTTATTTTCCAATCTTATAGGAACTTTAAATAATAAAATGTATAATGCTAATAGACCATTAGACCAATTTTAGATCAGGGCAATATTTAAATAACAAACATGGGTTTGTGCACATGAAACAGATGCTGTGGAGAAGCTACTACAAGATTTCCTGAGAGTATCTTCTTCTGTACGTTCGGGTCATTAGGACAACATGGCTCATAAAATGGCTTGTACAATTTTCTCTACAGCACTGTAAAAACCTTCTTTCCCTCTGCTTTTTCCATCTCTGATGGTGTAACTACTGCTTAGGAACAGCTTGCAGTATAGAGGCAGCCACCATGGGGAGCAATTTAAGATGTTCTGAACTCAATGTGTGGTGGCTGTTTAGGTACACTCACCCTGATTTTAGGTCTCTAAATATCTGATATTTAGCCTGACTGCCAAACCTACTGAGAAGCCAGATGTCCTATCTAAAAATAACTCATCTAACTTACCTCTCATGATCAACAAAATTGGAGATCAGGTGCTGAAATAGATTTGAGTGCAATATAATGGGTAGCTTTATTTCTTACTGTAATAATTAAGATCAGTAAATCATAGGCCTGGGATACAGCTCGTTTTGCTACTGTCCTCAGTGGGGAAAATATTAATTTTGTAGCTATAGTATTTTGTTGTACAAGATGTAATTAGGTTGTACTTGACTGGAAATTCTCAGTGGCAGTTGTAATTTTGCAACCATATTAAATTGTTTAAATTCTGAATATTTTAGAATTTGAGAATTCAAATATACCTTAATAATATGAACAGGGCAATTTCTTACCCAAGAAAAGTGATAGAAACTGTTTTACCAAAATTTCAATTCAGCCTAGTATTATTTTATATTATTATCATCAGTCACAATTAAATTTTCCTTTTATCCATCACTTCAACATTGCTAACTACCTTCTCAATTACAGTGTAGCATGGATAGAAACAGAAGCTCACATTTGATGCATATTCATATACAGAATTGATTGTCTATCCTTATTTCTCTCCTGTATACATGTTAAGCTTTCTACAGCAGATCTAAAATGTTGCTCTATTATGACTTTTAAATTGTGCTTTTTGTTTTTCTAAAAAAATGCATATTAAAAAGATTGCTATTTTCTCTGAAGCCATTGTTTTGTTGTCAAAGAATGTGACAGTTTACCATTCTGCATCTAATTTGATGCAAAACAGCTGTCCTACGAAAGGACATTACAAGGGGCTATTTCTCAAGGCATATTTGCTTGTTTTAGAATATTGTTAACTGACCCAGAAAATAAGATATATAATTGTCACTAATGTCAGTTTTTAGCTTTTCGGCAATTGACTTTGACATGCTACTTACTTAGCATGCTGTCTGCAAAAAGCTATTGGAATTTCTCAATAATAGGAACAAAAGGTAAAGGCAGATAGAATATAAAAAACATCCTGTAATACATAGATTTTCAGTTTAAAAGATGTATGCATAGAACAGCATATTGAAAGCTTTCTCTTTAATGGGTTTATTCACTAAATTTCTTCAGTTAAGAAAAGTTAATAGTGCGGAATATAAAAAGCAGGTTTCTCTCTATATAAACATGTACAATACACACGTATCTGTATGTTTGTACTTGATACATACAGTCTGTCATTATTTGACAGAAAATGAAACTGCTATAAGTTATATTTTTATTTGCATATTCAACATAAATATGCTTATTTTTCAAGTAGTTAAAGGAAAATATGAATAATTATAAGATAATTCTCAGTAAAAGAAAGGGAAAAATAATGACCTTGTAGTCTTGAACTTACATTTTGCAAATCTTTCTGGTTTAATTCTGAGTCCTATTAATCCAGTCTCCTCTTTGAAATTCAAGGCTTTCAGAAATCACTATTATATGGTCTATTTATATTTTACGATATAATCCATATGCATAAGATGATCAAGTCCAAAAGAATGCACACTAATAACCAGGGTTTCCTGTATGAAATTTTAAGCAATTATATCAGGGCTCATTATATTGTTTAAAATTTTATTTCAAATCTTTTTTTTTTTGACCCAGAACTACTGATTGTCAACTATGTTGTATATAAATCTCTACCCCCAGATTTAATATAAGTCACATTGAATCAAACCAAAGAAACTTTCTAATCCAGCATTCTAATCCCATAATGGTCAAATGCACGCCTTTGTGTAGTTTACAAGCAGGACCTGAGTGTAAAAAAATGTCCATCTACCTCTGTTATTGGCTATAAGTGGGTCAAGGCTATCCAAATTGTTTCATAGAGCTAATTCAGCAAAGTGAAGTAGATAATTTCCATACGATTTTCAATTTCATTGAACAGCACCTATGTCACTTTGAACATAGGTTTTCAATGAATACCTTATTACAACATGACTTATCTCACATTGGAATTCTTAAAAATGTTCAGATGGGTAACACCTGTATTTACAGTATTTTGTAACATTTAGGGTTTTTTTACTTCATTGTTATGGTTTCACTTCATATATGAGCATATGTCATACATATTCTGCAGTGAGGACAGATTCAAATAATTACTTCTGCTTCTTTGTTGTCTTTTTAAGTAGTTTATAACTCCCTTATCTTTTTCTGAGTGCAGTCAAATAAATAAATAAATAAATAAACCCCCCCCCCTTTTTTTTAAAGCATCCTGTAACCTCTTAATTCGGGAACAACTGGATTGAGCTGAATATTTACTGGCTGAATTCCTTTCCAGCCAATGATGCAGTCAAATAAATATGCGTCACAAAGTAATATTAACTTTTAAATGTGTAAAATACTGTAGAGGGGTGGATTTCCTTTGAGAAACCGTGGGTATTATTTATTTATTTATTATATATTTATTTATTAGCTTTTTCTCCCCTGCCTTTACTATTTTCCCTCCTATTTTCCCCAGAACAACAATCCTGCAAGGAGGGTTGGACTGAGAGAGAATGTCTAGCCCAAAGTCCTCCAGCCACTTCATGACCAAGGTGGGACTAGAATTCAGAGTCTCCTATTTCTAGGTCAGCACCTTAGATCCTTCCTGGAAAAGCTGCAGAACTTCAGGATCTTCACCGCATCACAATGTACAAGAAGAATACACAGAAAGTATAGTAATATTAGAAATATGCATTATATAACATCTTTTCATTACTGTTATTAAAACTCAACTGTTATTAAAACTCAACTCTTCAGACAAATTTACCTAGCAGTTAAACCTTCTGAATTTTGGTATAGTAGAAGAAATTGAATGCAAAGTTGGAATTGGAAATGGCTGCCAATCAAATCTCACAAGATAGGAATAAGCATGTAATAAAAACTTGACTAATTGAAGCAAATAAAGATTTGATTTAATTGGTACTTAAGAGGAGTGTTGAACTACATTATATTTTTTATAGATCACAGTCTTCAATGACTGGTGCAATGACCGCAGTGGTGCAGCAGACTAAAGTGCTGTTAAGTAGTACTTAGCTGCCAGCTGCCTGCAATTACTGCGAGTTCAAATCTCACCAGGCTTCCATCCTTCCGAGGTAGGTAAAATGAGGATCTGGATTGTGGGGGCAATAAGCTGACTTTGTATAAATAAGAACACCGCTGGGGGGGGGGGGGGGCAAAAGCCTTACTAAGCAGGTATATACAAAAGTATGAAGGCTATTGCTTAAAGCATTGTAAGCCGCCCTGAGTCTCCGGATAAGGGCGGCATATAAATCGAACCAATAAATCAATACAATAAACAATAAATTTTTTCCCTCAGAAATGTAATTTCACTGAATAGAGATGCTATCACTGATCATTAGATTAGATGCTGAATGCACATTTTATTTATTATCTGTACTATGTTTAAGCCGAAAAATGCCTCATAAACTAATGTTTCATATGTATAATGGATGATATTGAATTTTTTTTTCATGTAAATTCATCTAAAAGTTATAATGGTGTAATTTTTCTGAGATCTAAGTGGAGTGGAAATACGGTCTTTTAATAGATGAGTCTAATACTGCAACGCGTAAGATAACATTAGCATTTATCAGATCATTGTTTTATTTCAGTAGCTCCTCCTAATCCAAACTTCCAAGGGAACTAAATCCATAATACAGTAAATTGAAAATTAGTTCTAAGCATGAGTTAACAGAAATGGTTCAATTTATAGGCACACGTCACCAAGTATATGGCCTCAATGCAATAAAGGATGAGAGAGATGATAGATAGATAGATAGATAGATAGATAGATAGATAGATAGATAGAT
>WNWU01000011.1:18230290-18275290 GCA_012654045.1 Ptyas mucosa | reverse complement strand
AGGGCTCCTGAGCAAACTCAGGTACTACAAGGTTAACAAAAAATTGTTCTTATAGATTAGGAACAAGTTCAGAAGCTGGAAATTGGATTGGATTGAACTTTGCTTACACAGGATATGCAAAGGAGGTTTCTTCATGGATTGCTGTAGAAACTGAAGCCCTTTAAGGTATCTGTAAGTGAACTTGAGTTAGGGATCAGCAGTGAAAAAGCTACCGTATATTTGCTGATGATACCAAACTAGTTAGAATGTGATCTCATAGGAGGGTAAAGATCTCAAAAATGGATGAACGTAGACATGTGTAAAGTGGTGCATTTTGGCAGAAAACTTCAAATTTGATGTTTTAGTGATAATGATTGACAGGACAGCGATCTTGAAATTAGAGTCGGCAGCTGAAGGGGCTAAAAATAGAGTTGTATATATCATAAGGCTTTTACACAAATCTATGAAAGAATATTGTTTACAGTTTTGGCACATCTTTGAAAGGATATGCATTATAAATCTAGAAAATGTACAAAAAGGACCACTAAACTGAAAGCCTAGTTTGTCAGTTCAGTCTAGTGGTTAAGGCATCAGACTAAAAAGCAGAAGACTGTGAGTTCAAATCTCACCTTAGCCATTAAAGCCAGTTTGGATGACTTTCGGCCAGTCACTCTCTCTCAGTCCAACTCCTCTCACAAGGTTGTTGCTGGAGAACCGGTAGCGGAAATTTTGAGTAGTTCAGAGAACTGGCAAACACCATCTCCAACTGGCCCCGCCCCCATCTATTCACTGCCTCCTGAATCCCAGCTGATCAAGTCCCAGCTGATCGGCTTGGTCTTCTTTTGTTGCCCTGTACATGGAAAGTAGGTTAGTGGGGTGGGGAGGGAATGTAGATTTTGCAGTATCCTTCCCCTGGAGTTTGGTGGAAATGGAGATTTTACAGTATTCTTCCCCCTGGAATGGGGTGGAAATGGAGATGTTACAGTATTCTTCCCCCTGGAGTGGGGTGGAAATGGAGATTTTACAGTATTCTTCCCCCTGGAGTGGGGTGGAAATGGAGATTTTACAGTATCCTTCCCCTGGAGTTTGGTGGAAATGGAGATTTTACAGTATTCTTCCCCCTGGAGTATCCTTCCCCCTGGAGTGGGGTGGAAATGGAGATTTTACAGTATTCTTCCCCCTGGAGTATCCTTCCCCCTGGAGTGGGGTGGGACTGGAGATTTTGCAGTATCCTTCCCCTGCCACACCCACCAAGACACACCATGCCCTCGCTCACAGAACTGGTAGTAAAAAACTTTTGACTCCCACCACTTGTCTGTAACCTGGTCCAGTCCCAGGGTTTTCTCACACTCTGATGTTCTGCAGTTTGTAAGAACTGTGTAGAACTTATAATTTCCCTTAATACAACATAAAATGTCAAAATAATTTTCTAGCGTTATTTGGGCGCTTCTCATTCTCATTGCTTCTCAAAAGGTAGTACGCTAAATGCAATCAGCTTAAATTCTTGTTTCCAGTTGTAAGGCCAAATCATATATAAACAGCCTGAAGTCTCCTATATGAGCAGCAGACTAGGCTAGGGGATAGCATTTTCAGTTTGCCAATACATCACATGGTCACTGAACTCTTTCATTGCTCTGTTTTTTTCCTTGCACAGCTGACATTTGTACACCTTATTTAAAAACCAGAACTCTGTTTAAGCAGCTGCTACCAGAATACTCTAGTTCAAGCAGGGTTTTTTTTTTAATTAAATATTTGCTGCTGTTCTTTTCTTCTCTGAACAGCTCTATAGATAGAATTTTTTTCCTTGCAAATATAAGAGGTTTTTAAAGACTTACTTTCTTTGCCTTTAAAAGGTCTACTTTTTGCCAGCTCTGTCAATGTCTCTATTAGGTTCCACTTTATTCTGAGAAGATCAGAACTTATTGCAACAATACATTTTTACAAAGAAAAAATAAATGCTTTTATCTAACAATGGCATAAGCAAGCATAATATTATTATTTTAGTTCACTTGGAGTTATACATTTCCAGCAAACCTGAATCTCTGATGCCATCTTTCCTAAAAGGAGATATGATTTTTTAAAAAAATATAAATTAACTCTCCCAGCGGAACTGCATGTTCACAAGAATAAACCCTGGAATCAGTACCTAGACACTTCCACACCTTGGACAAGCTCCCCTATAAAGGTATGGTTGCTGTACCCCATTTCTCTGTAGTTGCCTCTTAAAAGGCAAACTTTTAAAAAATTGTCTGGATCTCATTTTTATTTATTCATACACAACCTCAGTTTGAGTTAGAACCCCAAATTATTCTTCTGACAATGTATAAGTATATCACTTTAAATAGTATTTTTTTTCTGAATAATTATACACCAGATTATAATCCCAAAGTAAATTTTCATTCTGCAATATTGGAAAGAGATAATAAGAATATATATTATTAAACTACATAAAAGTCACTGGAGATTTACCATGGCTTTTCTTTGCATGTTTTTTTTCCTGAATTTTCTACAGTTCCAGACATTATACTGTATTCTGCCTTTACACTGTAATGGGTTTGATAACAGAGCATGAAATATATATTTATCCCTTAGGTAAACATTATTAGATGAATTTCGTTTGTATAGGGTATAAATATGTGTAAGCTTGAAATCGTTGGAGAAAATTTAATGTGGAATTTACCATGCATTGAATTTTATATGGCAATCTCTTAACCAGCTGGAAAAAAAAATCTATTTCTTCAGAATCTGTTTTGAAAGTTCATCAACTTCAATTATTTAGTTCTGTTTGCACTGGTGACTATTTTATTATAAACCCAATAGAGTGTATGAAGAGACTTTATCAAGAGGCACAGAAACGTTCTGTGCTCGGTATAGCTACAAAATAAGATCGTGATGGGGATTTTTCTCCCTCCCAATTATCAGGGATAATTTTCTCAGGAGAGATATTGCTTTCTTTAAGTCATGGACAATATGCAGGACTATCCACAGGATGATTTTAAAAAATCAAAATGGCGCCCACAACCATGCAATCAACCCCCACTAATTTTTATTTCATTGCAATGTATGCAAATATGGGTGGCTTTTGATTGCATAGCTATGGCTGCCATCTTGACTCCCCTCCTTATGAACTCTCTTGGTCAGGGGTGTCAAACTTGCATCATCATGTTGTCATCATGTGACATATCATGACCTTTTCCCCCTTTACTGAAAGGGGGTGGGGGTGGCCTGCGCATGATGCATCAGGTCCATGGGCCGCGAGTTTAATACCCCTGCTCTTGGTGGTTTTGTTTCTTGTCAAAAGTATGGAAGTAAATTCCTGTTGTCTTCTTCCCACGGTCCTTATGTGGAACTCAAACATTTTCCCTTCTCTATCCAGACCATTTTTTCCTCATTTCCTCATTCTGACCCTCCCTTTTCTCTTTCACTTTCTCACTTGCCAGACATTTGAGATTTCATAAAAAAAGGTTTTTTGTTTCCTTGATCAAATTTATCCATTTTAGTTTCCTGCATGTTTCTTTCTTTGAGATCTAAACTATTAACCTGGAGCACCTTCCCTCATCTACTGGTTCAGATATCCCAAAATTCCTGTTCCGGATTGGTTGCTACTAATTCAAACCTCAAGAATATCCAGGAAGTTAAGATATATTAATTCAGTGGCAAATTTGAGCCCTTTAATGTCTGTTTCCCAGTGTGGAAAAAGTCTTTTCCTGCTCTGTCCTATACTTTTCTAATTTTTTAATCATTATTATCTGAAATAATTTAATGTCATCACACTTGGCCACTTCACTGCTCAGTCTTAATTTCCCCATCATATACACACAGTCATTACCTCATTTTATAGGGTAAAAATACCCAAGAAGTCACATTATGATTATGTGATCAAATCATAAAAAAGGGAAAGTTTTGTAGTAATTATGTGCCCAGAGGATTTCATAATATTCTGTAATTAGTGGTTAACTCAGTAAATTATACTTCATTTAATTTGCAATTGTAGTGTTTCATAGAAACAATTGGGTTTAAATCCCTGCTATAATCGTGTAATATGTCACTCACAATGGCAAACCTTTAAAACAATTATTCTGCCTCAAAGGCATAGATTATTACAAAGTCGTTTCCTTTTTTCTCTTGCTCTCATTTTATTTTCAGATGAATGAATGAATGAATGAATGAATACATGGTTAAAATATTTGGGAAAAATATGGAGATTTTATTTTTCCCCCATTTAATCTGCTGGAATCAATTCATATAAGAGTATGAGGATGCTCTTAAAATGGCTAGTGTAAAACAAAAAGAAAAACATAACCATAGAACATAGTTCACTCATCAATTGGCGGCATCTAGTGGACCTTGTTTGGGCTTTAAAATAAGAATTGGGCCTTGTTAGTACTTGTAGCACCAGAAAATTCTATTAATACACAAAGCTATGTGATACACAAAGAATCTGAAAAACAATCTCCAGGCAAGGTAATGACAAACAGCATCTGTTCAACTGTATGTTTACATCCACAGAATCACCAGCAACTCAAGCTTGATTTGACTACAGTATATGTTTATTTATATATTTATTTTTAAGTTAAAAATGTTTAAATAACATTTCCGTATGTGTTTAAAATAAAAGGATGCAAAATTTATAAATTCTCTGATTAAAATCATGGTAAGTGTATACAGTAAGCCAAGCAAAAAAAGCAACGTGCTTAGAACTGAATTTGTAATAAAGACAAAGAAAATAGGAGTGACATGAAAAAAAATAGACTAGGGTGGGAGCTCAGATTCAATTTAATAGCATCTAATGGCTATGGATATTGAGGTGATAGATCGCATAGATTGCATAAAATTAAGCAAGTGAATAAGTGAGATGTAATATTGAAACTTGGTCCAGGGCTTTGTACTAAATTAGTGTTTCTCAACTTATACTACTTTCAGATGTGTGGATTTCAACTCCTAGAATTTCCCAGCCAGAATGGGAGTTGAAGTCCACAGCTCTTAAAGTTCTCAAGGTTGAGAAAGATTGAAGATAATGACATGATCTCTAACAAATGAAGGCAAACATATGTGTCCCATGATAATGTTGCAAGACCGAGTCTGGGTCGATCACTGGGACCAGAGATGTATTATTCCAAGCTTTCAGACTCGTGCATCTTCAGGGCTCCAGCATGAATCCGAAATCTTGCAATTCTATTTCTATGCCACCTCTAGAATTCTGTGTCCAACCAGCAATAATTAATTCCTTTATGCAAGTAGTATATATATTATTAACACTATCAATCTAACCCTAATTCATAAAGCTCTTTGACTATCAAACTACATATATCATTGCGTATTCTTTATAGCTTATCAAAATCCAAAGGTATTAGGGTTTCCAAATGTTGTTCAATTCTATTTCACATGTTCTTTCATACTATATCACATCAACTTAAAGCTGTTTTAATGTCTTACATAGCCTTTAATAGAAATTGTAATATTACTGTGTAATATTTGATATATTTCAAAATCAATACGCCCAACACTATGGTTGGATTTCCATTGGAGAGGCTGTCAGACAAATATGATCAAAAGCACATATTAGATTTAAGGAAAAAAACACCAGTTGTAATATAATAATCAATGAAAATATTATATTAAATACTGACAAAATAACAAGCCATTCTAGCCACTCAGAAATGGAGATGTTTAACAAAACTGTGCCCCAATCTTCATTTTTCTTCTAATATTACCTCTTCATTACCTGTTTTCCTATTACATTTACAGCCTGAATTTCTGTAAGAATCAGCATTCAGGATGTTTAACAAAATACATTTTAATAATGTAATTATAATGAAAGCATAAAATCATTTAATACAATTAATGGCATTCATAGAAATAAATAGCACAAAAAGGTTACAAATGGGCTTCAGCATATAAATGAGGATAATCAGGAAAGAGAGAAAGTTGAAGAAAATATTGTTGATGAGTTTTTGTTGCTTATGACTGTGGGCTTTTCCTTATAGCCAGACTTTCTATCTCCCAACCTCGTTGAATCTAATATAAAGCATAGCCAGATTGGCTATTTTGACAATGTTCAGTTTTCTTTTAGATATTCAGATATTATAAGAACAGACATGTTTTTATATTTGTAAGGTTGGAACACACAGAGAACCACCAGCCAATGGCAGTTGAATGTAGAGAACTGTCACCCAATCAATGCTCACTTGCTATTATCCCCCTTTTTTCAAATCTATGACTAAACATTAAGCTCTTCCACTTATTTACAAAATAGAAGAGAATCACTTGTTAATGTTTCTCTGTTCTCTGTGGAAGCAATCTTCTTCTGCACACTACACAGGATGATTACTAGGAACCTAATCCACAGATTTCTAGTAGAATCCTTTTCCAGTCTCCTAACCTAACTGGAGAGTAGCAAGCTAATTTACAGGCCTCTTGAGGGTTTCAGTCAGTTTCAATCTGTCAAGCTTCATGCCAGACATGGCTATAAATCATGGCTCCTCAGACTCTTATCCCCTTGTTCTGAAATAGGCTTATCTGGCAGAAATCTTCTGGACACAGCTCAGCTAGTTTTGACATTTTATTGCAAACAAGATAAAAGTTAGAAGGTGTAACTACTGCACTATACTGTAATCACACACTGTGTGTGTGTGTGTGTGTGTGTGTGTGTGTGTGTGTGAGCGCGCGTGTGTGTGTTCATTTTCTGAGGTTAAATTCTAGAGGTTTTACTTTTGACTTGTTGAGTTAATAGTATTTACTCCTTTTTCTCTTCAAGATGCAGAGCGCAGCTAGGGTTTATTGATATAACATAATTACTACTATGAGAATAGGTACTTGTTGCCTAACACCATTCTCCACTCAGTACAGGCTTAAGGTAAGGAAATATCTCACTTATCTTTTGCTTATGAATAGGGATAACTCTGAGTTTGGTAAGAAGTTCCACATTAGTACAAAGACTAAGACCCAATAGTCAGAACGGCAATTTTCTCTACACATTGAGGAAAAATAGCAACATCAGCACAAACTATATACAATGGCATAAATGCTTGCCAAAATTTTATTCTTATTCCCTCTAAAATCCTGCTCCCCCCGCCCCCCCCAAGAAAAGAGAGAAGTAGTATCTATTGTGCTTCTGGGATAGAGATTGAGAAATCTAAATTCAGATAGAGCTATGAGTCAAAGATTGAGCTAATAACATATAAATTGAGACAGGAACACATATCACCTTTTCCCTGGCTATAACAGTGTGTGTGGGGGTGGTGGTGGTTATCAGCAGTCTTCATCATATTTTAACTGAAAATATTGTAAGTGTGGCAATGTTGTGTATTATAATATTAATTCAATATCTATTAATATAGGTAAAGTAATGCAAGCAGGGGGGAAAAAGCAAATGTGACTAAACAAGACTGAGAAGCCACATCCAAACTTATTCTGTGATGAAAACGGCAAAAAAAAAAAAACCTGATAGTATCCACATGTCAACCAGCTTGCACCCTTAAAGTGACTTTGACCCTGTTGGGAGAGGATTGAGGTGGAAGATCCAGTCAGTCAGAAGCAGCAAAAACTCTGGTGATTATCACCCTAGGCACTGTGCCAAAGAAATTTTAGTTTATTAATTTAGTACCTAATTTAAGGGATTAGGATTTAGCTTTTATTATTTTAATTATATTAGTGAGTGTCCCTCTCTCTCTCTCTCTCTGTGTGTGTGTGTTTGTGTGTGTATGTATGTGTAGTATGTATCTGTAAATTCTGGAAACTGCCTAGAGTTTGTTAGATTGGTAGCTGACTGCATAACAATAGTTAAGAAAATAGACAAAACCGAACAATGGACTGCATTGTAAATTCATTATAAAAGCAATTATAATTTTCATGTAGAATTTCTAGCTTGCTACCTCCTTTCCCAATACATAATTACTGGATATTCTCTCTGGGAAATGTACATCAATTTTTACAAGCTCTTTTTTGAGATTGTACAAATTGTAACTAGCTTCATAAAACATAACCCTCTGAGTTTTTGCTATCTGTATGACAGAATTATGAAAACCACCTGTTTAATATAGCCATGTATGCTGCACAACTATTTTAAGAAATAAGTAATTTATGTAACTTTCTTTTTGGAGCCTCATTATTAGACTTGTTATTTAGAGAAAACTGTATAAACTACTGTAAGCATAAACAGAAACCTCTTTAGGAAGTTTATTTTCCTTCTCCTGCTTATGTTATCAGCATGTTCCTTTTTAAAATCTAGAATTTAACTATGGAAATATGCATTAAGACAGATATTAAACTATAGTAAACATCTGCAATTTTTAAAGTGCCAGTTTCCCGCCCCCCCCAAAAAACTAGCACTTGTCATCAACTAGCTGCTAATA
This sequence comes from Ptyas mucosa, assembly GCA_012654045.1. Lineage (NCBI taxonomy): Eukaryota > Metazoa > Chordata > Lepidosauria > Squamata > Colubridae > Ptyas > Ptyas mucosa. Next base: position 18,266,957 of record WNWU01000011.1, on the reverse strand, counting down.
GATTCAAATGTCAGGAGAAAAAACATCTTTAATCATTAGTTGTTTTTTCATTAAATGCTAAGCATTGGGTTGTTCTCACTGAGGCAGTAAACAGAGCCAATTTGATCTGAATTTTCAGAACCTTCTGTAATAAGCAAGCTTTTCAATTCTAGGTTTCTTGTGAGTTCTTGCTTCTTGACTTTCTGTAAACTGTTATCTTGTACATAGTATGTGCTATGGTTATAGAGATAATTAATATGAGTTCTGCTTATATGAATGGAGCTGAGCATTTGCTAGTTGGATGCCCTTCTTGAAGCCTATGTGGAGTTCACAGCACATATTTTTCTTTGTGCCCTAAGAGAGAAACATCTGCCACTACCTTGGAGTGAATTCTCAACCTTGAAGGCTAGCATCTTCACCAGTAAACCACCATGCTGTCCTAAAGGTATACTTAAATATTAATATGTAGAATGTCCTCCTAATGTTTAGGCAATGTAGTATTAGTTTCATCATTTGTCCAATCCTACTGCCGTTTCACTTTCCCCAAACTTTGTCATGTCCTGGACAAAATCTTATCATAGTTAGAAATGTTGTAAAGATTCGTAGTGAAGTGTATGACTTTCAAAAATGGTGATAAATGAAATTTCCAGTTTCTGAAGCCTCTGGGAAAAAATAAATAGTCACTTTGAGCCAGTTCAACCCACCTCATTCAGTAATTGTTGTGGAGAAAATTAGAGATGAATTACATAGAATATGTTCATCACCTTGAATTATTTGTAAAAATAATAATGCCAGGAAATAAACAAACAAACAAACAAACAAATATAGAATAATATTAAAACAAGAAGCCAAGAAGCAGTGGCAAGAGTTCAAAATAGCTGTTTCAATTCTGGTTGAATTTGGAGATACCTAAATAAGAACGTACAGTAAATGCATTGGGGAAGTTTTTAGGGCCCAACAAATCCAATGGAAGACTTGCCAATGATACAAGATTGGGAAACCAAAGTTGGAGAATATACAACAATGAAAAAATTGATTGTATATATATTTGCAATAGAAGTCTAAATAAATTCAAAGAAGAATGGCTTCCTTGCATACAATGTGTTACAGAGTAAGACAAACTAAGGCATTTTAGAATATGGCTTTTGCAGAAGATATAAGAAGCCATAAAGAACAACTGTAAAAGCTGAATTAAAAGTATAAATATTTATAGTAAGCAGTGGTTGGAGGGAAATGAAAAAGTGCACAACTGAACTCTTTTTTACAATGTATTTTTTTTAAAAAAAATACACTTTATTTTACTTCTTGCATCTCTATTTTTGACATCCTACCTTTGTACAATCCTTACAAAATAATAAAACTAATCAATTTTTAAAAAAGAAACCAATGAATAAACCTCACCTTACCTCAGGTTCAAAAATGTTTAATATGCATAAGAACTTTTGTATGATTTAGAAAGAATACATTCCTGCATTTAGCTTTTCAAGGTTTATACATTTTAAGTTGCTGTTTCTGGAACACATGAAATCACAATCCCAAATGTCAGTGAATGAAATAGCAAAAACACAGAATTATTTCCATAAGCTTTGCTCCTCTTAGAGTTTCTGCCACATTCAAAGAAAAAAGGACTAATCAGAAAAGTGGAATGGCCTTCCTTTGCACTTTCAGAAGAGCGATTATTTTGTGTTATGATTTTAAAGAGTTCCTACTTTTTTATGTGGCCATTCAATAGTTTACTGCTCTTTTTCTGATTAACAATTCACAATGTAATGTGAGGTCTGCCATGCATTTCTTTCTTTCTTCGCTCTAGCTTCCATGCTACTCCAGTCATAACTCTGAGCAGCTAAACAAATCCGCATAGAGGGGGGAGGGGGCGATAAAAATCCCAAAGTGATTAAAAACCTGTTTTGTGATGACAATGTCTCTTAACATGCTTCACCCTGACAATCTCCTGTGATAGAGTTGATAAAGGTAGGCCTTATTAAAAGATTTTACGTACTATTAAAAGATAGTACTATTTTTATTAATGTGGTTGTCAATAGGTGTCTTCTGGGGGGGGGCAAGGAAGTTAAATGATTAAATATCATACACACTCTACTCCTTATTGTATATATATATTTAGGCAACATCATGAACAAGTAGAGTGGTGGAATCAGTGGTGAGTTCCACTTACCTTCGCTACCGGTTTGGAATTTTGACTGCACACATGCACCGCTTCTGCGCATGTGCAGACTGTCTGTGATGACGTCCGGGTGGGTGGGTGGAGCCTCCTGCCGCCACCGCTACCGGTTCGCGCAAACCGGTAGAAACCCACCACTGGGTGAAATACTTCATTATTTGATTTCAGAGTGATTAAGAACCAAGATCTGCATGCAATCCAGTTCAGAAAGGATTCCTTATTCCTTCTTTCTGATTATAAACATTGGATTTGATGTTTTTATATTGGGAAAAAAATAAAGCAGTATAAATTCTTTTACTGGTTTTGAGCTTTCCTAATTTATGGTATCTAAAGTTATCACAAAAACCATCTCCCTATATTTTCCAAAAATTGAAGCAAAGTAGAATATGATTAAGTTATGATCTCTACACCATCATCAATTCCTGTTACATGAAGAGATGATACCAGCAGCATGGAAAAAATATTGAAACTTGTTTATCTTATATTTCATTTTTAAAACATAGCAATAGGAATAGCACTTAGTCTTATATACCGCTTCTTAGTGCTTTACAGCACTCTCTAAGCAGTTCACAGTGGTCATACTGCCCCCAATAATCTGGATCCTCATCTTACCGACGTTGGAAGGAAGGAAGACTAAGTCAACCTCGAGCTGGTTAGGATTGAACTCCTGGCAGAGGGCAGAGTTAGCCTGAAATACTGCATTCTAACCATTGGGCTAACCAAAAGCTCATATGATTTCTAGATGTACTTCTTAAAATGAAATGGCATCTCTTTGTAGCTATAGAGGTACCATCCTCTATCATCTGATGTTGAGACAGCAACACTCTAAAGTAACACTCTTACTTCTCATTGCTGTAATCCAGCAGTCCCATAAGAAGTTTCTTTATTAGATTTATATCTTGCTTTTCTTTCAGCTCAAAGTAGCACGTACAAGACTCCTTCCTCCATTTTTCCTCACAACAGCTCTGGAAAGTACATTGGAATGAGAGAGTGTGATTGGTCAGAAGTCATCATGTGACTTTAGTGGCCATTAGTGGATCGAATCTGAGTTTTCCGTGACTTTCACATGTTACATGATAATATTTAATACTTATTCCCTGACGAGCCTATAACAGAAAACCAATACAAACTGCCTGATAATTGTATAACAATGTATTATGAGTGAAATGATTTCATGTTTTTCCCCCTCAATAGTTCTGTTGTAGCCTTTAAGTAATAAAGATTCTTTATGCATTTTTAGCTCAGCAGTTGTGATAGAATAACAATTTTAATTTTTAGTTGTCTACATATCTACAGTATATCCATATCCACACATATTTACATACATACAAACCCTGATCCTGAATTCCCATGAAAGGCAAAATTAAGTCTGGCATTCAAAAAAGGATTTGTTTTTCCTTCTCAACGGTATCATTTCCAGCAATGCCTCTATATCTTTGAAACTTTTTCTCTTTCTGCACTGCAACAAAATCTTCTGCAAACAGCAGCAATTGTTAAAATACTTTGAAAAATGTCAGCTAAAATGATTTAGTGAAATGTGTGTGGCTTAGATTATAGTATTAATAATTACTATTTTAAACTAACTCATATTGTATGTACATGTTTTATCTTATATAATTCCACCAATCATTCCACCAAGTAAGCCCATTATAATTAAAAATTGAAAAATGTCTTATCTTTGTCATTTCGTTTATAGACACATAATCACATAATTTCAGAACACATTGATTAGGGTGAAAGTCATTTATGTTAATGCCTGATTGAATTACTATGGTCTTAATAATCTTTATAATGCTATATGTATATAACTTTTTAATTCTTCTGTAGGAAGGATACCATGAAATAAAGCTCAACAAAAGCCTACCCAAAGCCAGCAATATCACTGTTTCTTTTGAACAAACTGGCTAATAGCAAAACCCAAACATTTGGACATCAACAATAAATCTTCCTTCTATCACCTTTCTCTGGGCTTTGGTCTTTTAAACTATCCTCTTTATCAAAGTGACACAATCATTAAATGTGCTATCAAAAAGCATCTGAATAATCTGATACTCTTTCCTTCTATTTTCTGGATGCTCAATTTTACACAAAAGCCCATTATGAATGTGGTGGAAACTGTATGGGTTGCTATCTCTGTGTTCATCTAAATAAAAGGATTTTATTGTTCCAAGAATGTTATCGGGATTCTTTCCTTCTTATGAAAAAGAAAGACATTCACTATCATTTATCCCTTGTTCTTTTTTTTTATCATTATCCTGTTTAATCTTTCCAATGTGAACTGCCTAGTCATTGGGAATTGGGTGGTATATAATTCAGAAGATGATGACGATGATGTTTATTCATTTTATCATTGCATCCATTTCTTAATAGAGGAAATAAAAAGAAATTCAGCAGCACGATGATATACAAAATCTGAATTCTGTAATAGTGTAACAATCTGCTATTTATGGAGAATTCTGCTCTGATAGAAAAGCATCAGACCAACTGTCCCAAACCTGGCACTTCCCAAACAAATTGAAATTAAAACTCCTTTTCTTCCTAGGCAAGCATGGCCAATGGTTCTGAATAGTGCCGGTCTGGCACGGTGATATCTAATTGACAAATACTACATGAAAGCACTTGCACTGCCAAAGCAATGCTTAGAGAATTTATCACATCTTAGTACAACCTGTCTTCATTGGAAAGGAGTAGTGTCTCAAGGGACACGGTGGCTCAGTGGCTAAGACACTGAGCTTGTCGATCAAAAGGTTGACAGTTCAGCAGTTCGAATCCCTAGTGCCGTGTAACGGGGTGAGCTCCCGTTACTTGTCCCAGCTTCTGCCAACTTAGCAGTTCAAAAGCACGTAAAAAATGCAAGTAGAAAAATAGGGACCACATTTGGTGGGAAGTTAACAGAGTTCCGTGCACCTTTGGCGGTTTGTCATGCCGGTCACATGACCATGGAGATGTCTTTGGACAGTGCTGGCTCTTCAGCTTTTAAACAGAGTTGAGTACCACCCCCTAGAGTCGGGAACGACTAGCGCATAGGTGCGAGGGGAAACTTTATCTTTAGTGTCTCACTCTGATGGCCCATCACCCAGTTATTTTCCCCCCCAAAATATCTGAAGCTGGGGTTTAGCAGGTAGAAATTCTGTATCATTCAGAATGCTGCAGATTCTCTTTGTATGAACTTGAAGCCGTATTTTCTTCCCAGTCTATTTTCAGCAGTGTAAAAGAAAAAAGAAAAAAGAATGATTGCATAATAGTATTGGGTTGGCAAATGTTGCAGGAAAAGAATAAAGCAGTGTTTACCTAAAAGATTCTTTTTAAAAGAATGAAAGCTTTTTTTTTTTTTTGAAGCACCAAAACATGAACAAAACATACACTGGCAAATGGAAATATTCTGAGTGTCTTAGAGATCTATGTCTAAGTCATTCTTCAATAGCCATTAACTTGATGCACTGTAGTACCATGGACAATAGCAGTGGGGATTCTCTTGGCAAAAAGATTAATTAACTCTCTGCTCAGCATATGAGTTAACTTGGAGAGCGTGAGAACCATTAAAGGTGATTTAGCACTTGGAATATACTCCTCAGCCAACAAAATGAACGCAACAACTTACTTATTATCATCATATTTAGAGTAACACAGATTTATTTTTATTATATTACCTCTTTTTTTATTAGTCCTACTGTTTCTTCTGCATCTTCAGAGAAAGAAGAGTGGAAAAAATTGCAAGCTATTTTTAATGAATGGTTGCTGCAACTTTTGCACTGATCTAATACATATGAACGAGGAATCTGTCTTCCTTTTTCTTTTCAATAGGATGAATATTGAAACGTACATTTGGATGTGTTTTATAATAGTTTGTGATATTCATTATTTCTTTTTTTATTTTCCCTTGATGATATTTAAACATTGACAAATTATTTACCCAGAATCATACCCACCAATCTTTATCAAAAAGAGTCTGACCACTCAATCCACTACAGCATAACCAACACATACCATCACTGCATCACACAAACAAACTAAAATCCTCCAAAACATCTTAAGTAAACCAAAACACCCAATAGTGTGATAAGAAAAAACAGGAGTCATCTATAATATGAGGATAATGGCAGCCACTATGTAAAACAATCAGTCAGAAGACTAGCAGAGCACATCCATAAACACCAAGTAGCAATGAGAAATCACAATCAAACTCCTTAATCTCACAACAAATGGACAGACTACATATTTTAACTAGAAACTGTAAGCATCCAATCTAAGCTAAATTCAAAAACACCAAGAATTCTTAGAAGGTTGGCATTAAGACAAATCAGCCATCAATAGACACAATGAGATAAATCATATAGACCAGTAATGGCGAACCTATGGCACGTGTGGCACGCAGAGCCCTCTTTGCTGGCACACGCACATTTGCCCCAGGTCAGTTCTCTGTTGTGTTTCTTTCGTGAGCTTCTGTTTCCCTGCAAACGATGAAACAGAAGCTCTCGAAAGAAAAAGATCTTACCTCTTGCCGTGCTGCTGATGTTGGGATGCCCTGCCTGCCACCGGCCAGCTGCTCTTCAGGTCTGTGCTGTGCATGTGAGCATGCCTGTGCATGCCCGTGCACAAGGTTGCTCATGTGCATGTCTGTGCATGTGTGTGCACATGCCTTTCAGTTTGGGCATGTGTGCTCACAGTTTGGGCACTCGGTGTCTAAAAGGTTCGTCATCACTGATATAGATCATTCAAACAGATAATATAAAAGCTAAGAAAAAAACAAAAAGACTAGAAGTATTAGTGTTTATATATTACAATACACACATATTGTATTGTATTTTGTATTGTATTGTATACTCTAAAACCAAACCTATATTCCTCTATATTCTTTTCCTCTATATTTCCTCTATATTCTTTTGTTTCAAGTTTGAAATTCTTCTCATCTTTATTGTACACAGTTTTAGTAAGCTTGGTTATATTTTGGAAAGTGCTTATCAAACAACAATGAATAAAATGATGATTTTCACTGTTGAAAAACAAAAATCTCTACTGAATCCTTCAGTTGCCCATGGATTTGCCTTGTTCAAAAGTTTGTTTCCTAAGATTCCTCCAAAGAATAATGGTGATGATGCACTTTTAGAAATAAACAAAACAGAACACTAGCTAAAAGCACAGGTTGTGAAACAGCATTGTGTTCATGTGTTTAAGAAAAAGAATGTCTTTCAGCTGTAAAACATAAATCTGAAAATTTACCATGCTCACATTCTGTATAATGGAGCCGTCACACTACCTACAATTGTTCATTCATGCCATGAGAATACAGACCTAGTTTGCATACTACTTAGCAAAAACATTCATAATAAGAGTCTCTAGAGAGAGCATTATTACAGATTATAGACTAATTTGGCCAAAGATATCTCTTGAGAGATTCACTGATTAATACTAGTGATTGTAAATGAAAGTCTAAAAGAAACATAAAAGCTCATTGAAAAACATGAAACCACTAATCTTTACTGACATATTTAACTCATATTACATATTAATGATTTCCAATTTATTATGAGAAAAAAAATCTCTGTATTTTCTTTTGTTACATCTAGGCTGCATATCTAGATCACAAATTAGCATTGTAGCAAACTTACTCAGAAATGGAAGAGAAAGCAGCAGCTAACAAATTCTGCAAAGGAGAAACTATAAGAGACATTAAAGGATTAAAAGTTGAAAATGGCCAGTTTTAAAACTTCAGTTGATTGGTAATATTTATAATAAGGTCATTTTATAAATATGGCAATAGCCAACATAAATTATTTCTGAATTTCAATGAATTCAGAATTCATTCCCCCCCCCCCCCCCGGTTCATACTGATTGTCCACTCATAAATAGTGTTCTGTTTAATTCAACTGACTTATTCTCAATTATGTCTAACTATATATGGGGGTGGGACCTTCAACTCAGTTTTTTTAAAAAACTCCTGACAACAGCCTAGACCAGGGATGGCTAACCTTTTTGCTGTTGCGTGGCAAAAGCGGGGGGAGAGTGGGGGGATTGTGCATGTGTGTGCCCACACCCATAATTCAATGCCCACCTGTGCCCCGCCCTCCCACACACGTGCACGTGCTCATGCTCCCCCTGCGCTCCCCCTACTTTTGGTATGTAATGGCACAGTGGGCCTGTTTTCACTCTCCCCAAGCTCCACAGGCTTTCTAGGAGCCTGGGGAGGGCAAAAACAGCCTTCCTCAACCCCCCTGGAGGCCCCCCGGAGGCCAGAAACAGTCCATTTTCCAACTTCCAGTGGGCCCGGAAGGCCCAAAAATCAGCTGGCCGGTGGGCATATGTGTGCTGGAGCTGAGCTAGGGCAACGCTTGTGTGCCCTCAGATGTGGCTCCGCATGCCACCTGTGGCACCCGTGCCATAGGTTCGCTATCACAGGCCTAGACTAGCCTATTGTCAGTTTTCTTGACAATAATTCAGAAGTGGCTTGCCATTGCCTGCTTCCTGGGGTTGAGATAGAGTGACTGGCCCAAGGTCACCCAGGTGAGTTTGTGTACAAGGTGGGATTAGAATTCATGGACTCTCAGTTTCTAACCTGATGCCTTAACCACTATACCAAATTGGCTTTTGAAAAAAACCTAACGTCCTGAAAATATCGACAAGATTCACAGCAGTCTGAGTTTATGGAAAAATGAGTTAATTTAGAAAATCTGTTTAATGTTACTATCCCAGATGTACATTGAAGTACAACTTTTGCACCTAGGTGTTTGGTGACTGGCTCAGAATTATGACATTGCAGGATCTCTTGGTCATGTGATTGCCAATTGTGATTTTCATGTGAGCTTCCAGAAAGCAAAATTTAACTTCCAGATCAGCTTCATACTTATACCCTATTTGGAAGAGCTTTAACCCATTTTAATGCCTTCTTCTTAGCTATTTTGTAAAGGAAATATAAGGAAACGTCTTCTGAAAAACAACATTGTGCTTGCAGTAAGGATGCAATAGAATCCATTGCTCATGTTTTACTTTGTTGTCAGTTTTATAGGGACATTTGTAATCAGCAGATTATCCCTCTTTTAACTAAATGTCCATGGCTTTTTGATCATTTATATTTTTGCTATCTGTTAGATGATTAACCACGCTGATTGATCTGATCCATAGGGAGTTGAATGACACAACTCTTGAAAGTTTCCAGAGACTGTGAAGCCTTGAGCAGAAAGGTAAAGAAAAGTCCACAGTTTTTACACCAAATGTCCAGTTTGCGGCCATAATAAAAGGAGACAAAACAGAATCAAGGAAGTCAGCAACTGTCTATCAAATAGTGTCACTTATAAGGGTTTAGATTCTGTGACAGTGTCCTGTTCTATTTCCATGAAGGGCTCTTGGGATGATATAGGAAACATCTGCCAATCATTATGAAGAAAAGTGTCAGGAGTCTTGTCAGAGCACTAAACTAGAACTAAAGGGGGAATGTGTCAAAAGCTCAGAAGTAAATAATGAGGTGAAAGACTGGGCTGAATAAAACAAAGGAAGAGTGTAGAAATAAACAAGAACTGGAGGTCTAATTCAGGAAGACAAATATGTGGGATAGACATCAGTGAAACTTGGTGGGATGATACTCATGATTTGCAAAGAACACTGAACGACTACAAGTTATTCAAAAGGAATAGACCCCATAGAAATGTTTATGGACATTGTCCCAATGGTGGTTTTCAAAATGCAACTGGACTTTTTTGATTTTGTTTTCCTTGAAAATGTTTCGCTTCCCATTCAAGAAGCTTCTTCAGTTCTGGCTGAATGGTGAGGAATTTATATTCCTTAGCAGTCATCTAGTCGTTAGCACTCTGATGTTGGGTCATTAGTTTTCAGAAAGTTGTTGAAGCCACTAGGGCCGTGATGGCGAACCTATGGCACGGGTGCCACAGGTGGCACGTGGAGCCTTATTGGTAGGCACGCGAGTGTTGTCCTAGCTCAGCTCCAGCGCGCATGCATGCACCAGCCAACTGATTTTCAGGCTTTCCGGTCCCACCGGAAGTCGGGAAACTGACTGTTTCCGGCCTCCAGAAGGCCTCCAGGGGGATGGGGAAGGCTGCTTTTGCCCTCCCCAGGCTCCTAGAAAGCCTCTGGAGCCTGGGGAGGGGGGAAAAATGAGCCTACCGGGCCCACTGTGCCATCACGTGCCAAAAGGAGGGGGAACTGTGGGGGGGTCACGTGCGCATGTGCAGGAGGGTGGGGTGCATTGAATTATGGATGTGGGCACCCACACCCGCGACCCCCCATGCTCTTCCCGCTTTTGGCACGCGACGACAAAAAGGTTAGCCATCACTGCACTAGGGGATTTATCTGTACCTTCAACTTCATCTAAATCAGAATGCAACTAGGTTGGGACTGCTGAAAGGACTGTGTTGTAGACAGGAGATAGGTGGTGTTGTATCCCTCCCCTTCTGTTGAGAGAGGGCTTTTCAATTTTAATATAGATGACCTATTTGACTCCTCCAGAATATGCACAGCATATAGCATATTGCTTAGTTTGTGTCTGGGTGTTTTATCCTCATGGTGGACAAGCTTCTGCCTTAGTGTATTCTTGGGTTTAAAATGTACATGTATGTTGTTCTTCCTGAGCTTTTCAGATATTCCTGCAATGTATGGAATAAGAACATTGCTTTATTTATTATTCTCTTCTTTGTCTGTTATGGAGGAACTCCTGCTGGATCTTTTCCTGGATTGCTGAAGGCCCAATTGGGATAGCCACAACTTCTGAGGTCTTCCTTTATATATTTTTAGTTTTTTTTTCCTTTTCCCTCTTTGCTGTAAGCAAAACTTCAGTCTAGTGTAGGGTTCTGATTACTTCCTTTTTGTGCTCTAGTGGGACTTGGACTAGACGACGTCTAAGATTCTTTGGAAATCTACAATTTTATTCAAAATCCTCAAGCAAAGGATTGAACATTAGTTACCTGTCAACTGTTCATAACCCCAAATATTGGATAGTGAAATAATTATATTCCAGTTCTCTAATCTTGTATAACAGTGATTAGAAATTTAGCACTGTCAACATTCCAGAAATATCTAAATGCATAAATGTTTAACAACTGACTCTGAATCAATCTGCATGACCATACTTGTGAGATGTGACTACTAGTTACCTAGATAAATGCCAAAGAAACACAAGACTGATCATCTGAAGTGCCTGCTAGATTCAGAGTGAAGTTCATCGTGAAGGAAAGTTATATTATTCGGTACGATTTGAGCCTGGGTTAAATGCAGAAAATTTGTGAAAGAATGAAGCTTTTCAACCGAATTATCAATTTTGGGGACAGCTGTGTCCATGAAATCTTGCTATGTTCTCTGTAAAAAGTGTGTTTTATTTTTTTTTCACCTTCCTATTGTTTGATGCAGATGTTTCTATGTATTGGATATATGGACTGCTGGGACTATTTTCCTAAATTTTCCTTTTTAAATTAACTTTAATCATAAAACCTACATGAATACCAAAATAAAAGTAATTTTCTTCTAATTTCCTGATGATAAACAATGTTATTGTGAATAATTAAATCATGTTGTTTTGGTTTGAATGAATACAATGTCAGATAGGCATTTAAAGTTCTTAATAATAAGAACTTAATAATGTTTCATCCTATATTCTATATATTCATACAGTTTTCAGGGAAACACTATGCAGCTATAAGCTTATATAATTATGGCAAGGTTACATTATCTACTTTGTTGTAATAATATGCATGATCCTCTATTTTCAAGAATTATTATTTTTTTCCAAATGCAATTACAGACCTGGGGTTTATCCATGTCATACAATGTCACAACAATGCAAGTGGGACTTTTGAGGCAATGGTAATAAAGCCCAGCAATTATCTGGAATATCAAAGCAATTTTTGCATTATTCATAATCAGATGGGCATTGACATGCACACTGATTAGAACTAGTTGCATTTAATTATGTATTTCCCCTTCACAATAAAGAGGGACATTTAAAAAAAAAAATCTGACTAATGATATACAGCTAAGAGGACAAATTGCAAAACCATATCCATATCTTCAAATTTATAACAGTCTTCAAGAAAGAAAATGATGTCATTCACTGCCAAGTAACATGATAGAAGTACAGTGTTGTATTTAGAAGAGCTAGTAAATGTGACTTTGGATAAAGCGACTGTATATTAAAATGGTAATTCAAAGAAGGGGATTATTACTTCCTTAGACAGGATGTGTGACTGCCTTTTGCAAATGGCAGACAAATGGCATTCTCAAAGGCAACAATCATCAGTTTACAAAGACCCCTTACAATAGTGTTAGAGACATATATCCATGGGAGATCAGAGGTCATCGAGAATATCTACCGATTAAAACTGAAATTAGAAATTTAAAATTAAAATAAATCTTAAAATAAAGATCTTAAGGTTGATACTGTATTTAAACACAAATAAGAGTATGGCATGCTGTTGCTATTTCCTTGGTTAAAATTTATTAGAACCATTTTCTACCTCAATTGGATTGGTTTACAGAATAACAGTTAGAAAGGACTTTGGGAGGTCTTCTAGTCCAACCCCCTGCTTAGGCAGGAAACCTACGTTTGTTAGATTCAAATCCTGCTTTTTGTTTAGGAGCAAAGCCAGTGAATCTAGTACTTCCCTTCTTCCTATCCCCTCCCGCCCCCAAACAACAAATCTATGTCAGTTAAAAGCTGAGACAGAGAGAATTGAGAAGGGCCTGGTAGCTCAGCAGACTAAAAGCATTGCGATTAACACCAGCTGTCTGCAATTACTGTAAGTTCGAATCTCACCAGGCTCAAGGTTGACTCAGCCTTCCATCCTCTCTAAGGTAGGTAAAATAAGGACCCAGTTTGTGGGGGCAATAAGCTGACTTTGTATAAATATACAAAAGTATGAAGGAAAATAGGGAATTGAAGAATTAAGAAATGTTGATTGTCATAATTAGTTAGACTAGGTTGGATTTTGATTACTAAATGTTATACCATGTATTTGATCTGGGAAGGATGGAGGGGAAGGGGAAGAGGTAGGGGGGAGAGGGGGGGAAGGGGAAGAGGTAGGGGGAGGGGGGAAACATGTAAACTTTTTAATTTAAAAAAATAAGTATGAAGGCTATTCCTTAACGCATTGTAAGCCTCCCTGAGTCTCCGGAGAAGGGCGGCATATAAATCAATTTTTTAAAAAATGGCCCAAGATCACTTCATGAACTTCCACGGCTGAGCTTGACCTGAATTGGGCTTTCCTATGCCAGGTCAATACTTCCATCATTGTACTTTTCCAACTATTACCTTTAGATGCTAATTATTGGTGTGTTTATCTTCAAAAATCTGATCCAGCAATGATGATTGTATATTTTATTTGACAACTGACTCAACTACAGTTATTACATAAACCAGGACTGTGCAATAAGTTGGATGGGCCTTCAAAATCTTCCTTCCTCCTTTTCTCCCTCCCTCCCTTCCTGTTTATCAGAGCTTCTTCCAACCCAATAGATAAAAATTGCTTTCATTATTACCTATTGTTCTGAGGTGGAAACACACATGCAAACCTGAAGAATAAGCAGTAAAATAAGTTCTACCTGGTTGAAAAAAAAGAAATATTCAACCATTGCTTTAATCGCTAGGATCCTACCTTAATTCAAGGCTGTTTAGTGCATCTCTTGTTCTTTATAGTGTACCATAAACATATACACATCAACACCAGAGGTGGTATTCAGCAGGTTCTGACCAGTTCTGGAGAACTGGTAGTGGAAATTTTAAGTAGTTCGGAGAACTATCACCTCTGACTGGCCCCACCGCCTTTATTCTCTGCCTCCTGAGTCCCAGCTGATTGGGAGGATATGGAGAGTTTGCAGTAACCTTCCCCTGGAGTGGGGGAATGGAGATTTTACAGTATCCTTTCCCTGCCACCCCCACCAGGCCATCTTCACCAACCCATGCCACGCCCACCAAGCCACGCCCACAGAACCAGTAGTAAAAAAAATTGAATCCCACCACTGAATTCAACACTGCTTTAACTTCTGAAGATACTGTACCTTCATAGTTGGAAACAATTATCCCTTTCTCCCTGCATATTCATGCTACTTTCTTTTTCTTAGTATAGATGTAAGTAGAAACCTGTTAAAAACAAATTTACTCAGGGCTGCTTGAATTACACCTCTTTATTTGTGGTTTCTGTTGTATCTCAGTGTGCTTTGATTCGGTAGTCTGATTTAGCATTGATTCAGTTAATAGTAGAATTTTGTAGCCAGAGCAGATGGTGGAAATCAAAAGAAATGGCAACTATGACCAAGCTATTCATAACAGCAACAGCCCTTTAATACCTAATCAAATTTATCTCATGAGATGATAGCTTTTTTGCTTTTCCTTTCATGTTTCTGCTAGCTAAATGAAAGAGAAGGAAAAAGGGAGTGAGCTAAACATAGAGTTGCTTTCCCATATTTTGCACTGCATTCAACAATTACTGTGAAACAGAACTGATAGGTTTTCCTTTCATCCTTGACTTTTATGACTAGAAAATGAAATTATGATGAAACATGAAAACATACTGACAGCTGACTAGCAATATAAACACAAAGTTTATAACACAAAAAAAGAGCAAAGTTGAAATTTCCTTTACGTCTTGTATAGACATCCAGTTGGTCACTGCAGAATAAAAATACTGAACAGAAATTAGGCTTTCTAAAGCATCGTGACCTCTCCTCTCCCTTCCTCTCCACTTCCATTTGTGTGTATGAGAAATAGCCATTAAGAATCAATGAACACACACACATACATACGCGCACACAAACCACCAAGCACAAATTTGTTCAGGCTGTGCTTTCAAAGAGCTATAAAGGAAGTTTCTCTGATGCATATTTATAGACACAAGTTTTTTTTTAATGGGAGATATAATATAATTCCATACTGGGAAATGGAAGACTAAATATATTGAAGCAAAGACAGCAAGTTTCTAATAACTGGACAGTCAGCAACATGCACAACTGCTTTTAAGTTATCTATCTATCTATCTATATAAAAATGGCTGTGTGTGTGTATGTGTATGTTCCCGCATAACTCTGGAACACCTTGAGCAATTTCAACCAGATCTGGTACACAGATGACTTACACTCTGGAAAGAAATACTGTGGGGGTAAGATACCTCTAACACCACTGGAGGGGGGGTAATATACAGCCTGTTGTGCCTTAAAATGGCTTCTACTATACTGCCTTAAAATGGCTTCTACTGTGCAGCACAGTGGAGTTGCCATGGTAATGGCTTCACAGTACTCCACAAGGGGGCTCCCTCTGGTAAGGGGGAATATCAAACATTAGAAATTACATTTGGTCCGGACATTTTCAACAAGACTTTGATTATTCTTGAGGACAAATGTATGGCCATGATCAATAAAACATTACTGCAAGTTGGACTGCCTGCACCACTATGAGCCTGACACGATGTACTTCACGCAGATTACATATGAGAAAAGAACTACAATGCCAAACATATATAGTGCATATATTGCAGACAAGAAGCCACGTCTAAATCAAGATCAGAAAAAAGCATACCAAATGATCATGGATCAGCTAGCAAAACAACAAGGTGGTATCATTTTACTTGATGCTTCTGGGGGCACAGGGAAAACATTTTTATCTAATTTAATTCTCGCCAAAATCAGGGCTCAGGGTGAAGTTGCTCTTCCTGTCTAATACAGGATTGGGATAAATAAATACCCGGGCAATGCCGGGTTATCAGCTAGTTTCAAATAAAATATTGTTCAAAGTTTATACACAAAGCAATAAATCCAACCATTTCAATTATTATTGTAGTAGGAAATAATGAAATATTTTCTTCTCCATAACTACCTCTGTAATTAAATTTACATTTTTTAAAATTTATTTTTATTGA
Source organism: Ptyas mucosa (assembly GCA_012654045.1). NCBI lineage: Eukaryota > Metazoa > Chordata > Lepidosauria > Squamata > Colubridae > Ptyas > Ptyas mucosa. The sequence continues at coordinate 18,250,949 of WNWU01000011.1, read as the reverse complement.
TTTTGCAACAACACAACACAACACACAAAACACAAACATGTGATATGTGTTTCTTTTTACATAACTGTTTCGTTTCTCTTACTTTCTACTATATAAGTTCCCCATTTTTCCCATCCTTTATTATAATTATCTTTATCATCCCTTTATTTTTAATTTTCTTCATTTACAATATTTTACACATTTGTCATCTTCTTCTCTCCATCGTTTATTCACATTTACTTTCCCTAATCTCGAGCCACTCATACCACTTAGTCCATACTTGATAATATTCTGTATCTTCCTTTTCTTTTATTTCTTTCGTTAAATTATCCATCTCTGCACAGCCCAGGATTTTCTTAATTATTTCTTCCTCTGTTGGGATCTTTTCACTTTTCCAGGACTGTGCGTAGACTATCCTTGCCACTGTAATTATATGCAGAATCAAATATTTAATTTCTTTGCTGTAAATTCTGTTCACAATCCCCAGTAAAAACGTTTCTGGTTTCCAATCCACATTATAACCAATTATCTCTTCTATCCAACTTCTAATTTTAATCCAATATTTTTTTGCATTGGGACATGTCCCAATAATGAAATATTTTCTTCTCTATAATTACCTCTGTAACTAAATTTACATTTTTTAATATACATATTAACCAGCATGTTTACTTAAGAAGACAACAACTGAAAAACAGGCCATTTTAATCAATAGAAATGCTATCTTTGTAGAAGTAGAGTAAGAATCAGTTTGGTGCAGTGGTTATCAGGCTATCATGGCCGACAATGAGTTCTAGTGCTGCCTTAGGCACATAGCCAATTGGGTGATCTTAAGCAAGTTACTTTCTCTTAAGAAGGAGGCAGTGGCAAACTACTTCTGAAAATCTTTGCCAAGAAAACTGCAAGGTCATGTCCAAGTAGTCTCTCAGAATCAAACTTGATTGAATGGAAGAAAAGCAAGTGGAGTAGCATAAATGGCATGGGCCTGGGGTATTTACAGGACCACCTTCTGCCTGCCTCCCACCGTTCTGTGTGCTCACATAGGACTGCCCTCCTTCGGGTGCCATTGGCCAGACAATGTCAGCTGGTGGCACCCAGGATGAGGGTGTTCTCTGTGGGCGCACCGACCCTCTGGAATGGGTTATCCACGGAGCTCCGGACAGCCCCCGACCTCCGCTCTTTCCGCCGAGAGCTGAAGACATGGCTTTTCCAACAAATTTGCTGATCTGATGGATGATTTTAATTGGGTGGATTTTAAATTGATTGTTTTGTGTAGTTTTATTTTTATTGTTTTCATTGTTTTAATTTCTATAAGCCGCCTTGAGTCCTTCGGGAGGAGGGTGGCATATAAGTATAATAAAATAAATAATAAAAATAAATATGTATTGATATAACAGATAAATGCTATTGCCACTAGAATAAATTGAAGGATTGCCCTGTTGAGTTGACCCTAAGTGAGAAAGAAAGTCTAGCAGGTCTTGAGAATATCAGGGGAAAAAACAGTTAATGGCTCCTAGGCTGGACCTCCATGCTTGATTCTAAACAGCTGGATCTTTTTATAACTTTACTATAAACCAAAATCATAGCTGACATTTTAAAATCGTTTTTAATGGATATTCTGTTTGGCTAACTTCATCCTATTATCACCAAAAGAAAGTGTGCTTCAGTGAATGTATTTCATTAAAAGGTTTATTTATTTATTTACTTTCTTATTTACATATTTATTTATTTTATCAAATTTACATAGCCGCACATCTCACAAAAAGCGACTTTGGGCAGCGTACAACAAATACTTTAAAATTAGTGCCAGTGCTCCGATGATCATGTTACCTAGTTGGATAGAGAAACAAACAAACAAGCAAACAACCAAGCTCACAAAATACCAAGGAGTCCACAAAGCATGTAAAAACTGGAATGAAGGATTTATTTCTAGAAAGTGACAATCACATATAAAATTAAACAGAAAGTTTGTAATATTCTAACATTGACTTCTTGTTTTTTTACAGAACATCTGTTTTATAAAACAGCTAAACATGCTTCAAACTTTCATCAAATAGATGTTTATGCAACCACCTTATTTACCATTCTAAAGACGAATATTAGATAAAAACTTGCTGCTGCTTTTCATATCAGTGGCAAAATTTCTATGGCTCTATTATTATTTTTTTAATGGGTTATATATTGTACTGTCTATACTTTATCTGTTCCTTTGTAGTTGATATTTCTTGCTATTTAAAACGTATCTATTCTTTTACAGCTTATGTATTGTACTTTCTATTGTATTTTGGGTTTATCAGTCTGAGATCTTACAACTGCCAGAAGGATTTCTAAAACAAATGATTAACTTTATGAACTAAAATGGCTTTTATTAGAGCAGCACAGCTCCTCCATATCAAAGATGATTAACAATGAGAATCCAATTATTGTTCTATTACAGAATCCTGGCACATGGCCAAAATCTGATTTTCCACATTTTAGGGATGTTTTTCAGCTACATTGAGAGTCTGTAGAAGACATTGCCAGCTATTGGATATCTTGCTAATAGGCATTGCTGAATACATTTGCCAAAAATATATTGAATAATCTGCCCCTGGAATTAAATTTAGAAAACAATTTGGTGCAGAAGGCCTCCCCCCAAAAAGTATCTGCCTTCATTTATTAATGGAAAAATAACCATTTCCACATTTCTAATTATTCATTAAAACTTTAGGAGCTGTATGAACAAACTATGGGTAATTCTTCACTGGACCTGAGAAACAGTTGTAGCTTAGAGCTAAAGACAATCAAGTTTCATTTCCTGATAGCTCCAACCAGGCCTGAAAAAGCTTCCTATCTAATACCCTGGAGCTACTGTTTTCTCTGCAGATAATTTAAAGAAAGATAGACCAATGGCCTAACTCCAGCTGTCTTGTTTACTTATCGCTTATGTAGCTATTAGCACTTTACTAAATAATGACCCATTACAACATCACAGGTAACCAATCTTTCTAACCACCATGTCACATTACTTTTCCAAGCAATTGATAGATGGAAAACAAACACAGGTAGTAATGCTAAAGGATTTGCATATATTAGACTTAATGCTTACATATTCCTCTTACAAGAGCCAGAAAAGGGAGGGTAGAGTGAGAAAACTAACAGTTACAATTGTCAGAAATGTTGCGGCCTCGTTTTAAAGAGTTGTACATTCCTAAGGAACAGAAATCATACTACTGAATGATAGAAATAATCATTCACATTAAGCATGCTGTAAATCATACCTAATCTGACATTTGTAAGTGTAATATTTTAATGGCATGGGAGTGAGTTATTTGAGGGACTGATTCTTCCTGATTTCATCTGCCCATTCTATGAGATCCAAGCAGAGCTTGCATGTTACAGGTTCCATTGCCAAGGGAGTATGTTTGGCGGGTCCTAGATGGTGGAACCTTTTCAGCTGTGGTGCCCACACTGTGTCATCTTCTGCCCATTGAAGTGAGATTGGCCTCATCACTGTTGAGCTTCTGGAGGTCCCTCAAAATCTGAATAAGCCAGCAGGCCTGGAGGCTCCAAGGGATGGGTAAATTAGTGAAGTGGATTTGTTATTTTTAATATTTCATTGTCTTATTATTCTTTGTTTTAGCTTGTTTTTATACTTTTTAATGTATTTATTAACTGTTTTCAGCTTGTGAGATGGGTGGTTATATAAATTGGTTTAAAATAACAACAACAACAACAACAATAATAATAATGATAATAATAATAATAATTACTGGACTTGAACATTTTGACTCTACAAAAAATCACCTTACTCGGAACAATTTACATCCTCCGACGATACCTTAACAGTTCCTAGGTCCTTGGTTAGGACTCGAGCTGCTGAGCTATTAACCAGCCTCAAAGTGCTTTTAATAGGCTGTACATTGCCCTGAGTCCTTCGGGAGAAGGGTGGTATAGAAATAAAATTATTATTATTATTATTATTATTATTATTATTATTATTATTATTATTACTACTACTACTACTACTACTATTATTATTATTATTGGCTGTGAATCTCACTAAAGATTAAATAATAATAATAATAATAATAATAATAATAATAATAATAATACAGAAAGAACTATTTTATAATTTTTTCTTATCTTAAAATGATAAGTTAAGCAAACTATTTGCTATTTTTCTTTAACATTTTAAAACATGATTTAGAGTCTAGTTTACTTATTATCACTGAATAAGATGACATCCTTATTTTGAATTCAGAAATGACATTTTTTTAATTAAATAAAAATTGAAATGGGGTAATGAGCTCTCTATTTTTTCTTCAGAAGGAAGAGTAGGTATGTACCAGCAGTTAGCAACCACAAGGTAAACAAGAGCAGGCCTTCTTCAGTATATCGTAGTATTCTATCTCATGCCAGAGAAGTAAAATATTGAAAGATTTTGTAAGTGCCCTGAATTTTCATCACCAAATAATATCTTTTTTCTCAAATAAAGATTTGGTTGCTAGGAGTTAAAAACAACTTGATGGCTCATAATCAATCAATCAATCAATGAGACACAGTGTCTACAATCACTTTATGCTGGGTTATTAAGCAGTTCGTAACAGGGATTCTGATTAGGCTGCACCCCAAACAGTTTATTCGAAGAAATCTACAGTACTCTCTCCAAGAAATTAGTGAAAGTAAGTGTTTTCCTGGTAATTCCTTAAATTCACTGGCAGACATCCAAAAGTTCCTTCACACAGTGGGCCTTAAATTGCTTAATTTCCACAATGTAACATAGTTCAGAAAGTGGACAGTGCTCTATGCATATAGCCTTGATGTAATTTTAGCTGATTTAAATCCTTTTCCAGTCTAAAGCTGGTGACTGGACTTTGATGGTTATAGATTCAGGCTCGGTGAGCCATTTCTATGAAAAGCTATGATTGATGATGTTTACTACATAATCTGTTAGTTACTTCAGCCTATGTATGCATGGTGGAGTATTATTTATTTTAAATTTCTTGAATGCACATTTCTCTTTCTGGTTTTTTTTTTAAAGCTGCAGAGAAAAAATTGATTCTAATAATGCTCTTTATTCCATAAGAAATATTTCTGAATTTAAAAGAGGCTTGGAGATGAACAAATGCACTCTAAAATTCCTTCTGTCTCACCCCCACTTTCTATTAATCTGACCTGCTTTCTATTTCCTTGGGGCAAAAAGACATTACACTGAGGACATGTAATTTTCCTGTTTCCATGTATTATTTTTCCCCCTTTCCCCTCTGGTGATTTGTGTAGCTATAGTGCATATTCACACTAATTTTGTTTTAAGTCATCTTTTAAAACATTTTTGCATGGAAGTCTGTAGTCATGCTTATTTCATCATTGAAACAGGACTTCGAATTATAATTTACTCGAAATAAATAATCCTTTGAGGGGACTATATTCCTCTTTCTTTTTTATTATTTATTTACTGATTTATTTATTTAAACTGTTTCTTTGCCATTGTCTTAAATGATTCATCTAGCCAGGCGAAAGAAAACTAGCTTTGTTATCTAGTTCATTTAGCTCCATTTTTTTTTCCTCTATCAAATCTTCATCTATTCAGCAAAACTGTGGAAATATGTGTTAAGACAAATGACACACTTAAGTACACTGATAATAATGAGTATATCCATCAAGACGATTGCTGTTATTAATATTAATTAATTCAGGAAATTATTGTATCCAAAGAAGTATCATATGGAAATTGATTTTACATGGAGCATTGGAGGCCTGATGGCCTGAAATATCAGTGAGGCAAAAATGGGATCATTTTATCTCAAGGTTATCAATTCAAATGCAGCCATGAGTAATAAGAGAAAATCGCTTTGGAATGGACCTTGACTTTGTGATCCCATTTGCTTATGTCAGCAAATGAACCTCACAAAAATGTCTTCTTTATTGTTAGCTCTTTGTATGGACATGAACCAAGAGTTGTTCCCTCTTTTCACATTTTCCCCCCTTGAATTTCCTTGCACAATATTTAACACAAAGCTAAACCTTAATTAAAACCTCATAGCAGCAAAAAGGATGGTATTATCTGAATAATAATCTCAAAGATTCTATAAAAGATTTAGAGAAATATTATTTTGTTTCTGGATAATGCCATGGAGAATATATGGGGATCCCAAACAGAGATGCAGCTGGTCAAGTGATTAATTTGATTGCCACACAACAGCAATAGCTTATGTGTTTTATGGGGTTTTATGTTGTGATTTTTAATGCTGTAAGACAACTGTGTGTGAGTTGGGTGGCCATATAAGTTTCATAAACAAACAAACAAACAAACAAACAAACAAACAAATCCTCTGATGATTGCTTCCACTTATCTTTTCTTCTCTCAGCCATTGGCCATGGAAAAATGGAGCAGTTGAATAGGAAGCACAATACTTGACTTCCTTACTTCCTTGACAAACAAGGAAAGTGAAGTATTGCCAGAATCAAAGATAAGGGGGGGAAAAGCAACAGAAACAGGCAGCTTGTCCCAAGGTGCTTTTTCAAAAGGCAACTGGATTGCTGTTTTTTTCTCCTTGAGGAAAAAAGAAGACAACTTTTTGCTTCTCATCTAAGAAGCTTCATCCGTTCTGGCCAGACTGGACAAAGTTTCTTGGATGAGAAGCAAAAAAGCACCTTTGAGATAACTATGACCAGGATGAATGAGAATCTCCACAGAATCAGGCAGCTTTGAGAACAACAAAATGGACTAGAAGTAGCCTTCACCATGTGCCCAAAATATCCAGTAGAAATAATTACTTGACATTAAAGAATTTCTTCCAATGGAAATATTATCCTCCATAGACATTACACATTCAGGGTTTTACTAATGAAAAAAATACTTTCTCAGCATGTCTGTCAAATACCTGCCTTAATCACAGAAGCTGGAATCACCTGGAAAATGTGTGTTGATCTGATCAGACTTTCTCCCTTTCTTGAATATAAATACATTGATTTATACCCAGTAATGGGATTTATACCCAGTAATGGAAATCCCAGTAATGGGATTCTTATTCTTTATCATCTCTGTTTTGAAGTCATATTGTGATTATTCCTGATGTATTTGTAAATAACTCTTTGATAATTCTGATATGAATGAAAGCTATGAAAATGAACCTATTGATTAAGTTATTCTAGTACAGTGGTCCTCAAAGTGTATGACCCAGCCTTTGCGAGTAATGATAAGCTGTTGACTCGTGAGTAAAACAAACCCCTTTTCAAAACAGGGTAGTTTTCATGTGGATAAACAAAAACCATATGTAATTAGTCCCAACAAACCTGGGTTTATCCAAGGAATCTGAATTGCTTGCTATATACTAGAAAACGAACGGTTTTCTGTGACAACTGGCCACTCCCAAATCCCTCCTATTTATTTCCCAGCCAGGGAGGGCCTGGCTATCCCTGAGAGCAAGCTTACTGTTTTCCTTTGCTCTCCTCTCCTTTCCTCTCTGCGCATATGCAGGATGGGCCCCATCTGTTCCTCCCTCTCATTCAGCTCAGGCCCTGAAGACAGCTGCCTCTCCACCTGGGGAAGGATGGAAGGCCCCGGCCCCGGCTCTGCCTCTGTCTCTGATACTGTTTCCTTATCAGAGGCTTCCAAAGGCTCCGAAGCTGGCCCAGGCTCTCTCTCAACCTCCTTCTCATCTGACTCTGCTGCTAATTCTGCTGGTAGCCAACGGGCCACAACAGTGTGATATGCGAACCCCCAGGAATCCTGAGAACCTATCGGGGAATCTGTGAAATCAAATAAATAAATAATTTTCTCACTTTTAATTACTAATAAGTAAATATTGATAGATATAACCCACAAAAAGTAAAGCACCATAATTTTTAAGGGGTACTAGGACCAAAATGTTTGAGAACCACTGATCTAGTCAATAACTAGATAATGTAGAGGAAAAAAACAAGATAGTGGATTTTCAATTTAAGTTATTTTGCTTTAAATATCCCTGTTATATCAGTGATGCTAGGCAATTAAGGATTTTTAGGATCTAAATGTCCTCACTCCTTTATGAAAATTCCATGATCTATTATTGAAATAGGTGGTTTGTTTTCTAATTTGAAGAGGACATTTATGAATACAGCTGAATTTTAATATGTGGTACAACAGTTGCAAGCCCTGGATGGTATACATGGTTTGCTCCATTTGTCGTTTTTTATACATATGAGGTTGTCAATGCTGAGTTACAGTCAGGTCAGGTCCATTTCAGCCATGATTTTTCAAAGCTTCTAATTTTTGTCCCTATACCTTTATATGAAACCTTTTTAATATTAGTTTGCAAATTTGGAGAGAAAATGTTTTGCTTAAAAATATGCATGTATTTTCTGCACATTTTTGTGCAACATGAAGTTCAAAGGGTTGGGGCTGGACCCCTCTTCAGTTCACATTAGAAAGACAGGGTAGTTATTCAGGGATGCTATAAAAGCAAATCTGTCACTGGTCACTAACCCTACCTAATTTGTTTTAATTTGTTTAGCTGCCAGTGATGCCCTATGGGTCACTGGATGGATTATGTTGTGGTCCACTGGTGACCTGCGGAGCTGGCAGCAAAGTCAGACAGTGAGGAGGTTGGGGAGGAACATGGGCCAGTCCTGGAGTCTGGGGAAGGCTCTAATGAGGGGCCAGGGCCATCTGGGAGTTATGTGCTGCCTCCAGAGTTGAATATCAGTAAGGCAGAGAAACAGGGGAGCCTCTTCCCAGTGCGCGCATGTGCAGACCTGCCAGAAGGCAAGAACAATTAAAGCAAAAGGGATGACTCAGGAGAAGGGCTTGGAGATGATTGGCCTCTCCCATAAGACATAAAGGAGGAGCAAAGACATGTGAGCCTTTGCAGGAAGCAACTTTGTTCATTCTGGTCGGTTTAAATTCTGCAGCTCCGTTTTGACTCTGTGGTTCATGTGGCCTTGCAAAGCTAATTGCCAATTAGTCTTTGGCAGCGTGTCAAGGGAGATAAAGGTGGGTGCTTATTAACCTTATCCTGAAGGACTGTGGCAGACGTCTGCTGGACTCTTTACCAACTCTTTGTGACTCATTACGGGCTATGAATGAACAATAATTCACAGCCGTTGAAATAAAAAGAGAGGTTTTTGGACTAATTGTGTGCTTTTTACTGTCTCAGGAAGCCTAGGTCAGAACAGGTTATCTACAAGCCTCTTCCTATAGAATGCCTCCCATTGGTCAACTTTGCTTTCAAAGTTGAGACATACAACTACCCAGGGCAAGAAGATTCTTTTCAATCTAGCACCTGAAACTTCTAGAGTCATTCATGTAGAATAAAGAAAGTTCCTGCTTCCTGTATTCTAGAAGATACCCACTGATTTGCATAAAATGGACCTAATTTGCTTTTCTTTTCTTTTCTTTTCTTTTTTCTTTTTTTTTTTTTTTTGGTGATCACTTTAATTGCAAACTGCTTCCAGATTTTGAAAAGTGCAGATACCATATACTGGGATTAACAGTTACATAAATTCAACTCATAAAATACATGAAAACAGAAATGCATTTGGATTAGTGGAGTAAAACAAAAGTGACCCCTTGGTTGAATCTTCGTAAAGATTCAATCTGAAATTTTCATATCTCTATTCCTAAACTAGAAATTGCTTCCTTTCATTGCTGCAGAAGGCCTAAACTAGTTGATTGGGTCTGGAGAAATTCATGCTCTGGAGAGGTAGTGCAAATTCAGCTAATGTTATAACTTCCGTAAAAAATATCCTGCTGCTTAAAGCAAGATTTTGCCTCTTTATTTCCCTGGAGAATCTTCAGGACTTGTAGAAATTCAGCCTACGTAGCTTTTTTTGTGATGGAGATATAGTGATAGAAAAGACATGACTGAATTAAAAGCAAATATTTCCATCAGCAAAAAAGCCCAGCAGACTTTAACAACAATGGATATTACGGATATAAAATTGCTCCAAAAATAAATATGGAAACAATTTACTTATGTAGTAAAGAATATAGATCTATAGGTAGACTTTATATTGCCAATTATAACGAAGTACAAAATAATCAGTAAAATGATCTTGTTCTCTACTACTCTTTGGATTACTAAATTATAATACTGCTCTTGTACCTCTTCAATTCAGGCTTCTCTTCAGTTTGTATACTAAATTTATAATTATTAAGTTAATTATTGACATTAACTTGTCTGTGATGAAGTTTACTATGAAAATATTTATTCAGTTCTCGTCAGAGACATCTCTTCTACTTTGTGGTGGACTCTGCTGCTGATTTGCAGGAGATTAGAATGAAGAGGCAAATTGGTATGTAGAACCATTGGTATGTAGAAAAATCCTCCCTAAATTTCATAGTGTGTCTGATAGGTATGCAGAGTGTGCTTTAGTTTGGCAGGATTCCTGTCTATAGGTGAACAGCAATAAAGAAACTACTTTGAGCAATTCATTGTGATGTTCTTGATACCCTATGCTTGACATTAATCTTTCCACATTAAAGTACACTCTGCATAACTATCAGACAAATACTGTGAATATTTAGGGAGGATCTCCTTCTACATACCACTGACTCAGTGCTGATTTGCCTCTTTACCCATCCTTCCTGCATTTCGGTGCCAAATTCTACCACATCCTTCAAATTTGTTGCATTTTGGTGATCAAACTTTTTCACCTGGAATACTCACTTCAGAAATATTTTCCTCCATAGTTTCATTTCTGTTTTTCTGTTAGTTCTCAAAATACAAAAGGAGTACACATAGATATCTTCAGTCTAGTGTAGTCTTCTTGATATTCAGATTGATCAGCATGTGTTACTTGACACAATATAGACTGGATTGTAAGGCCAAATGTACAAGGTAGCCCAATATTATTTTGTACCTCATGCTGTTATGCATAATTCTGGGTAATATAAAATGCAAAATTTGCTTTGAAAATTTATTCAATACTCTAGGTCCGTGATGGCGAACCTATGGCACGGGTGCCACAGGTGGCACGCGGAGCCATATTGGTGGGCACGCGAGCTCAGCTCTGGCACACATGCGTGCACCAGCCAGCTGATTTTTGGGCTTTCTGGGCCCACCAGAAGTCAGGAAACACACTGTTTCCGGCCACCAGAGGGCCTCTTGGGTGTGTGGTGAAGGCTGTTTTTGCCCTCCCCAGGCTCCTAGAAAAGCTCTGGGGCCTGGGGAGAGCAAAAAACGGGCCTACTGGGTCCACCGTGCCATCACATGCCAAAAGCGGGGGGAGCACAAGGGGGGTGGAGTGCATAGAATTATGGATGTGGGCACGTGTGCGTGTGACCCCACCACGCTCCCATCGCTTTTGGCACGCGATGGCAAAAAGGTTAGCCATCACTGCTCTAGGTCAAGGGATGTCAAACTCGTGTCATCACAGCATCATCACGTGATGTATCAGGACTTTTTCCCCCTTTGCTAAACCAGGCGTGGGTGTGGCCAGTGCGTGATGCATCCGGCCCGTGACCCGTGAGCTTGACAGCCCTGCTCTAGGTGATGCCATACCCTCTAGGAAACATTTTCCACCAAATGAATTGTGATAACTGCCTTGGTGGCACAGCAGACTAAAGTGCTGTTAACTAGCACCAGCTGCCTGCAATTACTGCAAGTTCAAATCTCACCAGGCTCAAGGTTGACTCAGCCTTCCATCCTTCCGAGATAGATAAAATGAGGACCTGGATTGTGGGGGCAATAAGCTGACTTTGCATAAAAAAGAACACTGCTTATGGGGGGCCGAAAGCCCTACTAAGCAGGTATATACAAAAGTATGAAGGCTATTGCTTAACGCATTGTAAGCCGCCCTGAGTCTCTGGAGAAGGGTAGCATATAATTCGAAGCAATAAATAAATAAACAAATAAATAAATAAATAAATAAATCTACTCAAGGACATAAAGGACTAACTGCTAAGCTAAGTGTGAACTGACCTTTTCTTGGGACAGAGATCAACTATATGTTTGACTAGTACTGTACATGTTGAAGGAGAGGAAATGTTTGCTTGTTTGGGTAAAAAATGGTATTCCCAGGAGCAATTTCAAATGCCTGTATGTAGGAATGGGTTTAATGCAGTGACGTGTAGAAAAATGTGTTAGAATAAACAGATGTATGAATACACTTACAGTATACACATGCCTGTCAAATGTAAGGGTTAAAATGCTGGACTAGGAGTGGAGAGTGAAGAGATCCAAACTGTAATTCTCTCCCAGACATGGAAACCACCTTGGTGAATTTAGCTAGCCATTCTCTTTTAGTCATAGATGGGGAAGTTGAAAATTTCTTATTTCCAACCTGTTTTAGATTGAAGTGGTAGTCTATTCATCTTCCATAAAGAGGTAACATTCTGCAGTAGATTTATCCAGGCTGATAACAGTTATACAAGGAAATTACATGTTGAATTTCAAATATCCCAAAAAGCTATTGTCCACTTAGTAACTTACATATATTTCTCAGAGGTACAACTAGGATAGATTGCTATTCACTTTATTCATTTATTTTATTCTTTTTTCACATTTCTGAACTGGCCATCATTCTCAAAGAAGGACTCCAGGCATTGTACAATAAAACATCAAAATATAAAACAATATTGTAGGAAGTTAGCACCCACCCCTCTCCTAGAAGAATGAAATATTTTAGGAAATATTAAAAAGGCAGAATACATTTCCCTGGATGAGAAATGGAAAAACATGTTTTAAAGACAAAGCAGCTTCCACTTTCCTGCCTCCCCCCCCCAACTTTGTCAATGGACCATCGTCTGCAACACAATAGGACCCATCTAGCAACATAAACTCCCCACATGGCACCTGGGGAGATTACATCAGCCAGCAAGGCTAGCTATGACCTCTGACAGCAACCAATCAGGATACTCTTCCTGTGCCCCAGGAATTCAAAGCCAGAGAGGGCATAAAACCCAGGGACTCTAAGCATCTCTGCCCTTTTTCTGCTCAGGAACTCGAACCTGAGTGATCCTGTCCACCATTAAACCATCTTTCCAAGCAGTCTCCATGTTTCCAGTGTCTTTTTCCCCACTTGGAACTGAACCCAGAAGGATATTTCTTCCAACAATATATAAAAAATAAAATGTTAAAATTAAAATTTTGAATTAACATTTTTAAAGAAGGCAAGGATAATTAATTAATTTTACACTTACATTTGCCTTATAGTTACGTGCTTCCAGGCTGAATACAAATTATGGATTATGCAGGGAGCTGAACGTGGTATAAAACTAGTGTGTATATTCATGTTGCACTGCCTTTGGTTTTTGATCAAAGAAAATACAATAGGTGTGTGCCCATACATATGCACACACCAAGTCTAAAAGTTTGTTAAATGTTAGGAGGAGAACTGCACTTGCTAAGTAGTGATAAGATCTGCTAATTTACCATTACTGGGAAACAATGAAACAGAATGCGGAAATAGAAGAAAACATCCCAGCAGAAAGCAGAGCTGGCTGGAATCCTAAATAAAATATCTCCACACAGTAATAACGTATTACAGGTCCTTTCTGCACTAATCTAAATAGGAAATATTCCTTATCGGAGCAAGCATGCCACTCAGAATTAGCAGTTCCAGTTCTAATCATTCGGGTGAATCAAGGAATGGGGATTATTTAATGTAAAAGCATCACTGCTCAATTTTAGCAATTTTATTTCCCCTTTTCCTCCCCCATAGCTTTGCCTACGAATTGCAAGCAAGGAGAATCCAGCTCCCTTTCCTGCCAACTTACAGAATAAAGTAATACTTTGCTGACAGGTGCCTTACACTTTAGATACCAGAACAGATTTTAGTATGGATTTTGAAGCTTAGCCACAGCTGAAATTATGTGACATGACTCTCACAAATAAGGTTCTGACTACATAATGAACCTTCCTTAAGCCTCTGTCATATTTCATTGGGAAGCTGAAACTATTGGAAGATTTCTCTTTGGTATTTCAGTATAACTTCTGCTTTGATCTCCTGAACAGAAGGTGGGATATAAAGCAGACAAACAAGCAAACCACTCTGCATACTTGAAAAGGAAACTGGGAACATGGCAGAAATTTGTAATAGCAATGCTGACTTATTAATGGCTTAAATGGACTATTGGGAAAAGAATGAAACCAGAAATGTAAATCATTTTGGAATCAAATCATTATATACTGGACTACTTAAATAAAACTTATTTATTCCTAAGTAAATATTTATAAATTTATGAGTTTAGGGCCCTTCCACATCACAACTGTTTCTACTTTCCAATTCCTCCAAAGCGATGCAAAGTGGACTTATGAACATTTTTAGTTCTACTAATCACAAACTGTTCAGAACATAAAGAGATCCCCATGATCTCATCATTGTTCATTGCCACATAATCAATAGGAGAGCATAACCATTGTTCAATCAATTCCTTGACTACTTCAGATCATGGAGTACCAAAAATCCCTTCATCCATACTTCAAGGAAAAGAGAAAGTAAATTTACTTGTTAATGACAGGTACCTGGAGATAGCATTACTAAAACATTCTTACTAACTTATAAAAATTAAATTTAATTCTACAAAATTTGTAGACTGGCAGTGTTGGGGGAAGAGAAGAAATTAGCTTTGCTTCAGTTTCAGAGAAATCTGAATTTGGTTCTCATCTCACAATCAATGGACAACCTGTGATTGCAGAAGTCAAAAGCTGATTCTGAATTATAATAAAGCCATCACATGGAGATACCCTTCCTAAGCCCAAAATAAGGAGAACCTTCTTGCCAAGATCCTTGATTATTCTGGCAGAAATCAACTGTCTTTGGACACTAGAGGGATTTTTACAGGTTGTTCAGATGCTCGTGCATTATCATGTATTCACAGTATTCTCTTGCTAAGCTTTTCCTAAGTGCAACTGGCATTCATTATGTAATGTCCATCCAGATTCTTCAATCTATGAAGCTGCAAGTAGGACTGGAAACAGGTGGCATGCAAAAAATACAGATCATCAGTCATCAAGGACATATTCCTAAAAAATAAAATTCAATTTTTCAGGGTTGAGCGCATTTGCTTAAAATTATCTTGCCTTTCATTGTTAATTTATTATTACTGTCATTATGATGTATCTATGAAGGTCAAGGAAAGTCTATCCAAAACTCAGCTAATTTTTAATTAGCTGACCTTGTCACCAAGGGCACATCTTTAACCAAATTGTTTTTTTCTTCTTCTTCTTCTTAACAGACAAAGCAAATATGGATGCCTCACCATACTTACAACTTCAACATGAAATATGCTTGGTGTAATTTTTCAGTGCAGATTTGGATGTTACAACTTAAAACACAGTCACAAATATTTGCTGAAATGTATCTCTCTCACACGCACACTACAAAGGAATGGAAGGAGGACAGGAAAGCCGAGCAGCGATTTCTGAAAATCCATTTCACTTCAGGCAGCAATTTATAACTCGCTGCACTAGTATTAATAGAAATCAAGGCTCTTCTAACAAAAGGCTCTGCAGGTTTAACAATGGGCTACTAAGCTTTTAACACATTTGATTTACATGGCCAGGGAAGGAATCTTAATATGAATGGTTGTTTCAGAGTTCATGCTCTGATCAGGCAAAGCATGGGTCACTTAAAAAGGTTTGGGCAATTAGAATTCATTTAGCTGGTTGTGAGAATTTGCATATAAAACACAAGAAAGGAAAGCCAAGAAGCTGAGAGGGATTGGGAGATCAAAATATTTTCCAAAGTGAATGAGCTGGGTAGGGAAGAAATTAGCTTGTGTAGAAAACAAAGCTATCTTTAAAGACATACAAACACGCCTGTATATACACCAATATATTGTAGGCCATTTCACTCAAACCTGCGTTCCTTTTCAATGCTTGGAATATGAGACTATTTTCCTAGCTTTGGCAAGATTATTTTATAAAAAATTCTCCTGTGTTCAAGTTGCTATTGTGAATGTAAGAACAATAAAAGAATTCTTGATGTCATAGAGAAATATCTTCCTGGAGGAATATTTTGTCTTCAAAAGTGCCTGTTCTCCATAGTTTTTCTCCATTGAGAAAATTATACTCAATTGCATATTGAAAATTCAATCCAGCTCTAACAGATTAACAAACTGAAATCATTGTGGATGTATGTAATTTACTTTATAAAGGCAGCTCACCTAATGGCCATATCATATATTGTGGTTTTTCCTAAGTAAATTAGCAACAAAACTCCTAAGTGTGCAATCATTTTTGCACGGTTTAACTCGGTAATCCTTACAGAGCTCTAAAAGTTAATTAAATTAACAAAGATAGCAGACCTGAAATAGAGAATTGTGACTTTTTAAATCTCTTCTAAAGAATCCATTAATGATATTACCCTAAGGGCCTATACAGTCACATTGTATATTCTGATAAGCAATAGCCCGCTATGTTCCTAAGGTTTTCAGAATCCAGAATTTTTTACAGTGCTAAATTCTGACATTTTTCATACACATGGAATTGAATCAAGGATCAATACAGTATCTTTGAGACCAAGCTTATGCTTTATCAAGAACCTTTCCCTATTTTAGCACAATGCAAACTATAGCTTACTTCCTTACTCTTGCTCTATATAATTTACTTATTCCCAAATGCAATGAAATTGCAAGCTACTAGCTTTGAAAACCCAAGCCAGCACCAGGTCAAAAAAAAAAATCAATTGCAAGTAAATCTAACATCTTAAAAAGCTAGTTAAAACAGTATATTTGGCACCTAAACAAATATAAAGGCAGTCTGGATATAAAATTACTAGTAATTCATATTATTCTGGTTGTATTTTTAATGCCAGAGAAAAATGACTCTGTAATTTGCTATTTCAGGGATTGAAAATATACAGCCTTGGCTACAATTTACACTGAAACTGAAATCAGGGAGCTGTGTGTATGTTGTTTCACTCTAGGCAACAATAAACAAAAATCACATCAGTTTAATTTCTAATTTGTTCAAACTATATCCCTCTTTCTATTCAAATTAGAACTGTATTCAAGGTGACTTAAAATAATTGCAGTATAGTACACACATTTTTTACTTGCAGAAGCGAAGTGACATTCAGCAGTTTGTTTCTGGGTCAGCAGAACAACAAACTGGATAAGAGGAGGGATTCTTATATGGTTCTATGTTTTTGAAGTTTTGGGGTTTGTGCAACATGGGCTTTGTGTTTCTAAAATGGTTTGGGTGATTTCCATTGTGAAATATCCTGTCTTGAATGAGTTTTCTGCCTGCTTGTAAATGGAGCCAAACTTCCAGCTTCCACCTTATATTATCTCTAAGCACCGGTAGCTGTTTTCTTCTTACAAAGTTTCCTTTACGCAGCTGGAAGGAATGTGGAATGAGTATCAGGCAGGTTCCTTGTTAGCAGCTTGATTTTTCCTTGCTTTTCTGGGAGCCTTTTCTTATGAGTAATATTTTATTTGAGGAAATGAAGAGGGGGGAGTTTGATTCCTTCCCAGAGCAGATTAGCGGGTTGGGGAGGGAATGGGGATTTTGAAGTATCCTTCCCCTGTCATGCCCACTAAGCCATGCCACACCTACAAAGCCACACCAACAAAACCTGTAGTAAAAAATTTTGAAACCCACTACTGAGTAGAAAGCCTTTTGTGTCATAAAGACAATTTTCAAGAACCTGTCCTGCAAAATTACACAGGTAGTTCTACAGGCACCAAACTGTTTAGGGCCCTATGTCTAGGAAGTAAATAGCAAATTCCTTATTTTGGACTAAAGCATGGTTGTCTGCCTCATTTTACACCAGTTTGATCTTTTCAATATTTATTTAAGGTTAATCCCACATTATACAGAATAGTAATACAGATGACTAAATTGTCATTGTGACATGTGATTATTAGTGGCTTGATATAACTGCTGTTCTGCTGGCAGGACTAAGCAAATGGCATGAGAAAGAGGGGAAAGAAACCAAGTTCTGGCCTTGAAAAGCAGCTCTGCTACCTCAAGGCTGATAGCAATAGCACTAAGACTTATATACGGCTTTACACTGCTTTACAGCCCTCTCTGAGCGTTTTACAGAGTCAGCATACTGCCCCCAACAATCTGGGTCCTCATTTTACCCATCTCAGAAGGATGGAAGGCTGAGTCAACCTTGAGCCTGGTGGGATTCGAATTGCCAAACTGCAGGCAGCCGGCAGTCAGCAAAAGTAGCCTGCAGCACTGCACTCTAACTGCTGTGCCACCGCAGCACTGAGCTGTCTGTTAACTAGGACTTGTAAGGAGATACAGAATAATTTCATTGTCCCAGCCTTGTACATACAGTAGGTGAACTAGAGCCCTGGGAGGCATATCTACCTCCCCAGTTCTAGGAGATATGTGTTGGTTTGAGTAAAAATTGGAGGGGGGGGGGAATGAGGAAAGAAGGAGAAGAGAGGGAGAAAAACCACCTGTGTGAAATGCAGTGGATAGAGAGAAAAGTTGGACAGTGAAATTATGTGAGTGTACAGAGCAATTTCCCAGGCACGGGGAAGAAAATGCCAAAGATGGCTTCCATTGAACAAAGGAAATGAAGACCCATAGAAAGCACATCTTTACCCAAAATCCAAGGCAGGAAGGGACCTGGCAGGCAGTAGACAGCATCCTCATGCAAGACCCAAGTGGGGAAGAAGGGATTCATCAGTTATAGGGAATATTTATGTAGGAAATATTTAAATATCCCAATTGCTTCCTTATAATTACTTAGATTAGTTAATTAGCATGTCAAAAAGCATGTCAAAAAACAGTACTGAGTATGCTGATGGAATCCTGTAGATGTCATAGGAGTTGGACAATAGTTTCCAGTGTCATTTGAATTGGCCTCAATGGAAGGAGCAGATCAACTGCACAAAAAAATCCCTCCGAGGTCCAAAAGCATATTGTGGCCAATCATAATAAAAAAGCAGCATGTGGCCTGGAATTACACTTCCTTGTGTCAGTTTTCAGCACAGGTCAGCAACACAAATGACCCAACCACTTTCAGTACCAAATTTCAGTGGAAAACCTGATTGAAATCGGACTTGTACATGTATCTATAGATATGATGTACACACTTTTTCAGTCACCTTTTTCAGTAAATGAATATTTGAGGCTGGTCTACAATTATTACAAAACTCCTGGGTTATTCAGTATATGTGGTGAAGTAAACACATACCATCCAGAAATGGTCATCGATCACTTTCTTAATTATGGGCTATTTCTGTTCTTGCCAGTTGAATCAGATGGGAAGGACTGGGGCAAAAGGAAGATAATAGTACTCATCTCTCTATATGTCTTTTTAAATTTTCAAAATCTACATTATTTAATGTCTTTTACTTGACATCTTTTTTTTCTCTCTCTTTTTATTGTATTTTGTATAACACTTTGGCTATTTGCTTTTTTCTGTTTATATAACTTTTATACAACCTGGTTATTTGTTTTGATTTAACATAATAATGTCTGTTGTGTGATAACTTAAAAAAGAGAATAATAATTGAAATATCTTTTTACAAAGATATTGAAAATTCAACATATTGTAAACTGTAATACTGTATATTTTTAACCAATAAAAACTTTTTACAAAAAAAAAAATTTCAAAATCTATATAAGGTTAAAGAAATTAATATGAAAATTTCAAACATTGGCATTATATTCCAATATTGGAATCCAAGTAAGATAGATTTGATCAACTTTAGGCACAACAAATAATGTAAATAGTTTTTATCAAGCCACCAACTGTTGCAGTTTCCCTTTTCCAATATTATGTTGAAGAAAGTACTACACCATTCTGAAAATAATGCCAACCTAATTTGTGTGGAAGTAGTGGAAATAGAAAAATAAGCTCTCTTGAGTTGGATCTAGACATTCATGCTTGGAAGAAACCCATTGAAACCAATGAGATAAATTAGCCATGACAAATTACATTCCTTTAATTTGGGGCTGTCTCTTCTAAACATGGCTAAATTCAGATCCTGTCCAATCTCTGGCAAATCTCTTACAACAGATAATGGCACACAGCGCTAGTACTACTGAAAAGGTCAAAAATAATAGAATATTCCCTCCTTCGTACAATATGATTGCATATAAGGGAAGAATAGTTACTCATGCAGAGATGAAAAATAAATGCCTTTTCTTTGGGGTAATAATTTAAATTCCATAGAGTCTTTAATTATTGTATTAATGTCTTTTTCAGCTAGCAGGTGGGTAATTATTTCACAGGACAATAATGTTCCCCAGCAACTTCTTCAGGGACTGAATTTGGGAAAATAAAGTTCAGAGACATAAAGAACAGCCATTAGGGGCTCAAATTACTTTACAGTTATTGTTTCCATTAGCAGTGGTTGGAAAATGGAATATGCAATGAGTAGCATGTGAAATGCAACTTGCAGCATAACTAATCTCCAGAGATTTTACAACACTTTTCATTCTTATTAGGGAACAAGAAATAAGTATTGACAATAGTACAATTTGCATATCATTTTGTACTATGTCAATATTCTCACTATACTTTCAAAAGCAAGAAATGGAGAGAAAAGATGATTAAGACCATTTTTAATACATGCTACCATTGTAAAGCAGTCAAGAAAAATTAGTAACTATTGTGGCAAAATATGCCAAAACCAACCCAAGCTTATACAAAAAAACTAGCATTAAACTCAGCTGGTGGTGTCACAACCCTTCTTTCATTTAGTTTTTGGCAACATCATCCATATGACATGACATTTGTGTCCAATAGCTTTTTAACATGAATAGAATAGAATAGAATAGAATAGAATAGAATAGAATAGAATAGA
>WNWU01000011.1:18173959-18230280 GCA_012654045.1 Ptyas mucosa | reverse complement strand
GAATAGAATAGAATAGAATAGAATAGAATAGAATAGAATAGAATAGAATAGAATAGAATAGAATAGAATAGAATTTTTTATTGGCCAAGTGTGATTGGACACACAAGGAATTTGTCTTGGTGCATATGCTCCAAGATGAAGCTTTTTGAGAAATGTGTAATTCACTGCTTCCAATAAAATAACCTTAAATATTCAAACAAAAGGAAATGTCACTCAGTGTTTCTATATGAAAACCATCCCATGATACTTGCCATTAATCCCACTGTCTGAAGCACAGTTGAGGTAGCAAAGTATTTTTGCTACTGATTCCTCTAGGAACAATCCAGGCATTTTTTAAAATGAATATATGATGAAACACACACTATAAACAAAGTTAGCATTTGTCCTTCTCTTCAAAGAAAAAAAGAAAAAAGAAAGAAAGGTGCATGATGATCAATAGCTTTCATTAGCTTTCAAGAAACTCAACATGTGTCCTTTGCAGCGGGTTTTCTTTTCCAGAATTTATGACAAAATGAATATAGAAAAAACTGGCAAAGAATTTTTCAGTGAGCTCAGAGCTTCTAGATGTTAATGTCAGATTAGCTTTGAGGAAACTCAAGCCTCAGAATTTGATTTCATTGGGGATGTTACTTGGAACCCTGACAGTTAATTAGGCTGCTCACAGTTCATTCAGCAACTTTCTAGATTTTTTGAAAAGTGCAATTTTGAAAAATGCAAAGGTACATTCCTCATCTGCCTCTGTCCAGTGTGATTTTTTTTTTACTAACAATATTATATATTCTTCCCTTCAAATCACCCATGTCAATATTCAATTATTTTCCATCCTGAATCTTTCAAAGTTTATCCTACCGTATGTGTACTATTTAATCCCTGTGTTCCGGACCTCACCCTGTGCCAAATATTTGGGAGAACAGACAGTGCTTTAGGATGTTTTTGAAAGCAAGGAGGATGGGAGCCTGCCAGATTTCAAGAGAAAGAGTATCCAGAAGGCAGATTTGCTATGGAGAAGGCACACTTCCTAGATAGCAACATTTGTGAAAAGGGATTTGAAATGGATCCACTCTTGAAATGTGCTTTTGTAGAAATCCTCAGGGATAGACAGTCCCACAAATACCCTGGCCTTGTGCTATGTAGGACTTTAAAGGTGATAATCAGGACCTTAAGTTGCACCCACAAAAAAACTGGGAGCCAGTGCAGCTCACATAATAGAGGTGCATAATGTGCAAATGGGGAAGTGTGCAACAATCCATGTTCTACCACATTCCTGTAAATGATTATTGTCTCCTCAGATGGCCATTTTGCTGACAGGTTCAGCAGCTATCTTGATGTGGGTGGGGCAAAAGATGCCCACCCAGCACTGGGTGAGAACAAGCAATGGGGTGGAAAAAATGGAAGAGAGAATTACAAAAATAGTGTGGTCCCTGGCCCTTATGTATTTGCTGATCCCTGGCCTAGAGCATAATACATCAACATTTTGTAGGACAGTTTGAAGTTATTAATCCAGTTTTCTACAAGAATTATACCTTAGTCAAATTTCTTATATTCTGTCTAAGAAGAAGACTTAGCACAATTTATTTTATTAACATGTTTTTTTCTTCTTTCAAACAATACTTTCTGGGGATTGTTTTTAAAAGGTCACATTTGCTAAAAATGAAGGAAAAGAACTAAATTAGCAGTACACACTGTTTTGTTTATGATATATGATTAATAAAGTACTTTTCACACATTGTATACATTATCTTGAGCTGGGTTATTAATAGTTGGAGACGTACCACTGAGCCTGTTTCAGATGGCATGCAACATTTTTAAAGGAATGATTTTTCCTCACTCTTCAATCAAAAAAGCCTTTCCAAGGGATAATGAAAGTCTGATTTATAATATGAATGACACAATATAAAAGGAAATAAAGATTAAAAGAATATGGGGGGGGGAAAGAGTTCAGAAATTGAGTCCAAGTTCTGAAAACTGTTCTTTATGGCAGATTAAAAGGTGATTCACGCTTTTTATAGCTGTTCCAATTGACCAATGGCTTTTCCTTGATATAATGTTCTAGGGTGGAAGTAAAGAGTGCAATTTTCAGTCATTGAGTGTCAATGGAGTCAGGCCTTTCAGTAATACAACTGTTTAACACTTCCCATTTGTAGAGTTGTATGTTCCAATAAACACAGTGCCCTGAAGCTCATCCTGGTTGGGGTACAATCTTACTGACATTTTAATTAGCAGGTTCCATTCATGTCCACAATATGTGAAGGAGGTCAAGTAAGACATACTGACTGATGTACCTGCATATGTTAAATCAGAAATCAGTTGTCAGAATACTGAGCCTACTTTGATGTTGGAATTCCTGGCTATATGTCCATTATGGCTGCTATAGCATGGTTTAACAAGCAGATATTGCTGGATCAGGGACTATAATATATAAAAGGAAGACCTCACTCTTCAATTTTTCAGCAAAAAAAAAAAAATTCTTTGCAAGATAAATTTTTAACTATCACACACTTCATTGCATGCTCTCTTCCCCCCTGATATGCATAGCTGCCACAATTGATGCTTATTTTTGAAGTTCTGCAATTTCTGCGTGCTTGCTTGGGTCATGTTTTTTATATATAATGCATTGTATTTATTTTCATCCCATCTTTATTATTTTTTTTAAATAAATCAAGGTGGCAAGTGTACCTACAGTAATACTCCTTCCTCTTTCTAGTTTTCCCATAACGACAACTCAGTGAGATAGATTGGACCGAGAATGATTCCCTCAAAGTCATCCAGCCAGCTTTCACGTCTAAGGCAGTACTAGAACTCATGGTGTGCTGGTTTCTAGGCTGGTGCCTTTACTAGACCAAACTGGCTCTATTATTATTATTATTTTTAATTTGATTTATATGCCGCCCTTCTCCGGAGACTCAGGGTGGCTTACAGTGCGTTAAGCAATATCCTTCATACTTTTGTATATTTATGCAAAGTCAGCTTATTGCCCCCACAATCTGGGTCCTCATTTCACCTACGTTAGAAAGGATGGAAGACTGAGTCAACCTTGAGCCTGGTGGGATTTGAACTTGCAGTAATTGCAAGCAGCTTATCTTAATAACAGTGAATTAGTCCACTGCGCCACCAGGACTCTATTATTTATTTTTAATTATTTATTTATTTATTAAATTTATATACCGCCTTACTCCCGAAGGACTCAGGGCGGTGAACAGCCAAAAAATAAAATACACATAGTACAAATGTTAAAAAACCAATTAAAATACATTAAATACTTTGGCCCAGACAAATTTAAAACACCGCAATTTATAAAACAAATTTAAAAACAATTTAAAAGAGAAAAGTTAGGCCAGGCTAGCCTGCTGAAATAAGAATGTTTTGAGGGCACGGCGGAAAGTGCACAGATCCGGGATCCTCCGTATCTTCGGGGGGAGCTCGTTCCAGATGGCAGGTGCCCCCACAGAGAAGACTCTCCCCCTGGGGGCCACCAGTTGGCACTATTTGGCTGACAGCACCCTGAGAAGCCCCTCTCTATGGGAGCATACTTGTCGGTGAGAGGCTATTGGTGGCAGAAGGCGGTCTCGTAAGTACCCCGGTCCTAAACCATGGAGCACTCTAAAGGTGGTAACCAAAACCTGGATTATTAATATCCAGTGATGCATATGTGTGTATGTACATATATGTGCATGTGTATGTGTGTGTGTTTATACTGTGTTTCCCCAAAAATAAGACCGGTTCTTATATTAATTTTTGCTCCAAAAGATGCATTAGGGCTTATTTTCTGGTTAAGTCTTATTTTGGGGGGAAATATGGTACTAAATGCACCCAATCTGGCTGACAATCTTAATTGGGGTTTATTTTGGAGGTAGGGCTTATATTACGAGCATCCTGAAAAATCATGCTAGGACTTATTTTCCGGTTGAGTCTTCTTTTCAGGGAAACCGGGTATGTATGTGTGTGTGTGTGTGTGTGTATGTGTGTATGTGTGTATGTGTGTGTGTGTACATATACACATACTTATTTTGTTGAGTACATATTAGATAATATATATAAGTATAAGCATGAATTGAATATATAAAATGTATACAATTAAAGGGAACATTAGGACAGGGACGATAGGCATGCTGGTGCTCTTATGCACACCCCTTACAGACCTCTTAGAAGCGGGGTGAGGTCAACAATAAACAGTTTTAGGTTAAAGCTTTGGGGGTTTTGGGATGAGACCACAGAGTCTGGTAGTGCATTCCAGGCATCATTAATATCAGAAGTCATTAATGAAAACTGTTAACAGCCACTGATAAACCAGTTGATTCATATTTCTTTGTGCTATAACCATCCTTTCCAGCTCAGTCTTTAATATGCTTAACTATCCTAAGTTAACAGGAGAAAATAACAATTATTTACCACTAATGTTTTTTATTATTATTATTGAAGCAGCAAGGAAAGATGATCATGACTAGCTTTCAGTCATTACACACCAATAAATGTTTTTAAATACTAGGATGCATATAGCTGCATATTCTAATTGAGACCTGGCTTTGCAATGAAAATACATAAATAATGAAAGCTGCGCACTCTTTGTTTACATTTACTGTGACCAATATGTGAGAAAGATTGTTATAATAGTCCTATTTTGGTGATAAACTCAGTAGCGGTAGAGCATCTAGTAGCAATTCTAAAGGACATCAAACCTCTCCATTTTCTTTTTCTAGAGAAAAAGATCAGTGGTATATTAGCATTACAACAAAGTTTGATTTGCAGTCTTGAAATAGAAAAGTGCTTTTTGCTGAAATTAGGTACTGTGTCTCCCAGCTATCAGAACTGGCTGGCTATCAAACACAAAAGATCGACTGATTGCACTTAATATGGAAATATTGGTCCAGGGCAGTAAAAACTACTTGCTAAAGTCAAGGGCACACACTAATTATTTCACAAACGGAAAACAGATGATGCAGAAAGATTCCTTATGATGCATTAGCATTATTCTGATATGGTAGGGAAAGAAAAGGGCTTTTTGGTGATTGTTATGGGAATCTATTGTCTTGAAAAATATCCACATGGAGAATGCTAAGCTGAAGTGTTTTAGCAACTGGAAGGAATTCTATTCCCACACCTCAGAGCTACATTTATCAATTTGCAAAAAAAAAACCCAATAACAGTTCCTTCACGCCTTTCCAAAACTAAAATGAAACCTCCTGCTATCTGGAAAAAAAAGCCTTATATTTTTGTTTTCATCTCTCGGTTATAATAGACCACTTCCATACAATAGAAAATCTGCAGTGATTGACAAAGGTTACAAGCAAATCTGAATGTGTTGTGCTGTCAAGTCGTTGTGCTGCGCTGTTAAATGGAGATTTGCTGTTTCGCCTTTAGTTCCATGTTTTGCATTCACACTTGTTTTTATTAGAACCACTTCACTGCACCTTCAATTTTCTAAAGGGTCAAAGGGTTAAATCAGTCAGCAGATGAGGTTAAGACAATCTTATTAATTTTGATGTACTCACTGAGGTGGAGTCTATGTTTCATCAAATGCTTACAAAGCTGATGTAGAGGGTGGGGTACCAGCCAGGGAATCATGGGAAAGCAAATATCATGCAGGAGATGAATGCAAAAATATTATGCTTAGTAAAATTAAGAAGGCTTGGATGCATACATACATTTCATTAAGCCCAACAGTATAGAGAATGCAAGACATATAGGTTAAAAAAAATCTGGGATGCAAAATAGTCTCTTGGGAAGCCCACATATTTTTGGGCCTTGTAATAATAACTTTATTGTCATTATTTGTGTATATACAGTATACCCGTACAACGAAATTTACTTAACACCCAAAGATCAGGTGCAACACCCATAACAATTCCCAAACACACTCCCACTCACCACAATTCCCCACCCCTAAACCACCCAAACATCCACACAACAGATCAAGTAATGCTGTCCAACAGCTCACCAATGGTGGCCCTTTAGTTCATTGTTAAGTGCAATTATAGCTCTAGGATAAAAACTATTCAGAAAATGTGTGGTCCGAGTTTTAATTGTTCTGTATCTTCTGTCAGAAGGCAACAGTCCAAAAAGATTGTAAGCAGGATGGGAAGAGTCTCTGAGAATGTTATGCAACTTTCTCAAACAGTGAGATTCAAAGATGTCGTCCAGGGCTGGTAGCTGGAGTCTGATGATATTCTGGGCAGTTTTAATGATTCTCTGTAGAACTTTTTTGTCCGCTACAGAGCTGCTTCCATACCATGCAAGAATGCCATATGACAGGACACTCTCAATGGTGCTGCAATAGTAGGACAGAAGTAGATTTATTTATTTAATTTAATTTAATTTAATTTATATGCCGCCCTATCTCCGTAGGACTCAGGGTGGCTCAGAACAATAAAATATCCAATAAAAGTGTGTTAAAATGCATGTTAACACCCCCCCCCCAGTCTAGGCTGAACAACCATGTCTTTAAGTCACGGCGGAAGGTGCAGAGGTCAGGGGCCAACCGGAGCCCCAGAGGATGCTGAGATAGATTATCTTCCTGAGCATTCTCAGGAAGCACAGCCTCTTCTGTGCCTTCTTCACAAGCATGTTAACATTCATAGTCCATGAGAGGTCCTTCGAGGTCCTTCCCATTTATGGAAATGGGAATAGAGTTAATCCCCAATTCAGCAGTTTATGACTGCCATCCATTAGTGCAAAACCAAAAATGACTGTCTTATGATAAATTTTACTTATGATAAAATAAAATTGATATAAGAATGATTCACACCACATGTCATTTTCATGCTAAAGCATTCATCTTTCAGCTTGATATTAGAGTTCAGATAATAATTCCTCCTCATAGAAAGGACACTTACAATAGCATTTTTCTCTTTTTAGGAGTCTGCTTAAATTGGTAAAATGCATGAGTTAATATGCTGTATGAAACTACTGACTAGTGCAATAGCAATAGCATCAAGACTTATATACTGCTTCATAGCGCTTTATGCCACTCTTTAAGTCAGGCCTGTCAAACTGGCAGCCCACAGGCCGGATGCATCATGTGCAGGCCACACCCACCATGGCTCCGCCAAGGCAAAAAATGTCACACTACATCACAATATGTCACATGACATGATCAAGTTTGACGCCTGTGCTCGTAGTGGTTTACAGAGTCAACATATTGGCCCCAACAATGTGGGTGCTCATTTTACTGACCTCAGAAGGATGTTAGACTGAATCCACCTTGAAGCTGTCAGGATTGAACTGCATCCTAAGCACTGCGTTATCACAGATAGCTTATCCATCTAGACTTCAGTTTATTTGGGGAATAAACATCTATCTACAATTAAATAGAGTATATGAAATGTCCCATGAAACATCATAGAAAGGACTCATCATTGGATTTTTAGAAAGTCACTTAAAGTGTTACTTCTAGCAAAATGTAAACAAACAAGTAGTCAAATCAGATGTTTTGAAAGAAACAGGCAACAGTGCTTCAGACGTTTCTGATTAAAGCATGATGTTGTACTTAGAAATTTAAAAGCCTACATCGATAAATGCTATTTTAGGGAAGAGAAAACTGAGAGAAAGTTAAGACTAGCTAGGATTAAGTACTATGGGGACAGCTTTTATTTATTTATTTATTAAAAACCACTGAATGTTCACAAAATAGGATTATGTCAATAAACATTATTAATGCCATGGTTATTATCCTATCCAAAGCCTATTCTATCTAAAAGGCAGCACACCAGACTTGTATAAACAACAAAATGAGAGAATGCACCTCTAAAGAGAAAAGAACAAAAGACGAACAAGGTCAACTTCAGAAACTGGTATCATCCACATTTGAATTATGAATGCAATCTATAATTATACAGTTCCCACTTTGCTGATGAGATTTCCATATTTTTAAAGTATTATGATGATTCAGGCATTAATAAACAGAGAGCTCCATGGTGGAAAAAATAAAAATGAACTTATAATTTTACATACCCTTATGAGAAATCACTGTGTATTATGTATCCCAAAACATGGGATGATTACATTTGAAAAATAAGACTTTGGTTTCCTGGGTCCTTGATAGATGGTATTGTTTCATTGGGAGGTGGGCGGGTGGGGAAGAGCAGGGGATGCTGGAATGCATTCACTTTTGTCAGCTCTTCCCAACCAGGTAGAAATCATGGGAATTAGGCAGTCCTTCATATAATCAGCCCCTATGTCATGTAGGGATTTGTACGTTACAGCCAGCACCTTGAATCACACCCAGAAGCATAATAGCAATAGCACTTAGACTTATATACCACTTCACAGTGCTTTACAGCCCTCTCTAAGGGGTTAACAGAGTCAGCATATTGCCCCCAACAATTTGGTCCCTCATTTTACCCACCTCGGAAGGATGGAAGGCTGAGTCAACCTTGAGCCTGGTGAGATTTGAACTGCCCAAATTGCTGGCAGATGGCAGTCAGCAGAAGTAGCCTGCAGTACTGGATTCTAACTACTGAGCCACCTTGGCTCAAGGATATAATGGAAATCAGTGCAACTTGTGAACCAAGGATATTACTTGAGCATACTGAGACATGCTCACTGTTGCTTACTCTGCCACATCTTAGCACAATTGAAGCTTCCAATGAGCTCCATTCTAGAATAAAACCATAGGCAAGAGTATCAAAAGTTGCTGAGAGGTCAACTTGCTTCAATTCAATTTCACCTTTTTAATCTTGTCCAGACAGCCAAAGCCTCAAGACAACAAGATAAGACTTTTATAGCATTATCAGCAGGGCCAAGGGTAGTGATGCACAATTGAGAACCATCGATTGGGTATTACGATACTACACTTACACCAACAGATGATCTATCACAGTAGCTTCATATAAACATAAAGATACAGGAGAAAAGAGTCCAAACCCTGCAGCATCTCAAAACTGATAAGCCATCTGGCAAGCGGTTCCTGCTCCAATCGGAACTCTTTGAATTACCGCATTTATCAAGTTTGGCTAAGGGAAAGGAAGAGATGGTCATGAACAAAGTTATTTCCTTCATTTCCAAATGTCTAAGTTTATGTATTTGCATTTCTTAAAGTAGAAGTTCTTTTTCTATACATCGGGAAAAAAGCTATTATAGCATGTAATTTTATTAATAATATGACACTAAATGACTTCGTGTAAAAAGTGCAAATAACATTTTCAGTTTTATATATCTGCATCTCCAATTTTTCATTTTAGAAGTAACCATCGTTTAAAATTCAAACTTTAAATTTTTCAAGTGCAGTTCACTGATCCACTGCAATATCAAATATTATAAATCAGCAAGCAGAAAAGTATATTTAGTTTGGTAAAAAATAATGTAATAAAATATATATTGCAGTGAAAAGCAGCAATGATAAGTAAGAAAGCTTGGAGACTAAACTCTACAAAGGACGGCTAGAGGAAATTAGCATGTTTAGCCTAAAGAAGAGAAGGTTAAGGGAGACATGATAACAGTTTTACAATATATGTAAGAATATCACCAAGACGAGGATATAGATCCATTTTCTAGAGCACCTAACAATAAGACAAAAACTAATAATAAGAGGTTTACAGAGAGATATCCAAACATGAAATTAGGAGGATTTTTTTAATAGTAAGAGCTATTATGCAAGGGAATGGTCTATCCTGAAGTCATGGGTGCTCATCAGCAGCGGTTTTCAAGAAAAGATTAGGCAGCCATCTGAGATAGACTAAGAAGGTCTCCCCTTGTAAGGCCTGACTTCTCCCCCTTATTCAAGAAAGTAAAAACTCTTGAAACTTGGCATTTCAAAAGCAACCTTTTATTGAACAGGACTGATAGCGGGGAGAAAAGGAAGCAGGCTCTGAGGGGCCCTCAGGCCATACAGTTAGAATAAAGGGATTAGAAACCCCTCCCAACCCCTCTCAATGTGGATTCAGCCAATCCACAGGTGCGAAGATGTTATTGTATCGGCCGCTCTGAGAAAATGATAAGGGAACTTTCTCAGGGTCATCCTGAGTAAACTCACTCAGATTTTGTTTTGCTCAAATATTGTCTGAATAACCCAAAATATTCTGTTTTCCATAACTGGAATTTGATTTTTTGTGTGGGGTTCAAAACAAAACAAAAATATTCATTTCATGCATACTCACAATGCAAACTCTTTGTTTCCAAATTTTCAGCTATGGAGATAGTTATATGAATTATTTTACATGTTTCTGGTTGCAAATCTACTTGTTGTGGTGGATCCTGGGAATCTCTAGTTTACCCAACATATACAACAGTATGGACTACCATAGCTGGGCAACACCTATACTTGATTTTTATACTTGTTTCACCCTTAGCCTAAGTTATTTTTTGAAAAATTGTAATACAGTGCCAACTCTCATATCTAATTTTTTTTGGGGGGGGAGGACGGAATTATCTAGCCCAGAAGCTTCAGGTTTAGGCAGGTCCTATTAAATACTGTATTTTGTTAATTTATTTCTTCCGATACCTTATGGTGACCCATCTAGCATTCTACTTTCCCAGTGAACTTTAAAGGTAAGCCATAACTGGTACAAAATCACCCAATAAGTTTCTTAGACTGAAGGTAGATCTGAACCTCCCTATTACAATACTTAGTGGAACTACTACATGACTAATACAGGTTTAAAGGTTTTCCCCTTACAGTTGTGACTGACTCAAGAGGGCAGTGCTCATCTCCAATTCTCAGTCAAGGGAGTCTGAGTTGTCTGAAAGATGCTTTCATCAACATGTGGCCAGCATGACAATATGGTACCTATTTATCTACTCTCATTTTCATTCTTTCAAACTGCTAGGTTGGCTGGACCTGGGTTGAGTCCTGGGAGCTCACCTCATTATGTAATGCTTGGGATTTGAACCTGGGCTGCTGACTTTCCAGCTGACAAGCCCAGAATCTTAACTACTGAGCTATTGTGCCACCCACATTAGTAGTATTATATAGATTTTCTAAACCTTCATGAATGAACAGACATTTTCATTTTAATTTCAAGACTAAAATATAGCTACCAATCCTCCATTTTACTTGAATGATCCCATGAAGGCAGAATGTGGATTTCTACTTCAAATGTTCCACAAGCGTAGCAGATGACAAAAGCTTTGGATTTTTTTTGTATACAATATATATAAGGTGGAATGAAACAGAAGCTTCCCATCACTGAAAGTTTTCTAGAGGTTTCTAATTGAAATCAGGTTTGAAATGTAAGTGTCTTGGAGTTCAAACTGAGTAGGTCACTTGCACAGTCTGCTTGTCAAATTAGGTCTGCTTAGGTTAGATTTTATCCAGATCTGCTTGTTTTTAAAAGTTTCTTCCTGCAGGCAAAACATAGGAGCCATCTACCTTAACTTGATTAACATGATAATGACATGGCCTAAATCACTTACATGCCTATTAGCAAAAATAAAATAAAGATACTTTATTTTATTAACTTGTAATGGGATTGTTTAAAGCATGCTTTTAGTCTACTACTTATTTATGGCAGTGGGACTTTGAAAACAAAAGAACATAACCTCTAATTATATTGACATAAACCAGAAGAGTTACAACACATGGCTTTTGCTTTATTGCAAGCCATAGTTTGTGGTACACCGATACTCAATCAGCCCTTGTATAATGAGGAAAAATATTAATTCCATCCTGCTATCCATCTACGAGTCTCACTGATGTCCATGACCCTTAAGATATTGGTTACGTTAGAACGTTTTGCCATTCCCTCCCCTGCTATTAAAAACCACCCTTGGGTTCTTAATAGAAGATAAGCATTGTTATTCTCTCTACACTCTACAAATTTAGCAGTTTTTCTTTCAATTCAGATAATACAGCATGACACTAGGATAGCATTCTTACCAGGCTTTGCCTATAAGAAGAACTGGCCAAAAAAAAAAAGCAAGCAACTTCTCTTATTAATTGGAACAAATTACACATCAGAAATACGTTCATCCTAGCTAGACCTGGTAAATGATTGTGGCCTAAAGATACTACATCTCTTTGTATATATAAATCCCATCATTGTCTGGAAAGCTAGAAAAGACTCTTGCCTGAAATCTTGGATACTGAAAGGGTTTTGATAATACCATACTACAATGACCTCACTGAAATGAAGTATAGGTATAAGACAGGGGTGTCAAACTCATGTCATCACAGCGTTGTCACATGATGTATCGTGACTTTTCCCCCCTTTGCTAAACCTGACATGGGTGTGGCCAGCAAGTGATGCATCCAGCACATGGGCCATGAGTTTGACAGCCCTGTTGTAAGGCAACATATTAAGCATTTGCACCAAATTTAGTAGCATAGCAGCTGCTTTTTATACTGAAAGCATTAGGTTTAATTCCATGGTTAGTACAATTCCAGCCTAAAATGCCGGAGTTCACTTGGTTAAATTTCACATATGACATGACTTAACTCTTGTGTCAATCACTTAGGATAAAATGAATTAATGGAATGACTCACTAAAATACAGTTTACTATAATCTAACACTATCCTCATAACTTTATTATGAAAGCGCTGTGATAATATTGGAAAAGGTATTTGTTGCTGACTTTCTTTATTTATGTATCAAATATCAGCAAGTATCACCCAACTTACTTTACAATTAGACCAGGGGTGAGTTCTAAAATTTTTTACTACTGGTTCTGTGGGCATAGCTTATTTTGTGGGCATGGCTTGATGGTCATGTGACAATTCTCTAGGATTTAGCAGAGGTACTGGTCTACCAGGCTTTTAACTGCTTGCAGAGCTGTACCGGTCTACCCATTTATTTTTGCAGGCACCGGTCTACTCATTTGTTTTTGGAGGCACTGATCTACCACCACACTGCCTTTTAACACTGATCAGCTGTAGGGCGGCCCTTTGAAGCCCTACGGCAAGAGTTTAAATTGTTTTTTCCTTCTAGCCGATGAGTTGGGACTCAGGAGGCAGCAATAGATTGGAGGTGGGGCCAAATAAAAGGTAAGAATAAGGCGGGGGGGACAGGGGGGCAGAACCGGTTCGGTGACATCATATCATCACCGCTACTGGCTCGGCAGAACCAGGCTGAACCAGGAGGAACCCACCACTGAATTAGATCCACAGCTACGACTAGAAGACCTCCAAGGTCCATTCCAACTCTATTATTCTGTAAAGAAGATTCAGCATGCATGATTCCAGAACAATCTGGGCAACTTTAAGATGTGTGGGCTTCAGCTCCCAGAATTCCCCAGAATACTGTCAGCTACTCTAGACCAGGGGATCAAACTGGCAGCCTGCAGTCCGGATGTGTCATGTGCAGGCCACCTCCACCCCAGCTCTGTGAAGGGAAAAAACATCATGAAATATCACATGACAGCAACGTGACACTGTCAGTTTGACACCCATGCTCTAGACAGTAGCTGTTTCTGAATCACACTGGATCCTGTGCTGTCAAATCAGGATACTTGGAGCATTGCTCTCCTGTTTACATAAACCATGAATATCTAATAGTGCAGTGACTTTTTCAGAATGGGATGACAGCTGCAGAAAAGTTAAATTGTAATTGGTTCCATAGGCAGAAAAATGAAAATTTTTTTTGTAGAAATAAGTTCAGAGGTTTTCAAATTATATGTTCGTTAGTCAAGCCACTTCTGCAGCATCCCCCAAAATCCTTTTCAAGTGCAGTTTAATTAAGATCATCATCCAAACCCAATTTCTAGGATGACAAGTCTAATGTTCCACCACTCAAATGCACAAAGAACAAAAGAGAGAAATCAGTAGTTACAAAATGAGCTTAGGGACAGGTAAAATGATGTACATGATGACAGATACAGACAATAATGTAGATTTAAATGATTTTTATAATTAGAAGCAAATAATACATGGTGAAGCATTTTGAGGAAGATGAATGAACAAGAGTGTATTTCTTAAGAACCGGTAAAATTAAGGTTTTATACAGTTTTTCCATCACTTGGGCTAGAAGGACCCTTGATAGAACTCATCAGTTTCACTCATTTAAAATCATTACACCACACTGACCTTTAGTTCCCTTTTTTGACATAAAACATGATTTCTTGCCCTTTCCAGAACACTTTACTGCATATTCTAGCTAAGTAATCTGTGGAGGATTTTAAACTGGAGACTGGATGAATCCATCCAACTTCAAATAAGTTAAAAACCTTAAAAGTATTTTAAGCAGACCCATTAAGGGCATATCCACCTTGACCTTAATATGGACTACCAAGCAACCCTAGAGGCAAAAATGGATTAAGTTATCTTCTATCCACCTTCAGCCTACATGAAATGTCCATATTTTCCAATAGCAAGTTGAAAATATTGTTTTCCAACCTTGTTGGCTCAAACCTTGTTGTCTGATTTGCTTGCTATACTTTACTTTCCCAAGTAAATAGACTGAGGAATGCCCTCTCATTTGAGTCAATGGCTGCTGCCTCTTATTTCTGTTGAAACTGTTGTAGTAAAACAAGGATTTCCATAATATAGTAGTTATAATATTTCCCTGGCATAGAGAAAATCACCGATTTGAAACAGGGAAGAATGCACATACGTATTTAACTGATACATTTCTTTCCCTAGCTACCTAAATTTTGCTGACATTCAGCTGGTAGCTTTGGTGAAGCCCCTCTACATCAAGTATGTGAAAAGAACAATGAAATGTTAATTAATAAACAAAGAGAGAAGAGTGGCTGGGGATCAGTGGTGGGTTCCTCCCGGTTCAGCCCGATTCTCCCAAGCCAGTAGCAGTGACAATATGATGTAGATCAGTGCCTGCAAAAATACATGAGTAGACCAATGCCTGCAAAAATAAATGGGTAGACCAGTGCCTGCAAAAAATAAATGGGTAGATCGGTACAGCTCTGCAAGTAGTTAAAAGCCTGGTAGACCAATACCTCTGCTAAATCCTAAATAATTGTCACATGACCATCAAGCCATGCCCACAAAATAAGCCACACCCACAGAACTGGTAGTAAAAAATTTTAGAACCCACCCCTGGTGGGGTGTTAAGCTAGAGCTGATTAAATGGGAAGGGATGGGAAGCCCCTATAGATGAGGAAGAGAAAAGCCTAAAGATATTAGTCTTCCAATCAAGAGAAAACAAAGCAGATGCAAGACAAGAAAGGGAAAGTATCTTGTATGCTTTCTCTGTTCCTAATGTCCTTTGTGGTCAATTGGATAAAAAGAGAAATAAGTTATTATATTTGTATCTGTTGCAAATTTTGTGAGAAGGCATACAAAGACTAGAGCTCTGGTGGCTCAGTGGACTAAGGCAGTTATTAACATCCACTTACATCTGCCGCCTGCAATTACTGCAAGTTCTAATCTCACCAGGCTCAAGGTTGACTCAGCCTTCCATCCTTTCTAAAGTAGGTAAAATGAGGACCCAGATTATGGGGGCAATAAGCTGACTTTGTATAAATATACAAAAGTATGAAGGCTATTGCTTAATGCATTGTAAGCCGCCCTGAGTCTTCAGAGAAGGGCGGCATATAAATCAAATTAAAAAAAAAAGACTTGGGAAACTAGGAGGTTAAAAACCATTATTTAGTGCTGGCAACTTAATGCTGTAAGAGAGCAAATTATTTTATGTGTTACTCTTAACTGTGATTGCTATAAAGATGGCTGGAAGAAGTGCATCAGAGATCTACAATATGTGACTGAAAAGCTGCATGAAGCCCAGATATTGTCCCACAAAAATGTCCATCAAGCTGTAATATTTCATATTATAAAGTGGCGTAGCAGGCTAATGCCTCCTATTAAGGCAGCATTTAACATCCAACTGCCTGCAATTACTGCGAGTTCTAATCTCACCAGGCTCAAGATTGACTCAGCCTTCCATCCTTTCTAAGGTGGGTAAAATGAGGACCTGGTTTGTGGGGGCAATAAGCTGACTTTGTATAAATATACAAAGGTTTGAAGGCTATTGCTTAACGCATTGTAAGCCACCCTGAGTCTCCGGAAAAGGGCGGCATATAAATATAAATTTAAAAAAAAATGATGGGGAGTATTGATATTTAGTTAATATTAAATTTAAATGGAATCAAAATTTGCTTTTGTCCTGATTTTAAATTTATTTATTTTTCTTCGGCCCACCAATAATACAGTCTCCAGAAAGCTAGCCAAAGGACAAGGCCATCTATATCCCCAACCCTCAAAGCAACACATTCTGTTTGTTTATAGTGGGCTGATCTTCTTCATTCCCACAATGTTCAATTGCTATAGGGTGTTTCTATTCCTCAGATAGCTCATATCATGTACAGATTTTGGCTTCTTTCTTCTTTCATGGTACCCTCACTCAGATTAAGAAATTTGAGATTTTTGGTAGAAAACCCAACTTGGTAAAGAACACAATTCTTTCCAGATACAGAAAGAATATTTGAAGAAATATTCTTTAAAGAATATTCTTTGAAGAATATTTCTTGAATATTTGGAGAAAAAAAGTAATGGAGTATAAGTTCATTGTCTCTGTCCCAAAAGATATCTGGCAGTAGGAGGAGGAAGAGGAGGGAGAGGGGGAGGAGGAGGAGAAAGTCACTTGGATGACACATGAAACTTCTCTTGACTGCCTGTTGAGATAATCACTGAATACTCTTACCTGGTACCTTATGAGAACTACATTACAGGTAATTCTTGACTTATGACCAGAACTGAGCCAAAATTTCCATTGTTAAGCAAGACAGTTGTTAAGTGAGTATTGCCCCATTTTATGAGCTTTCTTGCCACAGTTGTTAAGTGAATCACTGCAGCTGTTAAGTTAGTAAAACGGTTGTTAAGTGAGTGTGGCTTCCCCATTGTCTGATTATCAGATGGTGGTCGCATGATCCTGGAACATAGCAACCATCATAAATACATGGCAGTTGCCAAGCTTCTGAATTTTGAACAAATGACCATGGAGATGCTAAAAGTAAAGGTAAAGTTTTCCCTCACACATGTGTGCTAGTAATTTCCGGCTCTAGCAGTGGTGTTCATCTCCATTTCTAAACCATAGAGCCGAAGAGCCAGTGCTGTCCGAAGATGTTTCCATGGTCATGTGGCCAGCATGACTAAATGCCAAAGGCGCATGGAATGCTGTTACCCTCCCACCAAAGTGGTACCTATTTTTCTATTCACATTTCTTACGTGCTTTCAAACTGCTAGGTTGGCAGAAGCTGGGACAAGTAACCTAGGGATTTGAACCGCTGAACTGCCGACCTTTCTGATCGACAAGCTCAGTGTCTTAGCCACTGAGCCACCATGTCCCTCTACAGTGGTCTTAAGTG
Source organism: Ptyas mucosa (assembly GCA_012654045.1). Taxonomy (NCBI): domain Eukaryota; kingdom Metazoa; phylum Chordata; class Lepidosauria; order Squamata; family Colubridae; genus Ptyas; species Ptyas mucosa. Next base: position 18,213,092 of record WNWU01000011.1, on the reverse strand, counting down.
TGAAAAAGGGTCATAAGTCACTTATTTCAATGCCATTGTAACTTCAAATGGTCACTAAACAAATGGTTGCAAGTAGAGGATTGCCTGGTGGATGTAAGTCAAAGGGAAAATTGTTTTGGTAGGATCACCTTCACTTGTAATCATTCTGTCGCAGGAGGGCTTGCTTGTTTCTACCTGATTTTCATTCCAAAACTAAGCTAAACATTTGTATTTTACCAGGCTTTCATTTAAAAAAAAAAGAAAGAAAGAAAAGAAAACAAGCCTTTTTAAAACCATAACCTGAGAAGAAAAACAGCTTTCCTGGAGAGTTTTCATTTTATTTTGTGCAGCTGTAGTTCCTACATGGTAATTTTAGGTATGAATTTGTAGACCTGTGGTTTTTATGTGTTAGTCTGAAAGTTGCCTGGAATTGCTGATTGGTACTGGATATGCAGGGCACATCTTTTAAGAGTAATAAAAAGAAAATATGTTGAAGCTTTGTCATCCATAATCACATTATAGTATAAATATTGTTGCTGTACATTTTAAACTTCAATTCTAAGGAAATATATTATTTGTGTCAAATAAACTTGGATGCTATATATTAGTGGCAAAACTAGAGAAAAACTTTGTGTGCATATTTAATGCTGGAATTTAGATACAAGCACATGCTTACTATAGTATTACTCTTGAAAAATGTTTTCCAGGAATGAATAGTAAAATCCTTAATCAAACCTGACTTCAGCCATGGATTAAGAACTTACGTTTCACCCATCATTTTGGCCTGACAAGTAATTTAGAACTGTGATAAAAATCAATTACTCCGGTGATATTTATGGGTACTGAATAATTCATTCATTATTATTCATTTTTGTTCCCACACAGTCTCATGCAAAATACCAAGACGGAGAACAGTTTAAATGTATTTATTCCATAATAAACCAAAATAATGGATAAAGAAATACATGAGTCCTGGATTATTTTGAAGGGAAGAACATTTTTACATATGTTATTTTTTTTAAAAAGGTACTAGTTATTAATTAAACGTAAATCCAAATTAATTACTAATGCAAGGAAACACATACATATGAATCTCATACATATCTCATCATACACATATACATATACTTACTGCAAATTATTTGACTATTTTTCTTCAGATTTACTTTAAAAAAAACACAAAAACAACTCTGCTTGTCACACATCCCAAAATCAATTTTAACCAACAACTTTCATCCTGATTTTAATGAAAAAATAATAATTTGGACAATACAGTTATATAAAACCTTGCTTCCATGAAATCTATTCCTCTATTACAGTTTTGGTCCCTACAATGTAAAAAAGATATGGAGACTTTAGAAAGAGTGCAGAGAAGAGCAACAAAGATGACTGGAGGCTAAAACATATGAAGAACGGTTGCAGGAACTGGGTATGTCTACTTTAATGAAAAGAAGGACTGGGGTGACATGATATATATACAGTATAGATATATCAGGGGTTGCCACAAAGAAGAGGGAGTCAAGCTATTCTCCAAAGCACCTGATGGCAGGGCAAGAAGCAATGGATGTAAACTAATCAAGGAGAGAAGCAATCTAGAACTAAGAAGAAATTTCCTGACAGTTAGAACAATTAACCAGTGGAACAACTTGCCTCCAGAAACTGTGAATGCTCCAACACTGGAAGTTTTTAAGAAAATGTTGGATAACCATTTGTCTGAAGTGGTGTAGGGTTTCCTGCCTAAGCAGGGGGTTGGACTAGAAGACCTCCAAGGTCCCTTCCAACTCTGTTATTCTAAATTCTATTGTTTTTGTTGTTTTTAGTTTTGCTATCATTATAGCAAAATCAGTAGGTTCACGGATTATTTTTCTTTGCGAAGTAATGGCAGGTTGTATTATAGGTCTAAATTACAGCCTTTTATCAGCCACTTTATTCTAAACAAGGGAATCTCTGAATACACAGTTTTCCCAAGGTTCCCAAATCCTTCCCGCTCAGAAGTTGGATTTGCAAGAAAATGTACAGGAAGGAATATTGGAGGCAGCAGAAGAATACAATGGCTGGTCTTTGTGATATTAGATAATCCCTAGAAAAGGCCAAAGCATTAAAAGATCAGTCCCACTCCAAATCAAGAAAGTCGGGATTACCATTTATGTTATTTGAAAATTGATTCGATCCCTTGCCTGCTGTCATAGCCACTCATGTTTTGCACACAAATCCAAGAACATAAAAAGAGTTGCGCTGAATCAGATCAAAGGCTTATCAATGCAATATTCTGATCCTTTGGTGGCCAATTTATAAAACCTCTTTTTATAAAAAAAGCCCGAAGTGGGACATGAGTACAGTTTCCCCCTTTCCTTTCACATTATCCAATATCAATATTGCATGGAATTCTGGAGGCAATGCCAGCATAGTTAACATTTCACCTTAACTTTGGATAGATCCAGCGGCATCCATAAGGTCACAACCAAAAGGTAAAAATTAAAGGCATTTAAAAAGAGACAATCTTAAATCACCTTGAGGAAAGTGCCATCTTGCCTGCTTTGATTCCTCTCTATGGACAGCACTAAACTAATATAGGGAATGCCAGTTTATATATGTATATAATGGTTCACTGTGTGAAAATGAGTTTATTTTTTTAAGATAATGGAACATTAAAATGCATAAAGATGGATGTACTTTCATCTGGTCAACCTTAAAAACCACTGGGGATAAGTGAGCAAACTTACAGCTTTGAAAAAATCTGTTATAGTGGTCACATATATTTATCATTTTGCAATGTACACACTCGCCTAATTTACAATTTAGGTTTATTCAGTTCATGATTGTTCTTAACTGAACTAACTAACCAAGAAAAACCAAGCCATTTCAGCAAGTAATGACTTTTTATGATGGTTTTAGATATAATTAGAAGCTGAAGCACGCTCAAAATCCATGGCCTCTTTATTCTGCTATAAAAACAAAATTCTATAGAGCCATTTTTGCATTACTTGTAGAATGTACTTCACACATTACATTAATACATTGTTTATTTAAACTAAGTTTTTTTTTCCTTTTTAGCTATTCTTCCCATTGTCAGTTGGATGAGTTTGAAGATGAAAATATTTTCATATCTGTAATCACTAAGACAATAAGAAATAGTTTCAAATATTATACTTTTTTAAAAAAAATAGCATTATGGCTTAATTTAATATATATTGTTTTAATCTTAGACATGCTGACTATGCTGTCAACCCTGAAGCTGACCTGACTGAAGCCATCTTGGAGCTTCAGTGTTGCCACACTGGAGCTGAGGGATAGGGAGGGGGGATTTGAGATAATTGGGACTTTGTAGTCAAAATAAAATACTTTCTCTTGAGAACCAAGGACATTCTCACATCTGGTCAGAGGAAGGAGGAGTGATGTCACCAGGCAACTAGACGGAGCCGTGATTGGACCATGTGACTGATTGTTTTGAGAAAGTGACAAACTTTTAATTTTAATTAGGTGAAAACCGCAGGAATCTTCAGAGTCGGTATTCACTAGATCTGTGCCAATATGATATATCCAATAAAGCTATTCTTTGAGGAATCTACCTGCCTCAGAGTTTTCCTTGCTATGGGACTATTACTGAAACCCTGACAAATGCTTCTAGTACAACAAGGATAGGAATAAGTGCTATGTACCAAAAAGGTAAGAATCTAAAATCGTTCAGAGTGGGGAGTTAAGATCTGCCCGGTTTTTGGAGTTTAGAATTTAACAAACCAGTTTACAAAACCCTTTTGGCAGGTCCAGAAATGCTCCAGGCGAATGATATAACAATTTAAATGCAAAGCCTTTGAACTTAGTTTATCACTCTCTCAGGGTTTTCAAGACACACATACATGAATACATATGCTTCCTGCTCTTCTGTTCTTCCACCGCCCTTTGATCAGATTGTATTGAACTAGTCTCTTGTTTAATACATAGGCTTTTCTAAGTCCACGGCATGATCATATTAGAGTAGAATGTACATAAAAGAACAAAGGGGGGGGGGGGGGGAAACAGGACTTTGGCCTCTCCCAATACATGAATAGCAAGTGTTTCAAAGGCAATGAATGACATGTTTTTATTGTGCACTTAGTTATCAGTAGTAACAAAAGATAATATATAGCTTTTATGATTAAACATGATATAAAATTTACTGTAGTAAACAAGGAAGCCCGCTGCTTGTTTTGTAAATCCAGGGCATATATAATGTAAATTGAGCAAGTTTTTTAAAATCATATTTTCCCTAAAGGAATAGAAATTCTTCAGAGGTAGAGATACCAGTGTAGATACATTGTCCTTCTACCATTGTTTTATTAAGTTAAGCTGACCATAATCATCAATCTTCTTGGTGTAACTGTGTATTTAAATAACAGAGATCTCCTGTTTTAGCTCACAGAGACTACTGTTTTTGTTACTTGCCCTATTTTATATTTAATAACTCCACGTCTAACTGAATATACACAATACAGCTCTGTTTTAGACATTCATAATTTATGGGTAAACAACTATGCCAAATTATGCTACTGAAATGTGCCTCTCTTTTGTTTTGTTTTCCCTATTCATATTTCTTTATTTCTATGACTAATATTGTTTCTTGATATTTCTGTCACAATTACCATGGGTTTAAAAAGACACCATTTAAAAACCTAGCAAACCATTCCAACTTATCATTACCAAAAATTAAGTCTTTTGAAAATATGGTGTTGAGAAATAAGGGATTGAGAATTTCTACCGTATGGAGTAAGGTACAGGACAGCAAGTGACAAAATGTGCATTATAACTTCTTGACAAAATACCATTAATTATGTGCCTGCATTAATTGACACAAGTACATGAGGGCTGGATTTGCATCATAACATTTTGAATTATTCAAACTTATTACAAATTATTTTACTTGGCCTAAATAATCTAACTACTGTTACTGTCAAGTAAAACAAGTCCTTTTTTCATTTATTTCAACCTACATAATATAAAGAAATCTGATTAGTTCCATTTTCACTGAAAACAGTGGGTTTAATTAAGGGTAACAAAAGAGTGTGTGAAAAGAACACAACTTTATAAAGAAGCCTGCATCTTTATTGCAGGTTGTTGGAATACATCCAGAGGGTTAGAGCCAAAATGGCAAGGATCATCCGTATGGTATACAACCTGCCTAGCTCGGTTATAATGTCAGAGCTAGTTTGGGTCCAGTTCCAAAAGCAGTTTCAGCATCATTCCAAAAGGAGATGAATAATAATTTGGTTTAGTGTCTTTCCTGCAGTTCTGAGCAATTGCTACCCTGAATGCATTAGGAATAAAAAAAACCTGTTTTATGTAGCTTTGCCTTGTTCTGTTTCCAAAATGGATCCTGTTTAATATGACATAAAACCATGTGGCAGTTGTTGGAGACCAGATGGGCTACGGTTTGGGCCGTCATTGTCTAGGGCTCTATCACATACTTGGTTATTTTACCAGGTTTTCTTGGCTTGCTACTCTTGTGTTAAGCAGCCGAAATTATTTAGCCCATTCAGAAACGGGGATTTTCTTTTTCTGCTGCATCACATTATATCGCAGCAATCTGTCCAGAAGGCAGCCTCATATCAGCTATCCATTTTTTTTGTCTCCTATCATTTTCAGATGCTTAACTGTATTTCTATAAGCAATTTAGTATTTTGATGAGAAAATCCAAAAGGGAGTTTCCATCTGACATTAAGGTTGTCATGCTGGATTGCTCATATCATTGCTCAGAAAACAATGCAGACCCTGTTCTTCTTTTTTCCCTGAAACTTCCAGATGTATTTCACAGGCTCTGTTTAGGCATTTATCTGAATGCCTGGGGGTAGAGAATAATAGTGGCCATACTACTTAGTCCATTGGTCCCATCCCTTGCTCTCTCAGGGATATTCACATAAGTGGTCTGAAGAGGAAGCTGTATTTATATTGACTCAGAATCAAGCACAGGGCTTTGTCTGATTAATGAATGAGGATAGGTTGGCCCCCATCATTCATGCACTACTAATCTCAATATTAGATTATAACAATGCCCTGTATGTGGAATTCCCGCATGGGACATCGAGAAGCTGCATTTAGTGCAGTAGGCAGAGATGATGAGAACAAACCAACTCCTAATGCATGCAAGTTATCTCTTCCTAAAAGATTTCTACTACCTGACATTCATGATTGAGCCAGATGCTGATATGTAAATACATACTATTCAACAATCCAAAACCAGATTCTCTGAATTGATGGTTTCAATGATAACAGCCCCTGAGATGTGCATCAGCTTCAGAGGAGGTTCTACTTTCTGCGTTACAATTTGCAATTTGCTGCAACGTATTTGTTTGACACCCCAGACCTCAACACTAGACGTGTTTCAGACATCCTTTATTATTGTTTCTGTTGCTTCCCAGCAATTAACTTCTAATGTATCTTTAAATGTACTATTTTTCTGCTCTCTGATTTTGTAAACCTCTTTCAGTTTTTTTTACAATAACAATTGGAATAGAATTAATCTTAAATATTCACTTCATGCCAATGGTAAAATGCAAATTGTTTTACTACCAATTCTGTGGGCGTGGCTTGGTAGGCGTGGCTTGGTGGGCATGGCAGGGGAAGGATACTGCAAAATCTCCATTTCCATCCCACTGCAGGGGAAGGATATTGCAAAATCTCCATTCCTACCTCACTCCAGGGGAAGGATACTGCAAAATCTCTATTCCCATCCCACTTTGGGACCAGCCACAGGTGGTATTTGCCAGATCTCCAAACTACTCAAAATTTCCACTACTGGTTCTCTGAACTACTCAAAATTTCCACTACCGGTTCTCCAGAACCTGTCAGAACCTGCTGGATTTCACCCCTGCTTCATGTGCAATACAATAAATCTAATAAACAAGGATGCTTATAAATTCCAGAAATTTGTTTTCCGGATTACAAATAGAAACATTTCCAAGGAAATCAACCAAAATCCATTTTAATTAATAATGGAATAACTAAACCACCCAGAAGCAATTAAAAGTTGAAATGTTCCTTATAGTTTGTTGCTATGTATTAATTATTGCTCTCCTGCAATCATTCTGCTGTTTAAATTCTATTATCTGTAGTGGTCCAAACCAGAGATAAACAACCTGAGAATCTTTAGGTTCATGTTAGTCCTAAATCCTAAAATATGTCAATCTCAAGTATAAAATAATAAATGGCATGTATTTCCACTGTTCTCAGGCATACCATTTATAATGTTTACCCTAAAATAATTGATTTTACAATCCCATCCCAGTCCTGCTTGTTTCCTCTACTTGGTTAAATCCAACATTTAAATAGAAGCTTTTCAAAAAAAGCATCCAGATAAATGCTTCAACTATACAGCTATAGCTGAAAGTGCAAAATTCCAGGGAAGCATTTAGTTGTGAGCTGTCGTGTTGTGAATATCTCCAGCAAGAAGATAAGAAAATGTGTGTTTCTGGGTATATATACCCGAATATAAGTACATAAGAAAACAGTATGTAAAACCAGACCTGATCTTTAGCATGGCACAAGTTGTGTCAGGCATTCTGACGAGCACTGAGAATTTAAAGCTACCTTAAAATGAAATGAGGCATATGCAAAAAAAAAAAAAATCAATATTCTTTGCACCAGTTGCTTGCAAAATTAGACTATTAATTTTGCGTAAACGTAACTGAAAAATACACTGTGAGGGATTATGGTAGGAGCGGCTGTTGTGCTAGACACTATTAGGGAGCAAGCACTCTAATGAGATCCCTGGAGAGTCCATTCACATCTTGGATCTTTGTCTTGAAAAGAACATTTTTTCCCCCATTTAATTGTCAAAACTCCATTACAACATATGAACAACGAATAAAGCAATTATTAATTTAAAATAGAAGAAACAAGAATTACTTCTTGGTATCAAAGGGAAAAACACTGTTCTTAATGGAATCCTAGCCTCAGCTATGTCACAGGCTCCTTTTATGCTTATGTGTGAATGGTTTTTTCCCCCCAAGAACACCTGGTGCCATAATCAGAAAAAGATTTAATAGAATATATTAATATATACTAATAATGTGTACATATACACATACATATATGCACATATATATAGTTCAAGACCCTTGAATTATAATCATTGTTCAGTTTCTACAGGTATGGCATCCTCTCATATAACCCTATTATCCTTTGCGAATGAACAACCTTTTCTCTTATCTAAAACATCTCCTGATAATTTTGCATTTCCAATATATATTTTTATTATTTGAACCATCATTGTCTTGGTCTGTATATTACAATGGCTCATGATCACTGGCTTTAGAGGATTATTTGAGGAACAGACTAACTACCATCACTGATTTTCTCTATCACCTTCCACTGATTGCCACAAAGAAAGAAGAAACTGAAGTGCTTAGAGGTAATCAACTGTTCTAATGTTGAATAAATATTCTAAAAGTATGAATTTAGGGTGCAGAAATAGTATATATTCTGGAGAACAGAAAAATAAGTAGTTGATCTCTATCATCCTTATCTTCTCTCATCGGCATCTTTCTCTCTATCATCTCCATATCTCTACCGCTATCATCTGTCTCTCCGATCTCTATCATCTCTATATCTGTTTCTCTATCGTCTTTCTCTTCCCTCTCTATCATTTCTATCTGCTCTATCCCTATCATCTCTGTATAGCTATATCATCTCTATCCCTATCATCTCTACATCTATCAATAAACAGCGATTTTTCAGTTCTCCAGAATGATCTCATTCTTCATTAATCTGCATAGACTATAAACGTGTAAATATATGTTTGTGATGTAATTCTCAGAGATCTTTCCTCCTACTGAGTTACACCCCCTTATTGGCAGACAAATATACTGGCATAAAACTGGCTGCCCCATTTCTGACTCAGGAAGGCTACTACTAAAAACTGTTGCTATTTACAATAAGCAGGGGAAGCCGGGGGGAAAGGAATGATGGATTTATCTGCTTTGTTTCGCTTTTCACCTTTTAAACATGAAAAAAAAATATTTCCCCGAATATATTTCCTTGTGGAACTGAAGTGACAGCTGTGGAAAAGGGAAATTTTGAACGAGATATATGGCTTTAGTTACCCGTCAAAATTTACTTTATTTTTCTGCAAGAGTTTCTTTGGGTGTTTATTGTTTACAAAATGTGCCTATAGTTAACATCATCAACATGGTACCAGGGTTAAGAGTGCTCCTGAAAACCAGGAGCAAAGGTGCCAATGCATGTCAGTTATTGGGGATGGTGGGGATATTTGCTGGTCTATTGAAATACTTCTAAACCCAGGTCCAATAGTAGCTTGACTATCAGCTGTCAGTCTTTTTTGAATGAAAATTTTATGTTCTTCCAATAGAGCAGCTCCCAAACCCCTGAACAATAACTGGCATGCATGGGAAGAGTTATGCCAAGAGATGGCACACAGATTGCTAGCTCTTGTTCTCTCTCTTTTTCTTTCTTTCCAATCTGCTACTGCTGGTTAGAGAATATAGTGAGAAAACCAGTTTGAAAGAACCAGGCTTTCCCATTCTTCTCCCTCTCTGCTCAAAACATAATGACTCTGGAAGATAGTACTGGGGTTGGAGGGAAAGATATGCCTTCATCAGGTTAACTGCCCAGAGTCACAGAGAGTAGTAGAGAAATATAATAAATAAACAAGTGGCTATTCAGACTATAAGATGAACCGGTGTATAAGACGCACCAAGATTTCAAAGAGGTAAGCAAGAAAAAAAGTTTTTGTCCTCCCCGGCCCCCAGGAGCACTCTGTAGGCCTTCCATGTCAGGGCGATGATTGATCCCATCCTGGCTCTGGGACAATCACACCTCAGATTAGAGGTTGGACCATTGGCTCTCCTTGCAAGCATACTCTGAGAAAACAAACCCGAAGAAGTATTTTCTAAGAAAACTCATTTTATTGTAAAAGTAAAATAAAAATAACTCTTGCTAACTAATTAGTTACATCTTGGCAAGCGTTCCTGCCGGACCTTTCGGCAAGAGAACAAAGAAGTTAAGATGAAGGCAAGAAAGGAATGTGGAGGATGCACAGTTAGATACTGATAAGAACTTCTGAGCATCTACGGCAAGTCTATTAGTCCAGAAATGAGAGCTCAGCTGGTAAATACAAGAACGCAGTGACATTCCAAACCCCCTGCACACCCTGTTTTGTGAAAAATTTGCAAAAATGGGGGCGTTTTTGCCTTTCCCAACCCTCAGGAACATTTTGCAAGCCTCCCAAAGCCTCTGCATGCCCCGTTTTTGTGAAAAACAGGCTTGCTTTCCCACAAAAATAGGACACGCAGGGCGGGGCTTCAGGAAGCCAAAAATGGCTATATTTGGTGTATAAGACGCACCAACATTTCCACTCTCTTTAGGGGGGAAAAAGTCTGTCTTATGCTCCGAAAAGTACGCTAAGTGCAGTGGTGGGATTCAGCCAGTTCGCACCACTTCGGGAGAACCGGTTGTTCACTTTCTGAGCAGTTTGGTGAACTGGTTGTTGGAAGAAATCATTAGGGCAGAGAACCGGTTGTTAAATTATTTGAATCCCACCACTGGCTAAGTGTCATGCTGACCTCAACCCCTAGGTGTTATCTGATTGCTAAACTTGTAGATTAGAGTGTATCCAGAGCAAAATGATAAGGACAAATTATCTCCCAACCCAAATTTACTTGGAGTTGGATGGGATATGAATTTAATTTATCATTAACATCAACATCATGATCATTAATCTTAACGTTTATTATATTTATTTATCAAATTTGAATGCTACTCATTGGCTGTGAGGTTGTCTCACTTATTGCTCTGGGATCAGACATCATGTGAACGCATTTTTTAAAAAAGAGAGAGTTACCAGGAGAATTTGGGCTGCAATTAGATGCAAAAATCTCTTAATTCTTTCCTTAAAGACATACCCTAGGTTTATACAAAGTGGCTTGTCACCCAGAGATTCTGAATTCCAAAGGGCTTTCTAAAAGGTCAGAAAAGTATGCAAAGGAAGATTTGGAATTGGAATTGGAAGCCAGCAATTGAAACATCCTGAACAATTAGACCATGACAGAACGAAAAATTAACATGTTGTTTATTTTATCATGAAATTCATGGAGTTGGGTTATTCAATTTACATGCTGCTGACTTCTTCCTTAAAAGTTTTCAATGGAAAGCGTAGAGAGTAAGAGACTTAAAATCAACCATATCCTTAAGTCAACTTTCACCAAGCTGCCCTGTCTCCAGAACCTACTATCTGGAGCATTATCTAATCAATATTTTCCAACATTCAAAAGTATCAGTCTTATAATTTAAGGGTATCAGATTCCCTACCTCCCACTCCTTCCCAGGTGGGAAGCACTCTTGTCCTTGGCAGAGAATAAAAATGGAAAATCCTATATAATTATTGTCAACAAATATGACTCATATCTATGTAATACATATCTGCAACAAAGATCAACAAGCAATACTGTACCTGAGCAAAATGGACTTCAACTCCTTCAACGTGAATTAATCTGAATTTTAAGTTACCAGTTTCTAAACTGGCATGTGAACCAGAAAAGAATTATTATGTTAACCTTCAAAACAAAACACTCAAAAAGCATTGTTAGGAAAAGTGCACACCCCAAGTAAAAAATGTGGAAATGTTATCTTATATCACTATTTTTGCTAACTTGTGTAACAACCCTATTATTAATCTAATATCAAAATGACACAGATCATCAAATTCATAAGTGGTACTCTACATTTCTGACACCCTAATCTACTTCAATATATAAATGGCCTTCATATTCTTACCCAATGGACCAAATATCTTATTCAGCAGACTAATTGGTTCCAAATCTCTGCTAAGCATCGATGATATTAATACTAGAGGCTAACTTAAACATTAGTTGTGTGTCAGTCATCAAGCAGTTTTTAATTTCCCTGCTTCCTCAAGAGAGCAGACATATAATGGACTAATGCTTATCAGAGGTTTCTGTTTGAGTTCCCTCTTAAATTGCAACTTAAAATACAGGAAGATTTTCTTGAGGAAGGACAACAAAAGGACAACTGAAATCTTTCTTGAGAACAATAAATGGATCAGTGCTAACTGATTTCATCATAACTTTAAAATAAACTATTCATTGATTATCATATGTCTCTCTGAATCTTTGGCTGCCATTTCTATAATATTAGTCCAGGCATTCATGTGTCTTTGTTATGAACATGAGCATTAAATCATGGATACCTAATTCATGAATGGAGCAATTTATAATCCTCAAACACAAATAATATATAAATTTTATTCAATTCTGAAGGGGAAAAAAATCCAGCTATCTGTTTTGCTTTGTTTTTAAATCTCTCTCCCTCTCTCTCTTGCTCTCTCTCCCTCCCTCTCTCGCTCTCTCACTCTCTCTTTCTCTCTGTGTACATACAACACAGAATTAATTAAATGTCTTAATTTGAGCTAATTTAGAAAGATGTGGGCATGGAAGACATGATAAGTTTCAACATCATGGCTGATGATTAGTGAATCAATTTAGAATATGACTTTTTGTTGATCACTTAATTGGATGACTATATCAAACTGTGGTGAACTTGACATCATAATGAAAAACACATTTTTCTTCATAAGCTTACTGTTGTTACTTTGAAAGACAAACAGACTTATTTACAACATAAAGATGATTACTTTTTCATCCTGATGTGAAGTCGGAATTGTTCACTAAACTCTTTCTGCAAAGCAGGATAGCAAAATTCATATTTTCTATTGCACAATAATAAAGGAGACAACTACATTGCTATGTATAAAAGCTACCATACCTCAGACATCATTAGTTTCAAAGCCTGTGCAAGCTAAATGCTGCTTGCTGGGAATAAACCAAAGAAATTGGATCAATTTCAGAGATAATGTGATGGGTCCCCTAGACCCCCTTCCCCTTCCCCTTCCCCTCCCCCCCTCCCCTCCTTTTGGTTGATAATATATTTCTTAAAAATTGCAGATAAAAACTCTATGATACATTATTATTCAGATTATTTTTAACAGGCTCCAGAAACCAACAACAACAACAGCACACTGAAGTTCTTCTGACTTCTTTTAGTGTTCTTCACCTACAGACAAAAATCTTGCCAAACTAAAGCAAACCACTTTCACCATTAAACGTATACTCTGAAAACTCCTAGGGAGGAGCTGTCTTGATTCAATTTTTCCCATCCAAACTATCTAAACTTCACTGTCTTTTGCTCCTCTGGAATGGACCCCAGGGGTGAAATCCAGCAGGTTCTGACAGGTTCTGGAGAACCGGTAGCAGAAATTTTGAATAGTTCGAAGAACTGGTAGTGGAAATTTTGAGTAGTTCAGAGAACCGGCAAATACCATCTCTGGCTGGCCCCAAAGTGGGATGGGAATGGATATTTTGCAATATCCTTCCCCCAGGAGTGGGGAGGAAATGGGGATTTTGCAGTATCCTTCTCCTGGAGTGGGGTGGGAATGGAAATTTTGCAGTATCTTTCCTCTGCCATACCCACCTAGCCACACCACACCCACCACAGAACTGGTAGTAAAAAAAAATTTGGATTTCACCACTGATGCACACCCTCCCTCTTGGAAATCAGGACTACATTCCACCATAATTGTTGTTTCTTTCTTACTGGGATGTAACAGAAACTGACTCACTGGCTCTGGTTGGGACATGTGGTCCTATAAAATTACATTCAACAGAATGTAATTGCTTGCTGTACAGAACCAGACAGTAAGGATAATGATGATAACCAGGGATAGTACAATATATTTTTAATTGAACATGAAACTAAAAGCAGAATCAACTGAGTATGAAAACCTATATTTGTCAAAAGCATGATAAGCTTTGCATTTATGGATCTTCCACTGCCAGTAGCAGGGAGTTCTCTGAACAAAATATTTGGCAGGAAAACAACTTGAAATATGGCCAATTGCCTCCTTTGACCAGTCACAGATTAATCAATGTAAATCAGCGAAAAATGCAACAATTGTTATGCAGTAGCGATATAATTGGCAATATTGATTGAATTTATTTTAGCACTGATCAGCCTTTTCTGTCTTATTCCCCTGTTGTTGCAGCCCTCCCTATATTCAAGCACTTAGGCATGTACAATCACAGCTTTGTAATCTGATCTTGTTATTGTAACGAATTAAAAATGCAGTAAAAAGAATTGTAGCATATTGGCTGCATTCAGCCTTTTATTTGGTTCAAAGTACTGCTCCAAAATGTAATCAAGTTACAAAGAAGGAAGGAAGAAATCAGAGACCAGCTAAATCAAAAAGAGGAAAAACACATTAGCAAAGACATTCCATAGTTTCATAAATCGTAATATTACTTAATATTTCATTATGATGATCTAATATTTTCATAAATAAATTATTGTGTGTGTAAAATATAAATAATAGAATCATAGAGTTGAAATGGGTCTGGGAGGCTTTCTAGTCCATCTCCCTGACCAATGTAAGAATATTTATAACATCCTGAACAAATGGCTTTATTATCTTTTCTCGAAAACTTTCAATGATAGAGCATTGGTGATACGGTGATTAGAATGCAGTATTGTAAGCTAACTGCCCACTTCCAGGAGTTCGATCTTGACTGACTCAAGGTTGACTCAGCCTTCCATTCTTCTGAGGTCAGTAAAATGAGGACCACAAGTGATTGTTGGGGGCAATATGCTGACACTGTAAACCAGCCAGAAAGTGCTGTAAAGCACTATGAAGAGGTGTATAAGTCTAAGTGCTATTGCTATTTTGCTATCCAGGACACAGGCTGTTCCATTGCTAAACAGCTTTCCCAGTTAGGAAATTTCTCTTTATTTCAAGTTCAGATCTTTCACTGGAAACATCCTCCCACTGGATTTCTTTCTTTTATTTTTTTTTTATCCTCAGGTATTCTGGAAAACAGATCCACACCCTTTTTCTGGTGTTATCCCTTTATATGTTGGACTGCTATCATATCTCCCTTAGCTTTCTTTTCTTTAGGCTAAACATACCAAGATCCTTCAAGCACATTTCATAGGTTTCTTCTTTACTGCAATTATAAGTACAATTCTAAATTTATTTCTTACTCTATGGTTACAGCATAACCCTCTTCTTTCCAGAATCTATCCTGTCTAATTGTCAAAATCATAGATTTGGGGTTTTTTCCGTTTTACACAAAAAGTTCATAGGGGATTTTTAGTCCGCAATGAAAAGAGACATTTTCTTTTCTCATCATTTTACTAATGTTATTTCTGAACAACATTATTTTCAGCTAAGTCTCACACAATATAGATAGAATTCCTTAAGATATTAACATCCTGCTTTCAGTAAAGTCTCCTTCAATTCAGAGGAATCATCATTAAAACAACTATTCACTTAATGATCCATGATTCTAGTTCCATCATTGGACAACCTACATTTAGAGGATAGTATTCATAATATGAATATGAATATGGACATGAACTTCACAATTGATACAAAAGCTACAAGGGGTGCAAAGAGCCATGGAAAGATTCGTGCTCAGCGTTACAAAACTATAGAACTCTGATTTGTTTACATTTCAGAGATGTTACTGTATTTTTTTAAATTATTTATGCATCTTCAATGGACCATTTTTGTCAATGTTTAATGCAAACTCTACTTCTTTATGCCATGGGTTAATTCATACAAGCTTATACAATGTCAGCTTTAAAAATTTCTCCCAAATTTCACAAGATGGCAAATGCAAACACTTCAGAAATTTCATTCTATTACTTATCATGAGATTTCAGCATTCTTTTGCTGAACATGGAAATCCCACAAAAATTGACACTCTCTCAATTTCTCTATTATTTTTTTAAAAATAATTTAACAAGTGGGGAAGTCTGGAGATACAGACTGTTATGTGGACAGCACTTGCAAAAGCAAGAGCTATTGAATGACTTTTCAATTTCTTTCCACAAATAATTAATATTGGATGACAGCATCATATGGCTGATGCATGGAAGTTCAATGGATCTCAGTTTTATAAATATGCAACATTTATTCAAATCCGACAGAGACATGTGTGATACATAGAAAAATGCAGGAAGAGGTTTCAGGTGATTAAACTGAGAATGTACCAACACTATATTAGTTGTAACCTTTTTATTAAAATACTGACGCCAGCAGTATTTTTTATGCTGATCTCCTAATTTTAGTGCATGTTTCATGAATTTTTTTATTTAAAAAACCTCTATGATAGAATGACTGTTTTTCTTACATGTCTTGCAGCTCATTGAGCTCCTGAAACAAATGGTGTTTAGCTATGCAGCATGAATAATTTTTGAGACTGATCCACTACACTTACCTTTTTCTAATACTAAGATCTCTTTTATGCAATATCCAAAAATTAGGGAAGATATAAGGATATATTTCACCCTCAAGGAAAATATTGCAAAAATGGTAGAGGGGCCTTTTTTGGGGGGGCAGGGAAAATCCGTATAGGAAAACTTAGTTCTTGTACCATTCATAACTTCTTCAGAGTTAAATCAGTTCCTGATTTATTAATAAACGATAGCTTGAATACAAATGGAGGAAATTTCAGGAAAAATCAGATTAAATCAAATTTAATTTATTTAATGGCAATAGAGACAGCAAAGAGTAGTTTCTTTCCTGTCTCCAGACAAACTAGTCTGGTCTTGCTTTCTATATTGTGGAACAGTCAATAGCATAGTCTAAGACTATTTATGTAAATCAGAGTGACTTACACCAATCAGGTCTTAATTAACTTGCATCCCAGTGTTGGGCAGGCTGCAGTGATATAAACTTGGGATCTGTCTGCCCTGTTATTTTGAATTGGCTTCAGCTTATAAATCTTGAGTATGTGGGCACAGTGGGTGGAATCAGGGCAATTGTTTCTCTATTCAATCCTTGTCCTTTCTGCATATTCAAATCAGCCATAATTTCTTGATTAAGTAGGTGTTTGATGCTGCCTTGGGGTGACATGCCTAAAGAGGCAATTATTAAATGCCTATTGTGAGATCACTGTAACCAACTTAACTCTGGTCTTCCACTTCTGGCTAAATATATTCAAAAGGCATATCTTTACAAGTTTATTTGTATTCATGTGTATCTTGCTTTTATTATTCTTAAAAAAAACCTCAAGACAGCAAACGTATCTAACACACCTTCCTCTTATTTTTCCTACAACAGCAACCCTGTGAGGTGGGTTGAGCTTGAGAGCGTGACTGGCCCCCAAATCACCCAGTTTTCATGGCTTACAAACTCATGATCTCCTGCTTTTTTGCCTGGTACCTTAACCACTAGACCAGGTGTCGGCAAGCTACGGCTCCGGAGCCGCATGCGGCTCTTTGGGCCCTCAGCTATGGCTCCCTCTCAGGTGATCCCACCACTGGCTGGCCCCGCCCTCACCCTCCCCTCCCAGTCACTCCTTGCCTGGCCTGAGAAAGTAAGGGTGACGGTTGGTGATGGAGAAGTGGCCGGAGCAGAGACAGAGAGCTAGGGGGGGGGGAGAGAGAGGGGGGAGGCAGGGAGGGAGAGGGAGATGTCAAAATGGTTTTGTGGTTCCCGGTGTTTTTTTAACAACCGGTTCTCTGCCCTAATGACTGGCTGGATAGGCGTGAGTGACATCGAGTTGGCCACGCCCACCCAGGTTTTGCGGCTCCTGGTGTTTTCTTTTCTGTGGGAAACGGGTCCAAATGGCTCTTTGAGTGTTAAAGGTTGCAGACCCCTGCACTAGACCAAACAGGCTCACATGTCTTTTCAAGATACTTATGTTAAAGTAGTTTTGATTTTATTAGTGGATGACTTTTTTCTGGCTTGAGTAATGTGTTTTGCTAATTTGAGTCAACTGATGATTAAGAAGCTTTTAAAAAATGAGTAAATATATACATACATAGATAATACCAATTCCAGATCTGCTTTCAATGTTATTGACCAATCTATCTGGAACAGCTATTTTCAATAATTCTGGTTATTGCTGCTGGACCATTTCCAGAAAATGTGTTGGCAGACAGTTCAACAACCATAGTCTATTAACTGATGGTACCTTATAATGATCCATTTTGCCCTTTATGTAACTATTTAACTTCCACGCGATACTGATTGTTAGGACACTTAGAGATTTAGAATGTCATCATTATATCGATGCCACCCAGCTCTATTGTTACTTGCCATTAAATTCCAAGCACCAAATCAATAGTACATTCTTGCTGAAACCCTATAATAAATTGGATGAGTGAGGACAAGCTGAAATTAATTCAAACAAAGTGGAGAACCGTTCATTAATGCAATACTAAAATTGGAGATGGGGGTTCAAACTCTGCTGGATAGGACCCTATTTCCCTAAAACAAAATCCATAATCTTGAAATGCTTCTATTTGTAATGATGGCGATGGTAGTGGTAACTATGACAATTATTTGCATTTTTTTAAAAAAAGATAAAGTTTTCCCTTGTCCACTCGTGTCTGATTCTAAGGGGTGGTGCTCATCTCTGTTTCCTAGCCAAGGGAGATAGTATTGTCAGAAGGCACTTCTGTAGGTCATCTGGCCATCATGATTATACGCCGAGTGCACAGAACACTGTTTCCTTCCCTGTAAGTGGTACCTATTTATCTACTTGCATCTGCATGCTTTCCAACTGCTAGGTTAGCAGGAGCTGGGCAAGAAAAGGAGCTCACCATGTCACATGATGCTTGGATCTCAAACAGCCCACTTTCCGGTTGACAAGCACCACATCTTAATCACTAGGCCACTAAGCTCCCCCATTATTTGCATCACAAGATGCAAATATTGCTGAGTTACTTGGATTTAATTATATTTTGACTTCACAATTGCAAAGAGTTCTATGTATCATTGCCCTTAAAAAGTATTCATCCCAGGTTTAGGATAATAGTTTAGCTTTTAAGTTCTCATTGGTAAATTCTTTTAGACAGTCTATGTTTGAGGCTGGGAGTGGCAGTTTACACGCTTCAGGAATAAGATTGTGAAATCAGAGAACCAATAGTTGGGCAGGCAGCTGCAAGCCCATCAGTAGAGCCTATCTATTTGGGCAATGAGGTTTAGTGGTATAAACAACTCTGTCTGGCTGCTATGAGTTGGAAAGTGATAGCTATTTAAGAAATACTAATTGGTGCCAATGATTATATCAAAACTAACCAACATCTATATTGAAACTCATATGATTTATGGCAGGAAAAGTTTGTCGTGTAAGTATGACTCCACTATAGATGTACCCATCAACATTTAAAGTTAGATGGCTTTAAAAGAGGACTGGATAGATAAATTTTAAAAAAGGACTGGCTATTCATGAGTATAGTTTATTATATTATCAAATGTTAAATGTCTCTTACTGTCATTATTTAGAATATGGACATAAGAGTATTTTTCAACTCTATTTTGGTGGTGACTATTCGGCATTTATGCTATGGTAACAAATGCAGACTAAACAGGCTGTTAAATTAATATGGGATGTCTATTTTTTTTAAAAAAAATACATCTTGTTTTTCTGTTCAAATAACCAGAACAATGGCCGACAATAATTTAAAACCAGATTTAAAATGTAAGGATAAGAACAATATAATGAAAGCCAAGGCATAATTAAAATCAATAATACAAGTACAAGTAATGATTAAAAACTGGGTGAAGACAGATGAATTTTTACCAGATTTTAAGTAGGGGCTAATCAGATCTTTTGGAAATTGGATGAGGCTATATAAGAGTAATCTGGAAAGGTGACCTTGTGGCAATTAAGGAATCTTCAAATTAGATTCAGACTAACAATTGGAAAGTACCTTGTGGGTCATCTAGTCCAACACCCTGCCCAAGCAGGAGACCCTACCTACACCATTTCTGATAGATGGCAGTCTAGTCTCTTCTTGAAAGCCTCCAGTAATCTACAGAAAGACCTCCCCTGTTGATGTCAGAAACTGCATGTTAGAGGTGTGGTGGCTCAATGGCTTAAAGATGTTGGTTTGCTGCCTTTGCTCTGGCATGGCAGGATGAGCGCCTGTCACTTGACTCAGTTTCTGCTGACCTAGCAGTTTGAAAGCATGCTACATGTGAGTAGATAAATAGGTATCACTTTGGTGTGGTGTTTTGTGCAGATAGTTGGACCACTGCTGATGCTGGAAGTGATGCCCAACTGAGAGACATCAACAGTGGTGAGAGAAGGCCCTGGATGATGCCACGGGGTGCTGCTCGGCTTTCTGGTGCAGAGCTAGTTCTCCACCTGTGGTGCACCTTAGTGTGTAAGTGCAAACTAAATGGACTTAGCACTCTTTGGCAACCAAATAACTATATTAATATTGTAGTCTCCTGGCTAATTGTACCATTGCCATATGATAAATAATAATAACTGGACATGTTGACAGTAGGAGAACAGACCCATTATATGACCAGGCCCTGAGCCATTTAAAAGTCACATCAACAATTTTGTATCCAGTAGGCAATCAGGACAGATCTTTATTTCAGGTGTTACAGAATCCCTATAACTAGCTGTGGTTAATGCACAAATCACCATCTTGCAGCAATTCCAAAGGCAGCTCTTACTAGAAAGCCAAAGTCATGCAGGCTAGTGCTGCTTTTATTATAAGGTTGCAGTAACAGAATCTTGAAGATTGAATTGTCCCCCCCCCCTTTCTCTTTGTGAGAACTGGAGGAGGGTTTGATCTGAGACACTTTCTCAGACAACAGTTCTGCTGCAGATTTAGTTTTCTTTTATTTGATCATTGCCTTTGTAGTCACTCTTGCCTCTGTTCCTCAAGATCATTCCTTCTACTTATTGCAGAGCCATAGATGACGTATACTGCAACATAGGACGTGTCAAATTTTTTCAACTTTCAATTTCAATTTTTCAACTTTCAATTTCCAAACATTAGGGGTGCTCAAAGGTTGTGACATGCCTTGGTAAATTGTAAAGATATTACTTTAATATAATTGTTAAATATGCTTGGTAAATAACTACATAAATATAACTTTTTAACTTTTTAATTGTTTCATTTGCAATTGCTAGTTTCTATGGCTCTCTTGCTTGAACATAGAACATCATGAATGTGGTAATAAAACTTGATGCCTGCCTAGTAAATCTGACAGAAAAAGTGGAAGTGTGATGCTTGAAGGGATGCAAACAGGTGAAATCCAGCAGGTTCTAACAGGTTCTGGAGAACCGGTAGTGGAACTTTTGAGCAGTTCAGAGAACCAGTAGTGGAAATTTTGAGCAGTTTGGAAAATCATTGGCTGGCCCCAGAGTGGGGTGGGAATGGAGATTTTGCAATATCCTTCCCCCAGCAGTGGAGAGGGAATGGAGATTTTGCAGTATTCTTCCCCTGGAGTGGGGTGGGAATGGAGATTTTGCAGTATCTTTCCCCTGCCATGCCCACCAAGCTACACTCATCAAGCCACACCATGCCCACCAAGCCACGCCCTCAGAACCGGTAGTAAAAAAACCTTGGATTTCACCACTGGTTGCAAATAATATAGTCTCTACCATGTTTAGAATGATTTTGGGTGGGATTGAGAGATTTGTGAGTGTAGAACATGCCTCCAAAAGTATTAATATCTTATATATTTCCACTGATAAAGGGCAAAACTCTTTTGACTAACATGGTTCCATGGACTGTTTAGTTTAACTGAATAACCTGCAAGCATTTTTTTCTATTTGTCTTAAAGCTACACCCATTTAACGGAACTGCCTAAATCAGGGGTGTCAAACTGATGGTCCATGGGCCAGATGCATTATGCACAGGCCATGCCCACTCCAGCTCCGTAAATGGGGAAAATGTTGCGAAATGTCACATGACAGCAACGTGACATGGCGAGTTTGAAACCCGTGGCTTAAATGTTTTGGGAACTTCGCAGCATCTTTAAAAAAAAAAAAACTTGTTATCAATTCCATTCCAAACTTTCGTTTTGCAATCTTATGTCCACTGAGAAATAAGTAGAATTTTTTTCAATGATACTTCAGATTTGTACAAGGTATTTCCAGTACAAATATCTCATGTCCTTTCTCTCACAATGCATAAATAATTTTTAAAGAATCTCATTACTGAAGAACTGTGAAGAGCTGTTATTTGCAGCTGGAGGATTTTCAGCTGCAAATAGTACTTGCAGCTGAAGGTCCCATTACATCTGTGCTTCACAAAGCATATAACTCATGATTTGTTAGCCAAATTTTCCCTTCTGAACTACACCTGGTGGTTGCTTGAAGCAATCAAGTTGCACAGAATTTTCACAATCATTCCTTAATTGTTTAAAATATTTCTACGATCACTTTTTCCATTTTTAATATAAAATGAGCGATGGAAAACAAGCTTATTTCATGATGTTACCATCCTTTTATATAGTCTTGGCTTCTGAGGTGTAAGGGATAAAGACTATGCGGCATGTTGTAGCTTACCTCCTCTGTACTATTGACCTTGAGGTACAAATGTCTGGATAGCATTGATCTACTTAAGGTCATACTGTGCCAGTATAAAAATGAAGGTCCTCCAGCTGCAAATAGTAGACTTTTTAATCTTAAAATGTTTATTTAAAACATTTAGCCCATCACCCTATACTAAAGAACTGTGTTAATTTCATATATAGTACAGTGTCGTTATTTTACACTGCCATAAAGTAGTTCCTTTTCTAAATAAATCATATTGCAAAATTGTTTTAAAATCCCAAGAGTTTTTTTAAATTCCATCATTGTATCATATCATTACTGTTAAGCAATTTTACACTAATCCCAATCATTAACACCTTCAGGGAAAGCAAGACAAAGGATGCCATTGATGAAATCAGCTTTAATCGTTGAGACGATCCAGTGGAGATTTCAACTCCTGTGAACTCAAGCTGTGCCAAGCTGCCTGTTATAATCTGGGCAATCATTGAATGGCATGCTCCATGCTATGTTTCATTTATTCATGATGTAACTCAACATGACTTAACAGGACCTCATACATAAAGGCAGCATGAACAAACCATTTCAAGCACTAAGTAGATGAATTCCCACCCCATAGGGACCTATTTCTCCCACTATTGTGCGTCTTTCTCTAGACAGCTGATACAAAAAGAACAAATATGAAACTATAACTTATGACAAATTATTAAAAACAACTAATAAATCCGAAATGTTCTGGGTCTGAAATCAAAAGTCTTTAATCTTATGATGTATGGAACAGAAATATTTTTGGGTAATAACATCCCACTGTTGTTATTGTTATTATGACTAGTGTCTTTTGTTCTGATAAAAAAAAGTATTCTTTTAATAAAACACACACACACACACACAAATCTTACTTGCTAGAGAAATAAAGACAAAATTGCAGAATTAACCAGGTTGCTTAGCAACTAATAGTTCCAGTGTCACTCCTTGGTGATCAATTCAAGTCATACATCAAGGTCTAAAGCACCTTGTAGAAAAAGCCACATATATTTTTGTTACTTTGAAAATCTCAGTAACTTCATGTAATACAGTAGCACATTCGATAAACTTTGTAAATGCTTTTTTATGAATATGGCACATTAATCTACTATTCTTTAAAACAGTGCTAATAGGAAAAGCAACAGTTAATTGCATCAATGTGACATATGTGAAATAAACAATGAGCAATTAGTGCTCTTTTGTTATTGTGTGTGTCCTGTCCCATGGAGGATGACAGGACAGAAGGATAGAAGAAAAAGAAGGAATCATTATGCAAATTATTCACAAGGTCCTTGATTCTCCTTGTAACTAAGTTTTGACTTCTCCTTGCCAGCTAATGACAGCTGATTCATTCAACATTTCAATAGCAAACAAAATGGCTGCAATTCAAACTGCTAAATAAACATACAATGCTTGCAAATAATGTATTATTTATAGAATATTTATCTTGGGGACTTCTGGAATATACAGTTAGGCTTTCATGCTTTTACTAATTCCGTTTAATTATAAAAGTACACATTCTAAATGTCCATAATAATTTAATTCCTTTCAGCTTAATGCAAACTACTTAATCAGAAGATGCATTGCATATTTAATAACTTGATTTTATCTTTAACCTATTATGAGATATGCCATTGATATATTTCTTGATGGTAATGAAATATAGGATGGACCTATAGTCACTCATAATCAAACTTTAATATGGTAGAAAATTTAGTCCTGATTTCTGCGCATTACATGTTCATTAATGATATTGATGAAGAGATGGAAGTAATGTTTATCTGATTTACAGATAACACATTAGGTGGGGTATTAGTAGACAGAAATAATACTCAATGTTTTGAGATTAGAAAAAATGATTAAAAGTAATAGAAATAAATATTTATTTATTATAGAAATTAATAAATAAAATTTATTTTTATAATGAAATTAGAATGAAATTATAACAATTTAGGAAATAAAAATCAGATGTACCAGCCAATCTGATGTACCATTCAGGAGGATATGTGGCTTGCTAATAAAACTTGTGAAAAAGATCTTGAATTTTGACACTCCAGTGGCTGAGTCTGCAGAAGGTAGTCAACTTATTGTGGTATATTCAATCAATTCACTCTTATGGGTTTGTATTGCACATGACAACAGTCTATTAAAAATGTTGGGAGTAAACTATGGCTGACCACTTCACAATCCAATGCTTTGGGTAAACATTGCCAGTGAGAATCCTGTATGTAGCTTTTCACTGACCGAAAGTGCTGGGATTCGTCCTCTGCCCTGATATGTTTTTCTGAGCTTTGGTTTCTGTACAGCAGAGATTTAAAAAAAAACCCTGAGAGATATCAAGGGTCTATCCAAACTATAATTGTTATAATCACTACATGCCTGGGGATCTGTATATTTATAGGACCCAACTCTCAAGAAAACTTCCCCTGGGTCATACAGCATAAAGGAGCATAATCTAGAATCCAGTGAGTTAAGCCTTTTTCATAAGGCTTGCCTTCAAAAGTTGTGGGTGCTCCATCGCTAGAGGTTTCTAGGAAGAGATTGGAGGACCATTTGTCTGAAATGGTATAGGATTTCCTACTTGAGCAGGGGGTCTCATTGGGAACAGCTCACTGCCAGAGATCAGATTATTTCTCACCCTGCTGAGTTTTAGGAACAGCTTTAAAAACTTGGCATTTTAAGAATGACTTAGGAGGGGACCCAGTGGTGGGATTCAAAATTTTTTACTACCGGTTCTGTGAACATGGCTTGGTGGGTATGGCAGGGGAAGGATACTGTAAAATCTCCATTCCCTCCCCACTCAAGGGGAAGGATACTGCAAAATCCCCATTTCCTCCCGATCAGCTGGGAGGCAGAGAATAGATGGGGGTGGGGCCAGTCAGAGGTGGTATTTACTGGTTCTCCGAACTACTCAAAGTTTCTGCTACCGGTTCTCCAGACTTGTCAGAACCTGCTGAATACCACCTCTTGAGGGGACCTCTTATAAAATCACAAATTCAAATTTGTGTCCATGGTTTTTATTATGTTTTTGCTACTGTATTTGTTATTTTAGTTTTTTTATTTTATTCATTTATTTTTTTAAATTTATACGTTGCCCATTTCACTCTGAAAGGCTACTTTCAATTTTATTCCATTGTTTTACTATTTTAATATTCCTACTCCACAGATGGAATAGAAGCTAGAGTTCATCTGAACTGGTGTGACAATTTAAGCCTTTCTTAAAACCTTCTTGTAGTTGTTGGTCTTATTTTGTCTGCTGTCCAATTCTTACATGTTTGGGTCCCTTTTTTGCATTGCTAATACATAAGGCAAAGAAACAGTAACTGTTGAAGAGCTATGGGGATGCAAAGATTTGAGCTGGATAGAGCTAATTGAATTTATACTGGATTTATGGAATTTATGGAGTGATAAATGTCTTGCTCCTGAGGAAACTGAATTGGACTGAAATTTAAATCTGAGGGAACTAAATCTGAGTGAAATATAAAATAGTTCCTATTTGATTCTTTTTTACTTACTGTGGAGAGTAAGGAAATATACCTTGTTGGAAATATACAAGAATATATGTTACCTGGGCAAAGAGGACTGCAACTTTTTTTAAACCCTGAGAAACAAGATAGTATTCAGAAGTGAATCAGACATATGCCTTCTTGATTCTCTGGGGTATATAGGTAAGGGTGAGAGGGAGAGACGTACAACACACTCAAACTTGACTGATTCTGTTATTATAGCCAATTGCAAAAAGGTAGTTCTAACTTTCTGAGAAATTGATTTCCTGGTCTGGTCTACCTAGTGGAGCCGATACTTGCATTAGCTAAAGCCAATTTTGTAATAAGATAAACAGAATCCATTGAACAATGTTATGCTCTTTGGTATTAATATGATTCGCTTTGCTTTCTAGTGATCTGGGTAGCAGCACTTTAATTACATGCAAATTTCTAGGAGCTATAAATGATCAGCTAGAGCAGGGGTGTCAAACTCAAGGCCCATGAGCCGAATCTGGCCTATGGAGTGCTTATATGCCTGTGGGACCACCCTGGAAACAGCAAAGGATCGGCCAGCGGTGACTCTGCTAGCAAAAATGGAGGTCAGGAAGGCTGCACATGGCTCTCTTGAGCTCTGTTTTTACTGGCAGAGCGCTCTGGCCATGACAGGCACCCTGACACGGGTGATGTCAAGCTGACCACTGCCCACCCTGGCCATGCCCACCATCTCCCAAGGTCAAACAGAACCCTGATGTGGCCCTCAATGAAATTGAGTTTGACACCCCTGAGCTAGAGTGCAACAGAATTTAGGTTTCAGTTTGGATGTGTTCAGAGCCTTGCCTAAAT
Organism: Ptyas mucosa; assembly: GCA_012654045.1. Taxonomy (NCBI): domain Eukaryota; kingdom Metazoa; phylum Chordata; class Lepidosauria; order Squamata; family Colubridae; genus Ptyas; species Ptyas mucosa. The sequence continues at coordinate 18,186,448 of WNWU01000011.1, read as the reverse complement.
TATTTTTTATTTTTTTCTCATGATGCTCAATCTCCATTTGGGGTGAACTTTCCTATTTTAAATCTGTACATATTTACTGTTTCAGTATGTATTAGACTTATTAGAGGAAGTACTCAAATATTCTTTCAACACTGCTCCAACATATGAAGTTGTTAAGAAGAGATTTGACAACCATTTCTGGTATACGCAGGAGGTTGGACTAGAAGACCTCCAAGATCCCTTCCAACTCTGTTATCCTGTTATTCCTCAGAAGGCCACACTTGTTTATGTTGTTATTTGTGGTTTTACGTTTTTTTTTTTATAAAGTAAATACAATTTAAAACAAACAATTCTGGTGACATCTTATTTCTTGTGGATGGTAATGTAACATCCTAAATCTTTTCAAATTAGCTATCACTTCTTCACCTTTAACTGCCATTTTTCTTTCTTTTATACTAGAAAAGAGGAGACATTTGGATGTTTTAGTCTTGCTTCTATCTCCCTGGCTGGGTGGAAAACAGAAAGTGATAGCAGCAAGTATCAGCAAAAGTCATCCTTGTTCTATTTACCTAAGCTATCCCATTTGGGCAGGCCAGATAGAAAAATGAGACCTTTTACAACAAGCCATGTAAATACGCTGTTATTGTGTAACTGCAATCAGCAACAGTCAAAAGTTATTGTTTGAAAAATGAAGCCTATACAGGTTACTGGGTATTTGTAAACACACACAGGTAAGCCAAAACATTTTTCTTCCAAACTGACCATGCTATTTCAAGATGATGAATGCTAAAAAAAAAATTTCAATGCTTTTCAAAGGTAAATTTTAGACCTCATAAATACTTCTGTGGAGATGAATGTTTACCATGGTGGTGACCACAGATTCCTCTTTGTCTCTGTTGCTTCAAATACTGTTTATAAACAATCTCTTATAATAAGGGATAATAAGCTTGTCACCATATGTTCTTACTGCAATGATGCTATTAGTGTATGGATGTATGGTATGTATATGTACATGTGCACATATATACAAAGGTTCCAGACTAATGCCCTGTAGACAGGTTGAACTACAACTCCTATAATTTCCTCATATTCCCATATATTTCAGGATGACAACCAGATTCCCCACCTCCACCCTCCCGTCACAGATCTGTCCATACCAGTTGTTTTGAGAAGAAAAAAGATTATGCTCATTGGATCCCTCAATTAGGCAACCCAGTGGGACGAGTCTATAAACCATTTTTCTGCTAAAATTACTTTCATTCATTCTGACAGCTCTACATTGAGAGTGGATTCTGGTGGGGTGACTGAGGCAGACGCTTGTCCAGTTTTGATGGATGAGTTTCATTTTGTTCACCCTGAGGTGGAGTATTGGACAAGTTGTTTGGAGGGATGAGGACAAACACTTGTTTGCTAGAGCTTTGCTCAGTTCATCCTGCTTAGTAAAAACTGCCAGAGGGGAACTGTCTGGGTCGGTGGCAGGCAAGAGTAATGTCCAAGCAACTTTTAACAGAAGCATTTTTAAGCAAGATCCTGGGGTTAATGTTGGAAATCCAATTTCAGCATTCTGTGGATGAAGATTATTTACACATACATTGCAATGTAAAACCATCTCGGTTACTGTAGTCAATGATCCCCTGCTGGAAAACAGATAAAGTATAAAGAAGGACTAGAGGTGACATGATAGCAGTATTCCAGGATTTGAAGGGCTGCCACAAAGATGAGGGGGTCAACTTATTTTCCAAAGCACCAGAGGGCAAGAAACATTGGATGGAAACTAATCAAGGAGAGAAGCAACCTGGAATTAAGGAGAAACTTCCTAACAGTGAGAACATTTAACCAGTGGAATGGCTTGCCTTCAGAAGTTATCACTGGAGGCTTTTAAGAGGAGACTGGACAGCCACTTGTCTCAAATTCTGATTGAGCAGTCTTCTGATTGAGCAGGGGGGTTGAACTAGAAGACCTCCAAGGTAACTTCCAGCTCTATTCTGATTGATTGATTAATATTCCATCCTGCTTAGTTCTGCTACACCCTTCCCAACAAATTTGATACAATCCATCATGGTATTTTTATGGAATATTTGGCTTCTATGGGACTTATTGGCACTGATTTGCAGCAATCCTGGTCTTATTTGACTGAATGTACTCAGAAATGCTGGGTACTGTTGCTCAGTATCCTGGACATTATTACAATTTTTTTTTTAGAGATGGCTTTGGTTCTCTCAGCAATTACCATCCGAATGAAGCCACTAAAAGACAATAAAGGGTCTGGAGATTGAATGCCATTAGTAATTTTAGTGGAATCTTCTTCATAACAGATGCTAAGGAGTTTGTTAAAAGCCTGGAACACTGAATGGACACTGTATGGAATGGTTAACAGATGTACAAGTTTTTCTCTTATCAATATTTATCCCTTTATTTAATTTAACAGCATCTACAGATCACTCTGAGAGCTTCTCTTATAAAGGGAATCTTCTACACGCTCCATTCATCTGCCTCTGGAGAGTGTAAATGCTCCATCAAGACTCATGATACATCTGTGCATTTGTAATTGTGAGATCCAAAGTATTAATAAGCACACACACAAAAAATATAAACCTTTGTGGGAACCAATCCAAGGGTAATATTTGAATACTTCACTTTCCATTAACATTTAAAAGTTACATTCTTCCATCCAAAATAGACCCATTCATACCATAATTTTTTTTAATGAGATCACTGGGCAGAAATTATCATGTTCTAAGAATTACTTTCATATCATCTCTCCCCACCTTTGCCACTTCCTTCTTTTTCCAAATACTAAAGCCTATTTTTTTTAAAAAAAAACCCTCAAAGATTTAAGAACTTTACCTATTTGGGAAGGCTCTGGAAGATTCATGCATGTCAAAGACCACCACCTCAAAAAAACCCCACCATACCTTATAAGATTTAAAAGTTTTCTGCCTTTAGTTTACACTATAGGAAGTTGATTTGTGGGAGGGGAGAATATCTGATGATAACAGGCTAACATTAGAGAAAGGGGAGGAGAATGCATTGCAACCATGAGAATCTTTAAGAATCACACCAAGAAATGCCCTGCTAGAGATGAGGACAGTTTGAAACATCATAAAGGCCTATGAACATGGCTTAATTAGGATTCCTGATGGGATAGCCAAAAAATGAACTCATATAGAACAGAATATAACAGGCAGATATTGCTTCCAAGAATTCTCTTGGGATAGCTAGATAGCTGGGAGATGATGGGAGATGGGAGATAGTTAGATAGCTAGATAGCTAGATAGCTAGATAGCTAGATAGCGAGATAGATAGATAGATAGATAGATAGATAGATAGATAGATAGATAGATGGATAATGGAGGGAGAGAGAGGGGGCAGAGAGAGGGGGAGAGAGAGAAAGAGATGGAGAGAGAGGGGGGGTGCACATTGGGCTTAAATCTATACTGAAACCTGATTGCCTAAAGGGCAACCCTCAGTTTCAAAATAAAAATCACTAAAAGGGCCACTGTTTGATAAATATTGAAGGAGAAGGAGGGGAAGAATGGGAATAGAGAGAGCACAACTAAAAATGTGAGTAAAAATGTAACTGAAGTAGAACTGAAGAAGCTTCTTCGATGAGAAGGTGAAATGTCTTCAAGAAAAAGACCAAAAAGTCCAACTGCCTTTTGAAAACACACCTTTGGGACAACCATGACCTGGATGACCAAGAATCTCCACAGACATCTAGTAGGAGACTACTTAAATTGGTGTTTGTGATCATGGATGTGCTTTAAACTACCTTTACCTCAACTTTAATGGGAATTTGGTATGCCCCTTATTCATGCCAGTTCCATAACACAGCATCTAATTTACCCTTCATTTATTTCAAATTGCACGTGCTTAAATAATTGATATTTGTTATTCTACAATTCATTTCTTTATCTTGCCATTTATAATAAAACATGGGTTTTTGAAATCATAAATAAGCCTTTTTTTCCTCCATTAGAAATCAAATTCAATTTTTGTAAACTTCAACAAATCCAAACTAACAATTAATGCCACCAGAAAGGGGGAAATAGAATCAATAATCCTCAAATTCAGCATTGCAAATCCTCCTCAAAGACTCACGCTAGTTCCTTGTAATTCCTCATGCTCAGAAAGACAACCCCCCCCATACTTTCAAAGGACTGTGACAAATAAACTTTAACCAGTCAACAATGTCACACTGATTTGTTCCCCCCTCGTTCCCTCCCCAAATACTTCTAGGACCGTATAATCCACCGATCTCCGCTAGATTGTATCATAAAGAAGCATCCGAATAGGCGGCAGTTTAAAGCCGGAGGAAGGACAAACAACATCTCCTTGAATTTGAAGGTGTCAACTCTCCCTAACACCCGAATCCGGAGTCTATTGCTTTGCTGTTGCTCTCTCGTGGATCCCTTCTGTCGCGCGCGCGCGGGGGGTGGGGGCACACGCAGACGGACACATACCACTCTACACCACACTACACCACACCACACCACACCACACCACACCACACAAGATTCCCAAGTGGCATTCCCATGCACGGTTGGGATGAGGGGAAGCGAGTTTCCTCTCTACTTGGGGGGGGGGGGGGGGGGGCTCAGAAGAATCCGGAGCGGCGATAGGGAGGAAACAACGGACTCTGTGGCGAGGAAGCTTTCTCACTTGTGGGGGAGGTGTTGGGTCTATAGGGGGTTTCCTTCCAGCTCAGCAGGTGGATTATCAGGAGAACCTTAGATTTTTCTCCAGCTTCCACAGGAGCCTTTTGTTAGGAGGAAAGGTCCTGTCCAGTTCTCTTACATTTTTCTCTTCACAGCATCTCTCAGCCCTTGGGACCCCCAAATCTGTCCCCACCCCTTTGCACCCCAAAACGCTCCTTGCAGTAGATTTCGCCCCCATCCAGGTGCGAAAGAGGTGCCTCCTCCCCCTTTCCTCTTTCCCCTTCTCTTCATCTTACCTTGCCACTTGAGGGGTGTGTTGACGGGAGCTGTTTGCAGCGTTGCCGGGTTGGGGGGCAGGCGCGGGAGAGGGGTGCCAGCGTGCGTCTGTGTCTGACTCTGTGTGTGTGTGTGTCTCAGGGAAGCGGTTGGAGTTTGCAATGGAATTCGGCTGAGGGCAAGAGCGCTCGGGAGCCCGTCCCAGCTTGCTAAATTAATCACTTTTGCTTCTTTCTTTTTTTATCGCGAAAGGGGCGGGAGCTAGGAAGAGAAGAGGATGGGAAAAGGGAGGAGAGAGAAAGAGGGAGAGGGAGAGGAGGAGGAGGAGGATGAAAAATCTCAAGCCTGGAGAAAAGAGGAAGGTCCCTCCGTGACTGGCATCAATATCTCCTTCGGCGGAGCTTCAAGGGAGTCATGGCAACGAGCCCCTAAACCTCCCCAAATCTTTCTCAGCTACACACGCACACGCGCGCAAGCATGCACGCACGCACACACACACAAACTGCTGGTGGTGGTGCTGCTGTGCCTGCTGCTGGTGCTCCGGAGAGGAAAGGGGGGGGGGGTAGACAGCCTCCTCCTTTCCCTCCCTCCTTCCCTCTCTTGCACCCAACCCACTCCCCCCCCCCCCATCCCTCCGCCTCTGCGAGGTTGGAAAGACACCGAAAGCAAGGAACGAGCTGAATTCCCTGGGAATTCTCCCCCGACCTTCTGCTATAGTAGGAACTTGCTTGAAGCCTGGCAACCTGGAAAAGGGCGTCTCCGGACGCTTACCTGGAAATTGGAGAAGGGCTGGTGGGGGCGCGTCCCTCTCAAGACCCGGGCGACTTGTCCGCTTAAACCCTACGGTTGACCTGGCCTGAGCCGCTTCGGGGGCTCTTCCCTCCGGTTAGAAGCTGATGGACACCTGAGAACGGGTTGGCGGGCGGTGGGTGAGAAGAAGAGGGCTTTATATCCTGCCGACTTTCCAATTCATCCAGGTGTCAATCTCTTTATACGCGCGCACGCATGCACACACACACACACACACACACACACACACAAGCACAAGCAGAGTGGTTGCTTTCTCAAAGAAAAATGCAACGGGGAGAAAGCAATAGGCTGACACGTACGTACACATACACGTTTTACCTACCTACCTACCTACCTACCCACCCACCCACCCACCTATCTACCCACCTACCTATTTACCTACCGGATCAGAAACAACCAGGTAGGATCTCCTTCCAAGGTTCCCCAAGAATCAAACGAAGATTCCTGAAACAGAAAGGAGAAAGGAGAGGGAGAGAAACCTTCCCAATTCTCTCCGGTTCGCCTCCTTCCTAACGACCATTTTCTGAACTCCGAAGGATTAAGACCCAGAAAGGGGAGACTTGAAGCTAGAGGTGTTTTGTTTTTTTGTTTTTTTGAGGGCGGGGTGTGTGTGTATTTTTTTTGGCAAACAACAGCGAAGGGGAAGGAGAGAAAAGTCACACACGGGGCCCTGCATCTTTCTCAATCAAGAACTGGGGGAATATTCTGTAAAAGAAGGCATTTCATTTCACACGTGTGCACACCCAGGCAGAAAATATCCTAGCCGCACCAAACCCACCGGGCGTTACCAAGAGCAACAAGAACCTCCTTAGGGAGAGCGCCATACCTTGAGGAGGAAAAAAAAAAGCAGCAGAGTTGTGCTCCTTCAGAACAGCTGTTTGTAGCAGTGCAGAAAATGAAAAGCCAGATTAGAGAAAGCAGTGGGTGCCTGCCTTGGAATCAAAGGTACAGAGATGTTTCCTTTTGCACAGCTGGTCTCAGACCAATACACACCCTTTCTATCTCTCTTCTCTCCCCTCACCCCTTTTTACAGGCTATTTGTGAGGGAAATCATGAAATGCCAGCTTCCCTCCCACCTCCCCCAGCTGCCATAAACCAAATGCACTGCAAAAAAGTCCAGTCCTGGCATGTTCTCATGCTTCATACTATGTTCAGGTATCTGCCACACCCTGCCACGCTTGAGGAGCAGAGGCATAAGGAAGGGTTGCTTCAGAAGTTCACTAGAATTGGGTAGAAGAGACATTGTGAAAGATGGTTGAAGAAGATGACTATTAGTCCCTAACTCTTTTCTCCTTTCCTTCTACACACACACACACACACACAGAGAGAGAGATACATATATCTTTTTCTTAGGAAGCATTAAGCAAGTCTTTTAAACAAGTAGCGTCTCTAGTCTGAACTAATTAGAATAGCATTTGGATTGGTGGATTTAATTCTAGAATTTACTGGTTCCTTCCTTGAATGGCCAATAGAAAGCATTAAGCCAAAGTGAGAAAGCACGATTATATTCTGTAAATATCATCTTCAGATGACCAGGATCGTCCTTCCAAATTGCCATTGACAAAGGTTTCAAAGCTTGCTAATTTGTTTCCATCATGTTCCATGTTTACTGTCAGCTACTTAAAAGAGAAGTTTCCAAGTAATCGTAAATGTGCACCGGTCATTTTTTTTTTAGGTTTTGAAGAATTCTTGATGGGCACAAAGTCATAGGAAGACTTATTATTCCGTGAAGTCATAAAAGCTCATTACATTTAGCATAACATAGAATAGAGCTAGAAGGGACCTTGAAGGTCTTCTCATCCAGCCCTCTGCTCAGGCAAGAGACCCTATACTATTTCAGACAGGTGGCTGTTCAGTCTCTTCTTAAAAACCTCCAATGATGAAGCATCTACAAGTTCTGAAGGCAAGCTGTTCCACTGGTGAATTGTTCTCACTGTTAGAAAGTTTCTCCTTAATTCCAGGTTGCTTCTCTCCTTGATTCATTTCCAACCATTGTTTCTTCTCCTGCCCTCTGATGCTTTGAAGAATAATTTGAAGAATCTTCTTTATGGCAGCCGCTCAAATATTGGAATACTACTACCATGTCATATATTTGATTGCCACTATGACTTTTTTTTAAAAAAAAATGATTTATATGCCGCCCTTCTCCGGAGACTCAGGGCAGCTTACAATGTGTTAAGCAATAGCCTTCATACTTTTGTATATTTATACAAAGTCAGCTTATTACCCCCCACAGTCTGGGTCCTCATTTTACCTACCTTAGAAAGGATGGAAGGCTGAGTCAACCTCGAGCCTGGTGAGATTTGAACTTGCAGTAATTGCAGGCAGCAGAATGTTAATTACAGTGCTTTAGTCTGCCACGCCACCAGGCTCTTCAGCCACCAGACTTAAATGAAGCTCAGACATTCCAAGCTGTTCTAGAATTCTATAATGTAAGCTGTCAACATAAGGTGGAAAAAGGCTATGTTAACATGTTCCTTTGAATCAGTGGTGAAATCCAAATTTTTTTAATACCTGTTCTGTGGGTGTGGCTTGGTGGGTATGGCATGGCTTGGTGGGCATGGCTTGGTGGGTGTGGCAGGGGAAGGATACTTCAAAATCCCCATTCCCCCCCCCCACACTTCTGGGAGGAGGATATTGCAAAATCTCCATTCCCACCTCACTCCAGGGGAAGGATATTGCAAAATCCTTGGAGCCTTGGATAGTACAGTGGTCTAAAGCCCTGTTATTAACATCAGCTGCCTGCAATTATTGCAGGTTCGAATCTCACCAAGGCTCAAGGTTGACTCAGCCTTCCATCCTTTCTAAGGTAGGTAAATTGAGGACCCAGTTTGTGGGGGCAATAAGCTGACTTTGTATAAATATACAAAAGTATGAAGGCTATTGCTTAGTGCATTGTAAGCCGCCCTGAGTCTCCGGAGAAGGGCGGCATATAAATCAAATTAAAAAAAAAAATCTCCATTCCCACCCTACTCTGGGGCCAGCCAGAGGTGGTATTTGCCAGTTCTCCGAACTACTCAAAATTTCCACTACCAGTTCTCCAGAGCTTGTCAGAACCTGCTGGATTTCACTCCTGCTTTGAATACCTTTCCTAGAATTCCTGTACATTATCCTGATGGTCCCAAAGTAAAATTGTTCAAAAATCAAGCTACACAAAATGCAAAAAAATTCTAAAGGGCTGTTGAAAAACAGAGAGGAAAATATTCCTCATGTAAAGACAGATTCCCTTTACATGATCCCATGTAAATCACTACAGAACTGCCCTGAGGTCAGCAGGGTGCTACTGCAACTGTTGTGGCAAACCTCTGAAGAACCAGATTGTTACAAATGGAAAATGGAAATCCTATTGCCCCTTCTGTAATCCTGTAGCAGTAATGGGCATATTTTTCCCCATGCAAAGACCATGTTTTCCTTTGAAGGATATCAAAGACATCTGGAGGCACATCCTGGCAGTGACCGAGGTCTGGGCCACAACTGAGAGATGAGGCAGAGTGGGGTATGATAATTTTAGGATTGATTTCTTCACATGTTCAGACCCAACACCCCCAAACATGCATCATTATCCCTGTTCTATAATCTGACCAGCAGAAAATAGGAGACTGAATTGTAGATTGAACTTTTCCCCTGCTGCTTAATTGGAAGCTGCTAATGGGATGCACAGCAGAATTCTGGCCAGCCACACCTTTTCCCACAATAGGCTGATCAATGGGAGGTATCATGAATGTAAGGGACATTGTAGCTTCTTAATTGACCAGTTCTGCATTAGGGGTAGCAGTTTGGTAATTTCAGATTTCAGACACCATTTGATCAATTCAGAGAACTAGGTTCAGGGTTATAGAAATTACCTGGGTTATTATGCTGATGCCTGCCTTGGTTCCTAGACTAAAACAAAGCAAAACCTCTCATTATCTAACATGAGAAAAACACTTGGGAGAACATTATGAAATTTGCAGTGAAATTGGTCATATCCTGAGGGATTTTCAAAGCAATTTTATATAGGCAGATCATTATTTTTTTTTTGTTCAAAGACAGGGCGGTAGAAGTGAATAATAATAAAATTTCTTGAATGTGATGCTGTTGTTTCTTGAGATTTATGAGTGATAGAACCATAAGAAGCCAACTGTTTTTCACAAAAGACAACAATTATTATGCTTGTATTGGAAAGTGGCTAAGTTACTGACATACAACTGCGAAAGAGGAAGGAAGGAAGGGAGGGAGGGAGGGAGGGAGGGAAGAAGGAAGGAAGGAAGAAAAGAAAGAAAAAGGGAAGGAAAGGAAAAGAAAGGAAAGGAAGGAAGGAAGGAAGGAAAGAAGGAAAGAAGGAAGGAAGGAAAAAAAGAAAAGAAAAGAAAAGAAAAGAAAAGAAAAGAAAAACAAATAGTAAAATGAAGTTTTGTATCCTAGGATCGCCCCTATTCAAGATCCTGTGATTGAGGTAACCAGTGGTGATCTAATTGTAATGATCACGGACAATTGATTCTGTTAATCAATTAAAGACACCTTCGCTCACTGTTTCCATCATGAGATTTCATATAAAAGATGACTATCAATACCATTGTTGGGAAGATTGAAGGTGGGAGAATAGAGTCTCATATAAAACCATCAAAGTTATATATTGCAAATCTATTCACCAGGGAATCAGATGAAATTACACCAGCAGTGCCTTGATTCAGCAGACCCTTGGGAGTGATGAGCACATTGCCAGGACAGCTTGTAAAAGCCAGCAATGGTGGCAGGAGCTGACAATGATAGGCAGTGAAAGCATCTATCACTGCATTGATACTTGATTAGCTCACTGGAGTATCTGTTGATGAGGTAGCTTTTCATTACATCTTTTTTATAGTCTACTTTTTATAGTCTGCTGTCTACTTTTTATTATATATGGATTGTTGTATGCTGCCCAGAGTCAGTTCTTGTGAGATGGGTGGCTATATAAATTTGAAAACTAAACAAATAATTTTAGTTTTTATTATTAAAAGTTAACCAATTTATACTTTACTCTTTCCTTCCCAACATGAGACTTGTCCAGTTCAGAACTCATTCTGGATAGAAACCACAAGCCATACTGAATAATACTGAATAAACCATTCTGAATATATATGTGAAGTAGGACCGATATAAGTAGTTTCCTGCTGCCTCTTCCTTTGAGTGTTCATCTAGTTCGAAATGGAAAAGAGGAAAACAGAGAAGGACAGACAGGGGGCAGATGGAAGGGAATAAAAAGTTTAGCAACAGGATCTGTTAATTTTGCTGATCCTGGAGGAAGCAGAAATTACTGGAGAGAAGCTGGGCCAGTGGTGCCTTCATGGATGGAAGAATTATCCAGAAGGTGAAATAAAGGTCCCGTTGTTTTCCTTTTAATCCATGCCTAGCACTCATTCCGAATCCAGCATTTAGAAAATCTCAGTAATTTTCTCAGTATTCGAGATATCCAAATTCAGGTAAGGTTTTTCAAAAACTGGGTCCTATATAAGAAAATCAGGGGCTGCCACAAAGAAGAGGGAGTCAAGCTGTTCTCCAAAGCACCTGAGGGCATGACAAGAAGCCATGAGTGGAAACTAATCAAGGAGAAAAGTAACTTAGAAGGAGAAATTTCATGACAGTTAGAACAATTAATCAGTGAAACAACTTGCCTCCAGAAGTTGTGAATTCTCCAACGCTGGAAGTTTTTAAGATGTTGGATAACCATTTGTCTGAAACGGTGTAAGGTTTCCTGCCTAAGCAAGGGGTTGGACTAGAAGACCTCCAAGGTTCCTTCCAACTCTGTTATTCTTCTAAAAGGCATCATGCTTCAAAACTAGCTCTTTCCCCCAATTATGGGGTAGGTGATATAGCAAAGAAAGGCCGTTAATAATTCATATCCCACTTTAAATTGTTCTAGACCAGGGTTGCCAAACTCACGGCTTCATGTTGTGATCATGTGATGTATCACAACTTTTTTTCCTTCGCTAAACTGGGAGTGGGTCCACCCCTGTTCTAGACTCTTTCAACTTTTGTATCTTAAGCCCCATCAGTCACTCTGAGTTAAGAGATAACCATGATGCCATCATGATAAAATCTAAAGGCGTCACTTTTCCCAAGATATTCAAAATAATTCTCAAATCATATTGGAAGAGTTTCTCAATTCTAACTTGAATGTAATGCCTACTTCTTGTTTTTTTATTTAAATACTGCTAGCATAAAGGATTAGAAAACAATACAAATTACATAACATAGGAACATATCAGGTTAGTATTATATCTACATGCTGTTTCAGAATATACTTATAAGTGTAGTATCTTTTTGAATTTTCTGATTATAGGGTATCAAATTGGTGTTAATTCCTAATGACCATATCAATAGATTTTGTCCATCTCTAATTTGATCTTTCATATCTTCCAACCATACACTCATCACCACTGTAACTGAGTCCATCCACCTTTCTGCTGACTATCCTCTTCTCTTTCCTTAAGCTTTCCCAGCATTAGAGTGTCTACAAGGAGCTGGGCCTACAATAGGATAATCTGAGCCTGGATATTTGTGCCTCTAGGTTGTTATGTTATCTGATCTATTGTTTATTGGTATTCTCAATAGCCTTGTCCAACATCAAAGTATAGTATAGAATAGAATAGAATAGAATAGAATAGAATAGAATGGAATGGAATGGAGTGGAGTGGAGTGGAGTGGAGTGGAGTGGAGTGGAGTGGAGTGGAGTGGAGTGGAGTGGGAATAGAAATAGGAATAGGAATAGGAATAGGAATAGGAATAGGAATAGGAATAGGAATAG
>WNWU01000011.1:18122907-18168159 GCA_012654045.1 Ptyas mucosa | reverse complement strand
TATCCTATCCTATCCTATCCTATCCTATCCTATCCTATCCTATCCTATCCTATCCTATCCTATCCTATCCTATCCTATCCTATCAAATTGATATAGAATAGCAAGGTAGGATTTATAGACAAGCTAATCCCTATTCTAGAAACTACATTGCACACCAACCTATTGTTGCCTGTACCTTAGCAATTAGAAAGTTGATGCTTACTTCTTACTTACTTACCCATTAACATCTTGTTCCTAATGTAACGACTATCACATTTATGTTTGGTTTTCTCTGTGATTTATAAAAAGTCCATGCACTGAGCCCTGTTTAACATTAGCAACAGATCCAAATTACTTCTAGATTCCATAATTTGAAAGGGATAAACCTCTCTTGCTTCTTTGTTCCAGGAGCACTTGTAAATAAATTGAAATACTGATGTGGTTAGCTAGAGCCCACCTAAATAAGTGGTCTGAACAGCTTCTATTTTCCATGTACTGATTGTTACACAGGTCTCTGCATTTTTGTTTGTTTTATTTAGCATCAATAAGAAGTATCTAAAAAGCTGGGATCACTGCACCAGTGTATTTCAGATTTGCATTATGATACAATTGCTTTAAGACTTTGTCTAATAAAACAGCACACCAAGCTACAGATTCATGTAGGGGAAAGAAAGATTGACAGAGCTGTAAAAAGTGCAAATTGAGATTTAAATAGTGGCGATTCTGCTTTGGTTATGCTTTTATATCTCATCTATCCTTCCAATCAACCACACCATCTGACACTCTTGCTAGAGTCCTAGTTAACAGAGACACTAAGTGATATGATTCAAATGATGACTGCAACAGACAGTGATGTAATGGCTGGTGCACTGTTTCTAATCTGGATTAGCAGCAAGAAAAACATTGCTATCTGCAGGGGCTGTTCCATTGCTCTCTGTTATCTTCCACAATTTTTCCACTACTTTCACCACCTAACAGATAAAATGTAGCTACGTAATAGTCCTGTCACTTCCTGTGATTCTAGTCAATGAATACTTAAAAATTCAGCCAATCAATCAATTGGAATAGAGCTGGAAGAGACCATTGAGGTCTTCTGGCCCAACCCTCTATTCAAGCAGGAGACCCTATAGTATCCCCAAACTTGGCAGCTTTAAGACTTGTGGATTTCAACTCCCAGAATTCTATGCACAGCTGTGCTAGCTGGAGAATTCTGGGAGTTGAAGTCCACAAGTCTTAAAGCTGCCAAGTTTGAAGACCTCTGCCCTATACCATATCTGTCAAGTGACTGTCCATTTATAGGCAAGTTTAGAAGGCATCTTACCTGTCTGCACAAAGCTAATGAATTCATCTTTGCTGTTTGTTTCAAAAACTGATTTCTTCTTCGTCGCCTTTACTATGTCTGGTTGCATCTGCTCTCAATGTTAACTTCTAACATACCCCTAGAATGTCAAAATCTGCTACAGATAATCTTTGGTTAAGAGTGGAACCAGAATTTTTGTGGCTAAGCGACGCATTAGTAAAGCACAACATCATGTGACTGCATCATTTAGTGACAGCAATCCCAGCACTCCCCACTGCCAAAATTAAGTGAGGATTGCAGGTCATTAAGCAGTGTCCCAGGTAGCTACAAGCAGGACAGGAAGCAGATAAAGTATCGCACATGGTACAAGTGCAGAGGAACCAGGATGGCAGGTGGAGGAGAGCGAACGACTTACTGGAGTGATTTGCAACATTCTCTGTGGTCTTCCTCATTGACTTTGCTTATAGGAAGCTGGCAGGCACGATTGAAAATGGGGATCACATAACTACGGGACACTGCAACTAGAGTACCGGTAAGTGCAAGTTAGTTGCCAAATGCCTGAATCACATGACGGTGGGGCTGCTGTAATGGCTGGAACTCTGAGGATCAGTAGTAAATTTCCTTTTTCAGGGTAGTCATATTCTCAAACATTTCTAATTGAATGGTCAGTAAATGAGGTCCAGCTGTATTGGTGGAAACATTGCCAATGATAACTCTATGCTCAAAATTCTGTGCAAAAGAAGTTCTCTTATCCATAGCAGATACATAGACCTCTGATGTGAAATCTGGATTAGCACTCAAATGATAACTGCCCTATTTTCAGCTACTATATGTATACAGGTTACGGTAACACTTTTAACTCCAACAAAATATTCTAAACCAATCCAAAGTCTCCACTTAAACTCATTTAGTTAGGTTTCTGTTATTTGGGTGGCACTACCAGCAGCATTTTCTATTATTGGTTTTCCACTTGATCCAATAGTTTCTCATTTGATTATGAGTTATGCATTTTTTCATAATACATTAATAGTAATCACAATATATTGTTTATGAAAACAAGGAGAAAACTATTAAAGAAATGTTCTGTGAATGCAGAATTTATTATAACTGTGCCAAGTAAATTTGTGCCAATCACTATAACTTAAAAATGTAATATTATTCTTTTAATTTCCAGGAAATTCAAGAAAGAAAGACAACTGTTATTTCAATACCGTTAACTGCCCATGTTTTTCTCTTGTGTCTTTCTTTTTCGCTCATATTCAGCCTGATTACAGTGTCTGTAGCATTTGTTCATTTTCATAATTCCCTGAAATCTGAGAAATGATGGAACTACATCAGAGGTGGATTTCATCTGGTTCTGACCAGTTCTGGAGAACTGGTAGCAGAACTTTTGAGTAGTTCGGAGAACCAGTAAATACCACCTCTGACTGGTCCACCCCCATCTATTTTCTGCCTTCCGAGTCCCAGTTGATCGGGAGGAAATGGGGATTTTGCAGTAATCTTCCCCTGGAGTGGGGAGAGAATGGAGATTTTACAGTATCCTTCCCCTGCTAGACCCACCAAGCTATGCTCACCAAGCCACACCCTCCAAGCCATGTCACTCCCACCAAGCCACACCCACAGAACCGGTAGTAAAAAAAATTTGAAACCCACCACTGAACTACATCTACTTAAAACAACATCTGAAGGAAACATTGACTTTCTGTTATAAACCATGTTAACAATCCCTTACCATCGTAATAAGTATTTTGCCTCATACAGTAATTATAAAGCACAATTTTGTTCTAAAAGTAGTAGTTTTTGTTTCTTTAAAAAGAAATGTTCTAAAATCTTGTGGTAAATGTGGCTGTCATTTTAAATATGGCTTGCCGTCCGCATTACAACCCCCTGCTCGACAATCAAACAGGGAGGCTTTGTTCACAGCCACTTGTGCCCCATGATCTCTCATCTGGACTACTGCAATGTGCATCAGGCTGCCCTTCAAAAGTATTTGGAAGCTTCAACTGATGCAGAATGCAGCTGCATGGGTAGTAAAGGGTATGAGGTATTTGACACATGTCACACCACTATTCCCTAAGCTGTATTGGTTGGCAGGTTTTTTTCCAGGTGCAATTCAAGGTACTGGTTATC
Organism: Ptyas mucosa; assembly: GCA_012654045.1. Lineage (NCBI taxonomy): Eukaryota > Metazoa > Chordata > Lepidosauria > Squamata > Colubridae > Ptyas > Ptyas mucosa. Next base: position 18,164,750 of record WNWU01000011.1, on the reverse strand, counting down.
ACATTTAAATCTCTTCTTGGCTTGGGGCCAGGTTACCGAAGGGGCCATCTTATCCCAGGTGCTTATACCCATCCAAATCAGGCAGGCAGGTAAGGATGCTCTGGGTCCCATCAGCTAATGAATGTCGACTGGCGGAAAACAGGAGATGTCCCTTTTCCGCCATAGCTCCTCTTCTATGGAACATTTTCCCTTTAGACATCAGGATTCTGTCCCAGTTAGCCTTTTGTAAGACCATGAAGACTTGGTTGTACATCCCAAGTGTCTTAAAGGCCCTGTTACTGTACCTAGTTGACATCCACAGTAATAGCTTTACTTGGTGCCATATTTATTTATTTATTTATTTAAATTTGATTTATATGCCGCCCTTCTCCGGAGACTCAGGGCGGCTTACAATGCGCTAAGCAATAGCCTTCATCCTTTTGTATATTTTATACAAAGTCAGCTTATTGCCCCCACAAACTGGGTCCTCAATTTACCTACCTTAGAAAGGATGGAAGGCTGAGTCAGCCTTGAGCCTGGTGACATTCGAACTTGCAGTAATTGCAGGCAGCTGGTGTTAATAACAGTGTGCTTTAGTCCACTGTACTACCAAGGCTTTTATACAGTTTTAATAGTTTTTATGTCTTATGTATCCCATTCAGAGTCATGTGATGAGATGGGCAGCTATTGAAATCAAATCAAATCAATTAAATGAACTGATGAATTACAGGTCTTCCAATCACAAAATAATTGTCTTCAGAAATGAGAGAAAAGATCTACCTGGCTCAGCACTCTATGTGTGCTACGTGATATTCTTAGGTATTTCACACACTTCCCTTGAATGTTTAGCCTGATGGGTTGAAACTGCTTTGATATAGATAATAAAGGTTACATCCTTCTTATTTATCTTTTCTGCTTCAAGTCTGTGTCTCTTTGCAAACTGAGAAGAATATGAACATTGTAGTAAAACTGTAGTGGTAGAGTTTTCTTCTACAGTGGAAGAGTTTGGAAGAACTGTAGTGGTAAAGTTTTCTTCTACAGTGGAAGAAATCATAATTCAAGTATGTCCTGTTCGTCATACTTACTTGAAATAAGGTAGCATTTGTCTCAAAGGTTCTGCTTAGATCACAGTGAAGTAGAGAATACTTCCTTGTATTTTCCTATCAGTTTCAATCAATTTAATTAAAAAAAGTGTTATTTCAAAGAAGAAAAGTTACTTGTAAAAAACCCATTATGAGATTAGATAGATTTTTGTCCTTATTTGTTTATGATGTAGCCCAGAGTAATATATGTTTTGCACTGCACAATCATCTTTCCATTGTAGAATAATCTCTTCCATTAAAGCCCAGGGAAAGATGTTATAATGGAACTTTTTCCCCACTGGATTTTTCAGTAGCACAATTATTATCACTGCTAAGGGCAAAATTCTACCTTTGAAAAATCGGTTGAGAAGCTGGACCTGTTCAAAGGAATATCTGAAGATATCCTCAAATAAGTGGATGCAAAATGAATAAACAATAATCCATCACCAATTTCTTTTACATAAAAATATCCACGAGCCATCCAAGCAGATTCAGTTGCAGCACATATAATGTTATTAAGTCCACTCTCATTTGTCACTGTCAGCTAGAAAAACCAAGGAAAGTTACATAAAATGTAGCCCCTTCAGGAGAGGGTTACATTTAAATTAGTATATTGGGGCTGAATTCCACTTAAAATCTGTATTTAAGGAAAGTTACATTAAAATGTATATTAGGAATATCATGCATGACACTGGGATATAAATAATATTTACTGGGGCAATGGCATATGCCAGACTTTCCCTGGCCTTCATTGGCAGGATCTAGGAAAAGTTGCAGCATGGTTTAATTAATCCACTGTCAAAAAACTAGCAACATTAATATACAGTCACTTCTTTGGGTTCTAGCAATCAGTTATCTTTCATTTCATAATTCCATCCCACACTTAAAATGCTTAAAATGCTTAAAGCACTCTAATTTACCAGTGGGTGGGTTCATCTAGACGGGTGCATGAGGCTGATAATGGTTTTTTCTTCTTTTTCTGCCCAACTACGCAGCAGTCAGGGCCACTTAAAACAGAGCTGTAAGTCTCAAGCTCCAAGTACTCGTAATTTGTATGTGAAGTGGTCCTTGAAAGCCTCAAAAACCTACCCAAGAGAAGTGCTTACCAGATTTGTGTTGAGCCTAAGTAGAATTAAAACCATGAATAGCATCTGTCAACTCCTCTGATCTTTAAATAACATTGCCGATCTATAATGGAGAAGTGAAGTAGCATTTGTATAAATCACGATATTTCGAAAGTAACATTTTGATACACAAACCTTTGTTTAACTGATTGCAGACTGGGTTATTGAAATTTTCAGTCTGGAATATCAGCATGTTCTTGATATCATTTGACAACATTGAGTACATGTTGTAAAATAGCAACAAACACCTTTCATCCCCCCCCCCCCCCGTTTAACGTAACTTATGTAAAATCTACCTTACAAATAACAGTTTGATTGATTATAGAGATGGCTCTGTCTCTTGGCATAGAGTCTCATGAGGTCAGGGATTCAAATACTTCAGGATATATTTTTTTAAAAAAACAGGCATTTCAAATGCTGGATAATTTTATGCCTGTGTATAACATTTGTAGCTATGCAAGCTGAGATAATAACATGGTTAATCAAATATCATGCTTCAGGGCATAAATTGATTGCCTGAGGGGTTCATGATGGATTTTTATTCCCACCAAGTACAACATTACAGAACTGGAATGAGGTGTGTGTGTGTGTGTGTGTGTGTGTGTGTGTGTGTGTGTGTGAGAGAGAGAGAGAGAGAGAGAGAGTATGTGTGCTAATGCACATGCATGCGTGCTTCTGCTTCTAACTTGGATGAGCACAAGCTCTCTTCTGCTTCACTTCATTAACTTAAGGTTCTAGAGTCATAGTACAAAATGCCGATCTGATTACTAGTGGGAATTGCAAAACATTTTTTTTTAATCCAGCAATTTTTTTACTCCATTCATTTAAAGTTTGACCCTGCCACCGCACCTTATATTCAGAATTTAAGTTAACAATGAATTAGAAATAGTTCAGCTAAAAATGCAAAAGAGTGATGAGGGAAGCATCTTGCTTATTGTCCATGACAGAGTTGACTGGGAATCTCCATAGACATCCTGCTTATTGTATAGAAAGGCTTCCCTATTTTATTCTGTACCAGTAGATGCTGAGACGAAATGCTTCTAAAAGTATGGAAAAATACAGAGATAATCATAATAATGGCAGTGATGCAGTCCAGCTGCTAGACAAACGGCCGGCAATTGTGGCGTGGTGGATAAATTGTTCATTTTTCTTTGACTGCTGCAAGTTGGCAGAGGTGATAGAGGGTATCTTAACTAATACCACAGAAGTTACTCTAATTCAGATTGGATTTCCCAGAGGCCCATATGCAGTTTCTTGGCTCCAATATTGCAGCTCATTGATTCCTTCAAAAATAATGTCATCAAAATTTAGCAGCACATTGCTGATTTTTTTCAGGTGCTCATCTAACATGTCTTTTGTGGTGACCTTCCTTCAAACCACTAAACCCCCTCCCCTTTTTTCAAAAAGAGGCAAAAGGTTTTGGATTTGCTACTTTCACTGACCTCATCGTATTATCTCCATTCTCCCTGGGGCCTTGAAATAATTTTAAAATAATTCAACTGCTGACTTGAAGAAAAATTGCCCAATCCTGGTTTAATGTTGAGTGAAGTAGTTAAAAACCAGCAAGGATGATTTACACTCAGCATTTTTACATGCACAGTGTTAGGTGTAGTATTTCCAATGGATTTTATGCTATTTGTCCTTCTGGTTGCTGAAGACTGCATGGATGAGCAATTAATAAGAATGTTTGCAGAAGAATCTGGAATAATTTTGCAATGAGTTATTCTCCTATTCACTTACTGGCTTATCTTCCCAATTATGTTTATAGTGCATGGCTAGGAATATTCTCCAAAACTGAGATTATTCTTAGCTCTGAGGTACTATCTAGACTGCGAGCATTTATAGTGCTGGTTAAATTTTATAAGTCTTGAGGCACCGACTAACAATGAAGTACTGGCTAGAGAAGACACCAGAGGTATAGATGGAAGCAATAAATTTATTTATTTATTTATTTATTTATTTATTGGTTCGATTTATATGCCGCCCTTCTCTGGAGACTCAGGGTGGTTTACAATGCGTTAAGCAATAGCCTTCATACTTTTGTATATACCTGCTTAGTAGGGCTTTCGGGGGCCCCCCTAAGCGGTGTTCTTTTTTATAAAAAATCAGCTTATTGCCCCCACAATCCAGGTCCTCAGGTCCTCGAAAGGATGGAAGGCTGAGTCACCCTTGAGCCTGGTGAGATTTGAACTTGCAGTAATTGCAGGCAGCTGGCAGCTAAGTGCTATTTAACAGCACTTTGGTCTGCTGCTCCACCAAGGCTCCTTAAATTATTTCTTCTTCCCTTCTCCTCCTCCTTTTTTCTCTAAATAAGCTTATTCATTAGTTCCCACATTTCTCCTTTACTTTCCCAGGTGTTTGCACACATGCCCTTACCCCTTCTTCTCAGGTTCTGTTCTTGAACATTAATTAACCTTTCCTTTCCCCATTCTTCCTCTTGATATCATCATTGCTTTGATGCCTTAAGTCGGGGTCTCAAACTCAAGATCTAAGGCTAGATCCAGCCTCTAGATCCAGCCTCTAGAGTGCTTAGATCTGGTCTGTGGGGCCACCCTGGAAACAGCAAAGGACCGACTCGTGATGCCTCTGCCAGAGAAAATGGATCTCATGGGTGTCACTAGTAGAGGGCTGCAGGAGGAGATCACAATCAAAAATGGAGCCAAGGAAGGCTGCGCTTGCCTCCCCCCAAAAACTCTGTTTTCACTGGCAGAGGGCTGTAGGAGGCCGTCACAGCTGAAAATGGAACTCGGGAGCCTGTTTTCGCTGGCAGAGCACCCCTGACACAAGTGACGTCAAGCTGGCCACACCTACCCTGACCACGCCCACCCCGGCCCCCTAAGGTCAGACACTACCCTGATGCAGCCCTCAATGAAATTGAGTTTGATACCCCTGCCTTAAGTATTAATTCAGAGGGAGCAGGCTGTTCCTTCATTCCTATACTTCAAAATATGAAATTTTGTAATCAGGAAATCTTGATGCTTAAGCTTCATAGATGCAAAATAAAATTCTTATATTCACTGAAACTTTGTCCCTTCATTCCAATTTTCCTGCTTTGCAACATGTATGGGGGGGGGGGAGGGAGAATTTAAAGCATTGGGATCACTGTGTCGTGAAATCAAGAGGAACATGCTTTAAACAGAGGAGAACTCAAAACTCAACTGGGTTATGTAAGAGTATCAAACATTTGAGGAAAAAAAACAACCGTCAGCTTTCCTGTACCATATTGGAACAGATGTAAAATACCTGACTTTAATCCTTGCACTCTTCTATCAGTTATGAGTCTAGATGTAAAAGGTTATTCAGATGTCAAATATGTGGTCATACTTGATCACAGAGTATTGGGCAATGCCTGGAAATGCTCAACATCTACCCTCTGATCAGCAATCAAGGCAATTAGCATCCAACCTGATAGGCTTATGGCTGTCTTCACAAAAAACTAAATTATCCTAATTGCAATCAACATGGAGAAAACGAGCTATCGTGGTAGCTTTTTCCTTCTGAGAAACTGGAACACTAGAATGTCATCTTTTGCCACCTTCTCAAAACAATAATAATTTTTTAAAAAACATTTCCGATATAAAGACTACAGATCTTGTGACTTATGGAAACTAATAGATGTGACTCATATCATTTTATTACATCTAATGATTTTGAGTACAGTAAAATTGTCCCTGAAAAGATATAGTGTGCCATCACAGCAGGGGTGGTAGTCACTTACCTTCTCTACCAGTTTGCAAATGGGTGCATCTTCTACGCATGCACAAGGCCTTCTGTGCATGCGCAGAGCCTCAAAAACATACAAAAATGGGCATCATGACATCCATGCGGGTGGCGGGCATCCCATAGTCACCCCTACCTTTTTGCTCGAACCGGATAGAACCGGCTGAATACCACTACTGCATCACAGGTTTTGCTGGATTGTTTTTTTCCTTTTGTAGATGGAAATCATCTCCAAAAAAAGCTTTGTTACTCCTAGATTTCTATTCTACAATCAGGAACAACAATGATTGACTGAACAGATTCTAATCATTGCATTAACTGGCTGTGAATGGTTTTTATCATGTTCTGGAAGAAATTTTCCAATCCTGATTAGCCTAAAGAAATCAATGTTGTGATGTCATTGACATCTCTCTCCATTTTTTTTCCTAGTCATTTTTCTCACTTAACATCAGAGATATTAAAGTAAAAATTATTGTTATTTCCATCATACATGTCAGTGTTGGCGAAAACTTAATGAGCTTTATTCAGTATCTATTCAGATACTTCTACAGTAAGAGAGAAACATGTAGTTGACCTAATCACCCCTGAATATGCTCAGGATGACATCTTGAACCTGCTCACCTGTAGTTTAGCTAAGACTTCTGCTATGTCCTATGTGCCTTGCCCAGGTACACCAAATCTGAACTACAAAATTCTGAAGAGATACAAAACTAATTCTGTGCTGTTATCTAGTGGTTGTCCAGATTTCTGAAGCCTAGAAATTAGCTTGGTGGTACAGTGGTTAGAATGCATTGCTGCAGGCTACTTCTGGCAGCTTCCAGCAGTTTGGCAGTTCAAATCTCACCAGGCTCAAGGTTGACTCAGGCTTCCATCTTTCTGAGTTGGTAAAATGAGGACCCAGATTGTTGGGGGCAATATGCTGATTCTGTAAACCACTTAGAGAGGGCCTATAAAGCACTGTGATAACATATAGCATATAGGTGCTATTGTTATTTCTTTTGCTATTTGGCTTTTTTCATGCTTCTTCATCATTCTATCTGGCTAAAACCTGACATTTTGCTTGGTTTTATTGCCAGCATTTTTCGGAGTATACTAGATATAACGAAGTGTTCCTCATAGCCTGATAGCTGGCTCTTCAATATGCATGATCCTACCATAGACAAACCCCTTTACATGCTTGCCATGCTATATATTCACTCCTTGTCATTATAAATCACCTCAGAAAGATATTGCCATCTTCAGAAACTGCTCATATCACAAAATTATTTAACTCCAAGATAATTACTACAATTTTATTCACTGGCAATGATAAAAGAACAATATATGGTTATAAATACCAAGTTGCCCAGAGTTGCTCGGTACAGAGATGGGTGGCATACAAATTTAATGAATAAATTTAAAAAAAAATAACCCTGAGAATATAGGATCAACATTCATACAGCTCTAGATGTGAGGAATTGTCTGATTCTGTTCTGATTCTTGAAGTTTTCTACTTGCACATGTTATTTAGGGCATGGTGACATTAAATCCCAGAAGATGCTAAAAGAGATATAGGTTCCTAAGCCTAAGCTGGGCTTCACCTTTTGGTCTTGTGTCATCCTGAAATTCAGATATGAAAGTATAAAACTGTCTTTGCTTTAAGAGGATAATGAAAAGCTTAAATAAACACGATAAATAATACATAGAAGTGTGCATTACTGAAAAACATGTAATTAGCAAATATGTGAAATCTTGGTAGATATTGAAGCTGGACTGAAATAGACATGCAACCAATGGACATGTTGAATAAAGATTTCTTTAATTATTGTCTTTGCTGCTTCCCAGGGCTAAAAAGTAATGATGGAATCTTCCTACTACAGGTAACCCTCAACGTACAATAGTTTATTCAGTGACTGTTTGAAGTGACATATGAAAATAGTGGCATATGGCCGTTTTCACACTTATGACTGTTTTAGCACCCCGGTGGTCATGTGATCAAAACCAGACGTTTAGGAACCGACTCATAGTTATGATGGTTGCAGTGTCCTGAGGTCTTGTGATCACCTTCTTTGCAACCTTCTTGCAAGCAAAGTTAATGGAGAAACTAGATTCCCTTAACAACCATGTTACTAACTTAACAACTGCCATGTTTCACTTAACAGCTTTGGCAAGAAAATTCGTAAAATCAGGCAAAATTCACTTAGGTACAGAATGTTTGGGCTCAATTATGGCTGTAAGTCGAGGATTTTACCTGTATCTCTGGACTACTGCTAACAATGTTTCAAGATATTGCTTCAATAATAACCAGAATATCTCTAGGTATGAACTAAAAACAAAAAAAAATGCAAGGAGTGTGCTTAGATTTTCCCATTGTTTAGGTTGTCTTAAACTATTACACATCCATTCCTTTAAAAAAATATAGGTTTCCTGAGAAACCAGTTGATACCGGAGCAGAGTCCCCATCCGTTAGGTTACTATGATCAATTGGCATAATGTCTTCAGTTTTCAGAGAGGAACGTACAGTATTCTCTCAAAGATGCTTGGAGCTGAACCTGGGATCTTTTGCATGCAAAGCATGTGCTGTGCCTTGAACTCTTGTCATTCCACGAATGGTAACAAGGTAAAAGATTTCCCAAGCATTCACTGAGAAAGAAAATGAAAGGGGCTCTCCGTATAAGTGCACTACTGTCAAGCACAGGTAATAAATGCAAAATAATTGGAAGAGCATACTTGGGTTGTTTTCTGTTGCTTAACGACCAACAATAATTGCCTGAATTGTGATATGTTTTATTTAAGCAATTAAGGTTTCCCAATCATTTAACCCTCCCTACCTCCTACCTAACCTAACAAACGAGATTCCATAAAAAGCTTTCAGTGGTACTAAAAATGTCTTAAATATCATATACTGAGCTTAACTTGCAAATGAGTTTTTTTCCCCTTAGACGGGTGGAAGAAAGATTGCTGAGCAAGACCTTTTAACATGCCTTCTTTGTGCGTCTGCATTTTTTGCATGTGTGCAGAGGGAGTTTTACTAAACAACGCTGACATTTTGTAAGAGAACTCTTCACTGCAGAACTGTATGGTACAGTAACTTCCTAGGATGGCTTCCAAGTACCAAAAGGATTGCCTTGAAAGCCTCGGCGGAGTTCAGCCTTCCATTTGAACTCGTTGCTTCTTTTGCAGCATGCATCGAATTAGCATCTGCCTGTATTTAGCAAAGATCCATACAACAAACATGAGCCCAAGAGGTTCAAAGAAAGGATTTGAAAACCTGCCTGCCAGACCGGTATGCTTCCATTCAAGCATCTCAGCAGAGATCAAAGCACTTGAGCAAATCAGAGTTATATGCCTTCTCAGCAACCCAAGACACTGGCAAGTCCATAGAGCTCACAAGGCACTTTTAAAATGACAGAGTAACCAACGCAGATAATTGTCTATTCTCCTTTTCTACATTTGCATATTTTTAACCCTCGTAAGATTTGCTACGTGGTTTCAAGGAGATTTTTATTATCTTTCTCTAGCACAACAGTGTTTCCAATTTTTCAGCACATAAACACTGGGAAATAACAAAACAAACAAATAATTAAATAAATAAAATTAATCCCAATCTAAAGATGGCAAACTACCTACCCACACAAAGACACCCAACCTTAATTTCCGAGTACAATGATTTTTTTCATATTTTTTATTACTTGCATTTTGGGCTTTTCAATTCCTTACAACTTATAAATAGCAAGCTGATTCAAAAGCAAGGAAATAAAATAATCTGATATACCTTCAAGCATTAAAGAGGAAATTGGAGTTCTATAGATGATACCGAACTACTGCTCCCAGCAACCTTCACTGTTAACTGTGCTAGAGGTTGAAATTTAGCAACATCGGAAGGCAGATATCAAAAGATCTCTGCTTTTCATTCTGCTCTTGTGAGTCTCTGCTGTAGGGCAAGTTAAAACAATGCCAACTCCTCAAATCTTCCAGTGAAGTTCATGGTTGAATGAGAGACTGGATCTGGAACTCTACATTTCTAGGTCAACCCGTTGCAGTGGCACTCCCAGGATCAAGAAATTGGCATGGGGTTTCCATTTCCTTTCTCCTGGAATTCTCTCTTTCCTACCACATACTTCCTCCTGTTATTTTTTCTTTTTCTTCTTCTTTTTTCTTAAACAGAAACACTGGCACCTTTTACTCACCATTCTTTCTTCACGGTTTTAAAGGCTTTAGAATGTTCTGCCAAGGAAAGCTTCAGTCATATCCCACATACTGTGTTTTTTTTTAAAAAAAAAGATGGGCTGCTTGAAATAGACTACTGAAAGTAGTGTACATTTCTTCAAAATATTCTATGCTGCTGAATTTACTACCCCTTAGATCTTTCTTTTATCCATATGCTCTTAAACTTCAAAAAAAAAAAAAAAAACAACCTCTAAGAGGAGAATTTAACTTTCCACAAATCATAAGCAATACTATTTATATTCAGGTGTAGATCCTCCCCCTCCTTCCAGTTTAAACATCTTTGGAACATGTACTTTACCTCTTTGATTGATGTTCATATGTTCTCTCACACACAGGAGCTATTTTAATTCTATCCTTATTGGCTGATCGAAATATTTCTGATCCTAGTTCCAAGGATTGAGTCATCTCAAAGAGGTAGCTCTCCAGCTTCTGGCTTTCCCTGCGGTATTCTACCAGGTTAAAAGCTGCTCTGCTAGCTTCGTAATCTTAAACATCTGCATGCCATGCTTGAAAGAGCCACCCAGAGAGAAGGAAGGGGATTTAGAAGGGAAAAAGGGAACGCTTAGCTTTTTTCTGGAGATGAAGAACACTTTATGAAAAATATCCATGCAGCAGAAAAGTGTGCAGCTGACTTCTTTCAAATATTTTATATACAGCTGCATTTACTCTTGGGAAACCTGTCCATAAATGTTGGGTTTTTTTTCCCTTCTATATTTGAGTTATATCTCATGACACAAGCATGGCATTGATCTGCCATAAGGAGGGTTTTTATTATAGAGATTTATAGTCCATCTGCATCCTGGCTAGATAATACCTGCTGAACAATTAGAAACATATCTAGATGAGGTCATTCCTAGCCTTACTAAAGACTTTAGCAGAATGGATGAATCAAATTTTCGCCAAGGGGGCGAAACCCATGGTGGAAATTCAAATATTTAATGATTTAATTCGATTTTAATTAATTTTTAAACTGTTTTTAACTGTTTATGTAATTTCTTTGCTATTTTGTAAGGCGCCCTGAGTCCTATGGGTGGCATATAAATTACATAAAATAAAAAATAAAAAATAAATAAATAAATTGTTGAGTATGCAAGCAGAAAAGGGCAATACATTGTAGAAACATCTCTTTGAGGAAGAAATAGGTAGAACCTTCCTTGACCTGGTGGTTAAGGATCATGATACAAAGGTAAAAGTTATGTTTTTGAAGTATATGGCCTCAGCTATGATTTAAAGAAGGTCAAAACTTTTCTTGAGATATTCAGAGGTAGCCTAGGGATTTTTGTGATGGTTAAAGACAACTTTATGCTCACTTATCCAAGCAGCTGGAGGCAAAGGCAAGTCAAATGTGACAAATAAGCAAAGATTTATGTTTGGCAAGGTACTGGCAATAGGACTAAAATGGCGCTCATCCTAATTTATTTACCAAACTTGTACGCTCCCATCTAGTTGAAGGCGACTCTTTACCTCAGAGACAGAGGTGAATTATATCAAACGGTTGCTATAAATATAAAAATGACTGTTTACACTTCTGCACTTATTTAATACAAGTGAGATATAGATCAGGAACATGCTGTAGCTTTGTGCTTTTAATTAACTTTAAGATTATTCGGCAAGTTATACAAAAAAAATGACAAAGCAAATCGGCGAGATTTCTAGACATGTCTAGCTTTTCCACATTTAAATCCAACCTACTCTCTTGGTGAAGAAATTACAAATTGAATATGTCAATGAATTTACAGATTGAATTTAACCCACCTCAAACCTTTATGTTCCTCCTCGGAGCATCACTATTTTATTTCTTTATTAAAAAAGAGCCTTGGTGGTACAGCAGACTAAGTGCTGTTATGTAGCACTTAGCTGCCAGCTGCCTGCAATTAGTGCGAGTTCAAATCTCATCAGGCTCAAGGTTGACTCAGCCTTCCATCCTTCCGAGGTAGGTAAAATTGAGGACCCGGATTGTGGGGGCAATAAGTTGACTTTGTAGAAACACCGCTTATGGGGGGCCAAAAGCCCTAATAAGCAGGTATATACAAAAGAATGAAGGCTATTGCTATAAGTGCATTGTAAGCCGCCCTGAGTCTTCAGAGGAGGGCGGCATATAAATTGAACTAATAAAATAAATAATAAATAAATAAAAAGAAATTAAGAAGAAATAGTTTTAACATGGGCCAAAGTAGATGGCAGCACTTGATTAATCTCAGGAAACTAAATAGTTTCAAAATAGTTTACTATTTAGTAAACTATTTAGTATTTAGTCTAAATACTAAATAGTTTAATTAATCCCTGAATGGGAGATAATCAGTAATCTTCAGTTCAGAACTGAAGAAGCTTCTTTGATGAGAAGCAAGACATCTTTAAAGAAAAACAAAGGAAGACCTGTTGCCTTTTGAAAAAGCACCTTTGGGACAACCATGATCTGGATGACTGAGAATTGCCATAGACATGTACATTGAAGACTCAACGTGTCCATTTTTCCTTGCCTCTCCAGCTCAAGAAGCATTGAAAAAAAGAAATAGAAGACTGAAAGGTTGACATCAGTACATCACAAAAATACCATCTGTACCTCTCCGAGACCAAATTAATAAGGATAGTTTTTAGTTGGAAGTTCTTGAACAGCAACATTAAATGGGAAACTATGCGTATGTACATGCAGATACACACAGAGCTGTCTTTTAAATATATGCATGGCAAAATTGCATTATAAATTGAATAGACTGTGGAATTAAAAGCCAGGCATGGGGACAAGGAATTAAAATTAAGGTGAATTTCAGAATTGTCTGAAAATTTCAGCTAAACAGCAAAAGTAGGGAAATGTATTTGTGTTATAGTACTTCCAAAATGTTTACATAGGTTACAGGTTTGGTTTGGTTAGGTTTGGTATCAACTCTTCCAACTCTGTTATTCTGTCATTCTGGTTTGGTTTCATTTTTTAAGTATCCCAAAGCTGGTTGCTGAGCTAAAGTTTGAAATTTAACTGCTAAAGGACCCCCGGGTGAAATAATGTGAGAAAGTTTTGTAGCACATATGGTCACTGCAAAATACTTCAGGCTCTAGATGAAAATGATTTGACATCACAGATTTCAGGGGTGTTTAAAAATATTTCAAGAAGCAAAATGTGGAACAGATTTATTTATTAGATTTATATGTCTTAGATATCACATTATCAAAGTAACTCTGGGCAGCTTTTAACAGAATAAAAGAAGGAATATAAAAACCATAAAATGTTAAAAACATTAAAGTTAACAGGGATCGCATAAATCTAGGAACCAGTACAGGAGCAGAATGGAGGGGAATTTTTTTCCCTTAGTCCATTAGCCACCTCCAATGTGGAATGATGCTTTGGGGTCCCAAGACAAGTTTTGAGGCCCCTTTGGAAGATCAAGAAGGTGGGGCTGGTTCTCAGTATGGTGTGTCAGAGAATAGGGACCACAGCAGCTTCTCCTGGATCCTGTCAACTGAAATTCCTTGACTGACAGAGTCTGCAGCATGCCCTTTCTGCTGAAGTGAGTTGGTCAGGTCAATCCCATTGGAGTGAGAGGCTTCCTCTGGTAGCCTGGTTCTATTATGAAGGGCTTTAAAGATAATAACCAACACCTGAAAGAAATTGGACCCAGAAGAAAACTGGCAACCAGGGCAGCTCATACATTGGTAGTGCTATATGGGCTACCAGAGGGGCCCCTAGAACTATCTGTGCAGCTATGTTCTGTGCCAATTTTCCAAACCAGTTTTCCAAGCCAGGCTTCCAAATAATCTTCAAGGGTAGCCCGTGTAGAATGCATTGTAGCAGTCCAAATGCGAGATGACCAAGGTATGAGTGACTGACTGCAGGTCTTCACAATTCAGGAAAGGGCACAACTGGGCATAACACAAAGTTGCACAAAGGCTCTCCTAGCCACAACTGCCACTTGCTCTTCTAGCAGGAGTTGTGAGTCTAGGAGAAAACCCCACGTTGCACATGGGGTCTCTCTGGGGCAGTGCCATCCTTTGTTGTTGTTGTTAGTTGCGAAGTTGTGTCCAACCCATTACAATGTTCCTCCAGGCCTTCCTGTCCTCTACCATCCTCTGGAATCCATTTAAGCTCACACCTACTGCTTCAGTGGCTCCACTCAGCCACCTCATTCTCTGTCATCCCCTTCTTCTTTTGCCCTCAATCTTTCCCAGTATTAGGCTCTTCTCCAGTGAGTCCTTCGTTCTCATTAGGTGGCCAAAGTACCTGAGTTTCATCTTCAGGATCTGTGCCTTCTAAAGAGCAGTCAGTGTTGATCTTCTCTAGGACTGACCAGTTTGATCGCTCATGGACAGTACCAAAAGGAAAAAAGATATGAGCCCCTCAGGTCAGTGCAATCCTAGCCAGAATTAAAAATGTTAAACTCCCAAGTCCCAAGGCTACACAACCCATAGCCATTCAGTCTTACCAGGGTTCAGCTGAAAGCAAATGGATTTTATGGAATTATCTTCTATAAATTGTCTTCTGTTCTTCTGCTGGTTCACATCTCTCATTTTCTCTATCTCTCTCATCAGTTTGGAGTCAGACTGTGGCTACAGGCACAATGCTACTAAATAGATTAAATGGCATAATGCATATTGAAAAGAAATAATGCATCTAAATTCAGAGTAAGCTTCTCAGGTGTTATGTTTGAAAAGGCCACATGTTTTAATGCCTCTAAACTGAACCTGGTAGTTCAGTGTTTTGTGCAGGACAAATTGTACCCAACCACTTGATAATCAATAAAGAAAAGAGTTTCTATGCCAACCTTCAAGCCTTGGACAAGAATCCATTGCACCATAACTCTAAAGAGATGACAGTGTACTCTAACTGAAAGGAAGAACTTTTTAAAAATTAGAACTAAAAAAGCCAGAACAAGTTTCATAAACACTATTGTTAACTTGTTGGAGTCACAAATTGCAAAGTCCATCTTATTGCAAAATATTTATTTAACTAACGCCTCTATAGCCCCAAATTTTAATCCGCAGCTACTGAGACAGTAGCATAGACAAATAAGAATGTTACCTTATTTTCTTTTTTTAATGGGCTGGGTCACAGTGAAAGTTAAATTCCTTTTTCCTTACATCATTCTGACTTTCCCTTCATCTCTGAGCACAGTAGTTTATTAAACACAGTAATTTATTTAAAAAGATTCAAAGCTCATTTTTCATGGCACTGGGCCTGATTATGCAAGCAACCACCTGTCTTCCATAGTTTTTACCCATCCTCCAGATCAGGCAGAGTTGACATATTCCAGGTCCCATCCATTAAATGGTGTCAACTGGTGGGACCTGGGAAGTCTATCTACTCTGTCACAATGCTTGTCCTCTGGAACAACATCTCCCCAGAGAGGTGTTTGGCCCCAATTTTAACCTTGTTTAAAGGAGCTATTAAAAGCTGCTGTTCTCCCAAACCTTGGACAAGGGTCATCGTGGGCTTCTTATGCATTGTATGTCTCTTTTTAGAGTGTGTATGAATGTGTTTCTGGAGGCTTGTTGATGTTTTGTTTCTGTTTTTAAAACAGCATTTTGTTTGCATTTTTTATAATTGTTTTTAATATTTTAATATTAACATAATTTAATTTAATTTAATATGCAGTAATATTTTAATATTGTGCGCTGCCCAGAGTTGGCATGTTGAGCAACCTTATACATTTAGTAATTAAACTTAATTTTCTAAACAAAAGACCATGGAAAACAGCAATGCATAAAACCCGGCATTTTGCAGAGTAGAAAGTTTATCTTTTTGGATAAATTGACAAAGTTAAACTATTACATTTCTTCAACCTTTTTAAATTTTAAGGAACCTTCAGCTTAACTCTCAACAATGACCATGATATCGTACAGGGTATAAGTTTTGGGAAACCAACAGGAAACAGTGATTGTAATACTATTATATTTAGTATATGCACAAAATGGGAAATTTCCAGTCAAAGTCAGCCATGAATATTCACAGAACAACCAGAGAGAAAAGTGAATTATATAATTTGTGCCATTACCGTGCTAATGCATGGGGTATCACAATGGCTTTCATCAACACACACATTTGACTATAATGAAGCAATTGTCTAAAAACTCAAGAATTGGGGGTGGGGGGAAAGCTTGAAAGGAAAATAATATTTCTTTATTTCTTAGATTTATACTAATCAATATCCACTGATTAGCACAGTTAACAATAGCCATGTGGCAAATAATAATAAAATGCAATTTCCACAATGAAGGTAAAAATGGCAACGTAAAACCAAAAACAACACATTCTCTATGATATCTCTAAAGCAATTCAGCTTTTAAAAGCATATGGAAAGCCAATAACATGGAAACCAACTGCATTAAGAAGTCTATAACCAATGGTGGGATCCTCCCGGTTTAACAACCAGTTCAGTGATCGCGTGATTTGCTGCGCACGCATGCGCTATTTGAAGAAATCTTCACTTCCTGGTTTCTTTGGAGGAGTAACACAGCTGATTTGCATGGCAATCCACTCTACCGTGCAAATCAGCTGAGAAAATAGCATGGGTGACCCATTTGATCTTGGGACAAACCGGTTCGCTCCCAGCTGATCGTCGGAGCTACCAGTTCGCCTAAACCGGTCCGAACCGTAGAATCCCACTCCTGTCCATAACACATTTCTCCCCCACTGGTGTGTGTGTGTGGGTGTGTCTATCTATTTCTGTTTCTCTCTCTCTCTCCCTCCCTCCCTCCCTCTTTCTCTCTGACCTTCCTCCCCCCCCCCCATGTGTGACTGTATGTTTGTGTGTGTAAAGGACCAGCATGGTTTTTCAATGGCATCCAGGACACTATAAAAATAAAGCAGTTTCCTCTAGGAAATATAAAACATATCTTATATACTGTTCTGGTCTTCACATTAGAAAAAAGACCTGGTAAAAGTACTGAAGAAGGTAGCCAAAATGAATAGGGATTAGCTGATTTTTCATACATCGCTTATTTAACATATGGCATTCATTACTACAAGATACAGCACTGGCCCCCACGCTGGATAGTTTTAAAGGAGGATTGGATAAGAGATGCTGCTCTTAAAGACTTAATGTTACTTCTGAGCTTAGTTAGCATGCCTCCAAATACCAATTTCATAGGATCAACAGCAGACACAAGGGATGCTCGGGTCTCCCGCTTGTAAGCAATCTGGCTGGACACTGAAAGAAGCAAAATGCTACATTAAAATGCATTTTGAACTGATCTGGTTGAGTTACTCTTACATTTTAAAACCTTAAGAGAGACACCATAGCTCAGTAGCATACCAAATACTTTGCATTCAGAATGTTTCAGGTTCAATGCAATTATATATGAGATTAGACTTTCCTGTAGCTCTTTGCTGCCATTTTGCATTTGTCCAGACTTTTGAAGCCCAGATCTAATTTCCCTATTTTTTTTCTTCCTTTCAGTAGTGTCCAGTTCTCAGAGACTGTCCGGACAAGTTCCTGTAGTTTCCTTGGCAAGGTTTTCCAGAAGTGGTTTTCCAATGCTTTCTGACCAGGGCTGAGAGAGTGACTGGCTTCAAGTCATCCAGCTAGCATTGAACTAAAGACAGGACTAGAACTCATGGCATCCTGATTACTGTTACCTTAACCATTACCCAAACTGGCTTCCCATCCCTAAAATGTAAATATATATTTCAGCTCATACTGTATTGCTGAGATAATTTATATTTTTAAAACCAGGATGATGAATTAATAGATGCATTGTGTTCTCTATTTTGATCCTTTTATACCAAATTAATTGCTTTCCCAAACAATCTCCCTCTGTCCCAACCATATCTGAAAAACATAGAACTATTCCTTCCTTAACTTGTCTAGCTCTGAAGATTAATACTTCTGTTTGATACCCTGCTTTTCAAAAGACTCAATTTATGTGAAAGGGAATATGTAAGAGACTCTAAGAAATTGGTGAGATATGGTAAATGAGGCTGCATCCAAAAAGCCATTTAAGAATTCAAATCTTGCATATGGGATCCTGCTCAACTAACAGCCAATAGGCATGTCCATCATCTATCAAGTATGGCATAAACATAAAAAGTAAGAGGAATTAAGAAATTTGAAAAGAAGGAAGGAAGGAAGGAAGGAAGGAAGGAAGGAAGGAAGGAAGGAAGGACAGCTATATTTAGTGTATGTTAATGCTACTTATTATACTTCTCCCATACTTTTTATTCCTCCAGGCCATTCTTTCTTCTGCCACAGACATAAACTACTTTATACATTATTTTTAACTTGCTTTTTATGGAACTCATAAATGCATCCAACCACTACTTTATCAGCTATTTGATTCATTCATTTGGTCCTCATTTGTTTCTTTATTTGCTATTTATTTATCAAATTTATATAGCTACCTATTCTTTCACAGCGACTCTAGGCAGCTTACAAGCAATAAAAACAGTATAGAAAAATGGAAAACAACAACAACAATCTCCATCACCCACCCTGGTGGCAACATATAATCAAATGATCTGTGATGGGCTCCACTCAAGGTTCCCCAGGCTTGCTGGCAAAACCAAGTCTTTGGGGCCCTACAAAAGAGTGTCAAAGTAGGTGCCAATCTACCAAGATACCAAGAGCCTTGGTAGTATAGTGGTCTAAAGCACCCTGTTATTAACACCAGCTGCCTGCAATTATTGCAGGTTCGAATCTCACCAGGCTCAAGGTTGACTCAGCCTTCCATCCTTTCTAAGGTAGGTAAATTGAGGACCCAGTTTGTGGGGGCAATAAGCTGACTTTGTATAAATATACAAAAGTATGAAGGCTATTGCTTAGCACATTGTAAGCCATCCTGAGTCTCCGGAGAAGGGCGGCATATAAATCAAATTTTTTAAAAAAATTCCGAAGGGTTCATATTCCAAAGGGAGGGAGCCACCACAGAAAGGCCCTTCTTCTGTGTCCCACCAGATGTACCTTCTTAGGATGGGACCTGCAACATTCTTTGCCTTCTTTGTCGTTCCCTCAGATAACTAGGTCCCAAACTATGAAGGGCTTTAAAGATGACAACCAGCACGCTTTATTTCATAATATGCTGCCCTTTCACAATCAACCTTCAACTCCATACTCACACATACCAACCTGATCATGTTATCATATGTTTTGTCTAAATTAACATAAATAAATTTTCTCTCTGCTTGCACAGGTAGGACAATCTGGTCCACCTGCTGCACTTCGTTCATTCCTATAGAACTACCTCCATACTGGTTGGTTTGTGTGTGTCCAAGAGTAGGCACCCCATTTTTTCCAATTCCCACTCTCTGCTTTCAATAGTTATTTTATACTGAAGTGCTATAGTGAAAGCCTATCGTGAAAGACTGTGCCACTGTAGGGTTTTATTTAACAGGCTCACTAGTGGAATTATGAAATGCTAGCAGTTTCTTTGACCTTAAAAAAATGAGCCCACCAAAGAGAAGCTATAGGCATTCATTTTCCTGGCATGGGTGGGAAGGGAAACAAGTATGAGGATCTACAAGCAGAGACTAAGTTAACTGCAGCTTGACCATTGCTGTGGCCAAAGCAAGGACCAAAGCTGAAATGAGAGATGGAAGAGGAAGATTTCACTCAGGAACCTGAGTGGCGTAGGAGGCTAATGCCTCCTACTAAGGCAGCATTTAACATCGAGCTGCCTGCAGTTACTATGAGTTCTAATCTCACCAGGCTCAAGGTTGACTCAGCCTTCCATCCTTTCTAAGGTGGGTAAAATGAGGACCCGGTTTGTGGGGGCAATGACTTTGTATAAAATATACAAAAGTATGAAGGCTATTGCTTAACGCATTGTAAGCCACCCTGAGTCTCTGGAGAAGGGCGGCATATAAATAAATTTTTTAAAAAAATTCATAAAGTGGCTTACTTTCCATTTGGTTATGCCTGGGAGAGAAGTATCTCCAGGCTAACATATGGGGGTGGGGAAAAACTTAAGGATGCCTAAAAATATCTTAAAGATGCCAACCCAATGTATTAATTGATTACTTCAGGGTAAATGGTTTATAACATTTTAATACTTTTGGAGGCAAATGATATATAGTGATTTAATATAAATATTGCTGGATGAATGAAATAAATCTGAATAACTTTAGTATTTATGTTGCAATTACAATTATGCTGATGCTATTTCTCCTATTATGAGCACAATCTATATACACGTGACTTGGATTAAGATATTTTTTTTTCTCCAAGAGCAACATTCCCAGTGAAAGGAAATTTATCTGTATTTCAGCTATAAAAGAACTATAAATCACACATATATATATATATACCCTGTTTCCCCCAAAATAAGACATCCCCTGATAATAAGCCCAATCGGGCTTTTGAGCACATGGCAATAAGGCCAAGTGCTTATTTCACAGTTCAAAAAATATAATATAAAAAAAAATATAAGACAGGGTCTTACTTTCAGGGAAACACGGTATATATATACATCAGTGGTGAAATCCAATTTTTTTTTACTACCAGTTCACTGCAAAATCCCCATTCCTTCCCCACTTCTGGGGGAAGGATATTGCAAAATCTCCATTCCCACCCAACTGGGGCCAGCCAGAGGTGGTATTTGCCGGTTCTCTGAACTGCTCAAAATTTACGCTATCAGTTCTCCGGAACCTGTCAGAACCTGCTGGATTTCACCCCTGATATACATATATATGTGTGTGTGTGTGTGTGTATACACATATATATACGTATACACACATATATGTATCCTTATAAATCAAGACAAATAGTGTCTGTCTATCTGAGGCTACTTCTTAAGCACTATTAAGTAAACATTGAATATAAAATTAGTATTTAATTTTGAGTGAGCAAATGTGCTTTCACTGGGAATTAGCAAAACTATGTCAGGGAGATTAAGAGAAGTATTGGAAGCTTCAATTTTAAAAATGTAGATGTAAAGATGATGAGAAATGCACTGAATTTTTTTATCGGTACATTGGTAATTCGGGAGCAGAGAAAATGTCTGATCCAGGTAAAGCTTTTCCTAATCTTTGCAACACAACCTTTTTAAAAACTAGAATACAAGGGACTGAACTCATCCTCTTCTTCTGTTTCATAATAATTGCCTTGGCACTAAGTATGTGATTTTAACTTCTGCTCCTAGCACAATGTTCCAGTTTGGAAAGAAAATTCTACCTGATTTTTCTTGGAAAAAAAATATAAGGGAGTCCTGGCTACCTGGTAGTAAATCCTAGCTTAATTAACCCACTATTATGTACCTCTTTTTGTTATACTGAATTAGGTTTAAAATGATTCAAGTTTGAACATGTCCTATTAATTCCAGTGATCTAATTGCTACCTCTTGAGAGAATGTCAATTGCAAATTCTCTCTGGGAAAACATTCTGCTAAGCCTGAAGAAGCTGGCTTGATAGGCTACTAGGCAGAAATATGAGAGCTCATAAATTTCCAGAACTTGTCTGGCTTGACAAAAATGCTCCTCAACTAAGATGTATGTGATGTGGCATTCAGAAAGGAATTCATGTAATGCTTTCAGAGTGGCGGTGTTGGACAGGCAAGTAGGGACAAAATATAGCTTGAATGGTGATGAAGTGGATAAAGAGTGATTATGGGTGTTTATTCTGATGAGTTCAGTAGCTTGAATTGTGACCTCCAGTGTGAATAAGATGAATTGTTTGAACATCACCTGCTTTAGTTCGGAAAGGAGTGACAGTGACTAATAAGCCTTAATTAGTGGTCCCCTTTTCACCTGTACTGTATAAAGCACTCTGGCTTGTTCATCTTGGAAGCCAAATACCTTGAGAAAAAAAAGAGAGAAAATCCAATTGGCTGGGAAAGAGAGCATGTCTGATTACAAAATTGATTATGCTGGCGTAAATGAAGAGTAACTCAAGGGGACTTCTCTGAAAGAAAAGGGCATGACACAGGTGGACACAATGCAGTCAGACTGCTTTTAATTAAAAACCACTTCTGTCTGGAAAACGTAGAAGTCTAGATGTAATTCTGCCCAATTTGCTTAACTGCCAATTTGCAAGATATAATTTAGCATTTTCGAGTGGCCCCACATGGCAGCTTTCTGTGTTTCTAGTCCAATGCTTTAGTGGTAAATTGCAAATGTGGGAATTATCTCTGGATAAGGAAGATACTTTTGGATATATGGATGACATACTAATGAATGGTAAGTTGCATTGTTTCTCTGTTACAATTTGAGCTTTGAAATACACGGAAATGTGTACATGGAAATACACACAGTTCCAATCACATGTGGCCAATATGGTTATATTTTGACAAAAGCATTTTGCTTTCGAAAACAGCTGAGTATCCCTTATTACTTAAAATAGAAAGAAAGAAATGTGCTCTAATAAACTACATTTGGAGCCTTATCAGTCAAGTGACATTTCATGACGAATATCATTTGCTGAAAATTCAAGTGATTTGTGTAATCTAGGGAATCTGGAAATTATGAAAACTTTCTGAGTATCTTTGGGGTAATCACTCTCTTTCAGCACAGTTGATTTCATGGGGTTGTTGTTGAGATTCTACATAAGCAGAATTGAGCTCTTGAAGAAAGGAGATGGTATAAAATCAACAAATATGTGAGTATAAAACAATATTAGCCAACATGGAGAATAAATATTTGAGAAAATAGTAACCATTATAGATGATGTTTTATAGGAGCTATATTTTACTTGAATCAAATTGTTATTGTCAGAGACCAACATATTCATTAACCTGACATTCATCAAGCTAACCAAGTTTTATCTTCTTAAAAGTGCTAAACAAATGCACATGTTCATAACAAGGTCACAGTGTGACAAAGATGGGTAATACAGAAAGCGAAGGGAAAGAGACGTCTAAAATTCTAAGACATTACAGCCATGGTTTGGAGTTTTGTGAATCATGGTTCAAATTCAGCACATTCAAAGCATCCATTACCTTTTGTCTATCATTAGAATGGAAAATGCAAGTCAATGTTCCTGCTCCTCTAATCAACTTAAAGATGTTCCTTTTTTATATTAATCTCCACTGAACCAATTGATCACTTCTGTTCAAAGAGAAACTCCTAAAATAGTCAGCACATTGAAAAAAAATTACCATACAAAACCAAAATTGTGCTAATTGCAGAAATAATTTTCCATTGCTGGTCTCTGTGAATAAGAGGGATGCATGAAAACAGAATGAATTGCATCTGATTGGAAAGAGAGGTAGTAAAATTCTTGGAAGCAAATGTTTCCATAACCACAGATTTTTTTCCTCTTTTTTGAAACAGTAGGAAAAGTAGGATTTTTTTTTCCTTCCATTTTCAGCCTTGCAGCAAGAAGATGTTATTCTTTCTCACCATAACTATTCAGATTCTGGTGAGGAATACCATTAAAGGGAACAATTCCTCCTGCTCAGCAATTTTAGAAGTCTGGAGATCAATCATTTGGCTTCTCTGCAAAATATACCGGATTGTGAAAGAATCTGTTTCACCACTTTTCACATTATCCCATCTAGCTAATTATAATAGATCTCTACCTACATTCACTGTTCTGTAAGTTCGTTCTTATTTTTCAAGAAAGTCTACTTAATCTTTCTTCCCAGACCTTTGGGAAAGAACATTATTTCAATTACATTTACTTTTGTACACTTACAGTTTGAAAAGTCATAATTTCTGAATACGATGTCATTTTTTAATAAAAATGGGTACATGTATGCTTTTATTAGAAAAAAAATATAAAATATATAATGTGATAAATTAATTGCATAAATGTGTACTTTGGTTAAAATGATGATGGAAAATCAGGGTATTTCATCTTAGGACAGAAAGAGGCCTAAATGACATATGTAATCTTTTTCAACAAAATTAGTATCCTTGGAAGTTATTCTAGTATAAGGAAAAAGCAACACCTTAGTTTATTTATTTATTTATTATTAGTTCAATTTATATGCCGCCTTTCTCCGAAGACTCAGGGTGGCTTACAATGCATTTAAAAAACCATTATAAAAACATTTAAAAATTAAAACATTAAAACCCATTCACACCATTCATGGCTGGATCTCACAAGATTGCAACGGCGAGATCAATGGCCCCAAGCCTGCCGGAAAAGCCAGGTCTTCACTGCTTTTCGGAAGGCCAATAGGGTGGGGGTGGTCCGGACCTCAGGAGATAACTGGTTCCAGAGAGCTGGGGCAGCCACAGAGAAGGCTCTCCCCCATGGGCCCGCCAGCCGGCATTGTTTAGCTGACGGGACCTGGAGGAGACCAACTCTGTGGGATCTTACCAGTTGCTGGGAGCTATGTGGTAAGGCGGTCTCGAAGTTCGAATGCTTGACTTCTTTTTTTAAAATTTGTTTTTACAATATTGGGTAGCTGATACATGGCAAGATTCTATAAACATTTACTAATTTTGAGAAATAACTAGAAATTCTTTGATCATTTGAAAGCTTTAGAAAAATTAACTTTTGTTATGGTTCATTTACTGAAACACTTTATATGACACAAAATAAATATAATTTTTCTCCCAACATTCAATGGTGCTGTTGTGTTCAGACTGATAAAATTGTAAAAACATAAGCTGTCACCAGGTTAACCGTAGAACTTTCTTTTAAGTAGGTGTTTATGAATCAACACAATCCTTAATTCACAGGTTTGCTATGTAAAATATCTGTATAACTTTTCTCTCCCTCAAGAATTAGTTCGCCTATACTAATAATGTGCCTATTTTGTCTCAGATAAGGGAAGCACTAAAATTATAGTTTCTTCCCCCTTCCTTTTCCAAACCACTGACCTTCACCTGAAACATACCTTGAGTATAAAAGTGTTATATATTGAATGTATATAGTTGTGTTAAGCCCTGCTAAAGTGAAACCAACCTTTAGATGACCCTCACTGTTAGCTCCAACTGTTTTGGAGGGAAACTTTGAAGTTTCATATTTGGGTGGGTTTTTCAAGCATTATGATTGGTTAAGACCCTGTGGGCCCAGAGTATAAATTACAGGCATTTCTTCCTATTCTTCAGTTCCAATATTGAGTCAATAAATGCTGTTATAGCTATGCTTGTCTGGTTCTTGTCTACTGAAGCCCACTACACAAAAAAAAATAAACATGATGAAAAGCTAAGGTATAAAGCACTATTGTAGGTAATCTGTTTTTGCTGCACCCTTTAATGAACCATATTTTATTCATATTTTTAGGCAAAATGCACATGACTCAACCATATGTTGTCACCACTTATATATTATAGAGAATCCTTTAGTTGGGTGTGCTAACTAATGAGTTGCGTTGCAGTTATCTTAATGATTCCTTTTAAAAAGTGCTGACATCAGGTTTTAAGCGGCCCTTGTTAAGACACCCTGCTCCTATATTATGCACAAGCTTTGCTAAATTTTTCTTTGGAGTAAGACCATAGCAAAGCATGAATTAACACTAGACAGAAGAGAGCTGCTATTAATTTTTCTTACGATGCTTCTGACAGAGTATTATTCCAGGATATTGTGAAAGAATGGCTCCAAGCCACTTGGTGCTAATATATTAGCTAATCAATAGATTTAGTGTTTTGCTTTGTTTTTGAAGGTGGTCGAAGCTCTGCTTATTAATCAAAGCAGCACATAACTGCTGAAAGATCTGATCACCTGATCAGATTTTTATTCAGTTGGGTTGTTTTGAATTTTAGAACAAACTAGACAACCTGTGCCCCATTGGATCAACATTTCAGAGAGAGTTCCTTACCTAAATAGAGAAACAGAATGACCATGGGTGGGATTAAAGCAATGGGAGAAGGAATAACTTGCCAGCTTTCTCACTGAGTTTCCTTGTGGGAAGCTGGCAGGGAGCATTGGAAATTTTCTTTCCTTTGTCCTTCCTTCCCTCCCATTCCTGCTGTTTCTCCATTTACTTTGTTTGTGGCAAGGGAGAAGGTCAGTGGGGAAGCCAGGAGAAGTTGTAAGTCAAAGGCTAGCAGGCAGGTAAGTGGGTGCTGCCAGGTGGCAAAAGGAATGGGGTGTGTGCGCATGCTGGGGTATAGTTCAGTGTGCATGAGAGGTGTTGTGAGAGTTAGAAAGATTGTATACGGGTGGCACAGATAAGGTTGAATCATATGGATGTGCAGGAGATTCCATGTGGGTCAGAGAAGGCACTTAGGAGGGCAGAAGAGCCTTGGATAGTACAGTAGTCTAAAGCACCCTATTATTAACATCAGCTGCCGGCAATTATTGCAGGTTCAAATCTCACCAAGGCTCAAGGTTGACTCAGCCTTCCATCCTTTCTAAGATAGGTAAATTGAGGACCCAGTTTGTGGGGGCAATAAGCTGACTTTGTATAAATATACAAAAGTATGAAGGCTATTGCTTAACGCATTGTAAGCTGCCCTGAGTCTCTGGAGAAGGGCGGCATATAAATCAAATTTAAAAAAAAGAAAAAAGAATGAATTGGAAGTATGGAGGGGGTGTCATGGGTCAAGAAAGGCCTTTCCTTCCATTCCCTTCTTTTCCCTTCCCAACAGTAGGTAAGTTACTGCTGCTATGTAGGGGGGGGAGTGGGGGATTGCAAGACTGGCTGGTAAACTGTCATGGAATATTGAAAATGAAGACCATGTGACTTCAGTAGCAGCCTTGCAGCAGCCAGTAATTGAAGCAGCCACAGATTCCTCAAATTTTATTCCCAGATTTTGGACACCTTATATTAACTCATTTGAGGTACTTTGATTCAACAATTGTTGCGCTGTGATGCATGGTTTTGTTTGTTTGTTTGTTTGTTTGTTTGTTTATTTATTGGTTCGATTTATATGCCGCCCTTCTCCAGAGACTCAGGGCAGCTTACAATGTGTTAAGCAATAGCCTTCATACTTTTGTATATACCTGCTTAGTAGGGCTTTCGGTCCCCCCAAGTGGTGTTCTTTTTTATACAAAGTCAACTTATTGCCCCCACAATCCGGGTCCTCATTTTACCTACCTTTGAAGGATGTTAAAAATTATGGCGATGAGAATTTTAGTAGCATATATGTAGACTAGTAATATGTTCTGGACCCCGAGACAGAACTGAGGCAATTAGCAGCGTAACAAGGAACTTTAATCGTAACTGGAACTGTATAACACACTCAGAACTCCCGCGCTTGTCAGCTCGTATTTATATGCGCCCTCCCCCCACTCCGAGCTGTCAACACTTTAACCAATCAGGAAATTGTATTGGCAACCAGCCTCGGCCACTAGGGGCAGTTACTACGCGACGGGTATGCAACACTCCTTCCCACCTAGCTTGCGCCTGTGTCCCATCAGGCGCATGCGTAGTCACTCAAATACTGGGGTCTACGACGGGCCCGCCCCGATCGCCTAAGCTCCACCCCTTTGCCCTGTTCTGGCGGTAGGTTTGAGCTGTCCGAGCGGACAACAGCTTGCTCCTCACTCCGTGGTGCCTCAACGGCCACCTCCTCCGGTCTGTCCCCAGTAACAGGTAAGTCCTCGGATCCGGCTCGGGCCTGGGGTGTTCCTTCGGTTGGGTTTCCCTGTCCTATTTCCCCGGCAGCCTGTTGGTTTGGGGCTGCAAAGACTTCCTCCCCTCTCTCCTGCCCAGTGACTGACAGCCTCCGGGATCGAAGCTGATCCTTGTGGCGCTTCCAGATCCGTCCCCGGTCCACCTCAATATGGTAAGAGCAAGGGCCCCTTATACCCACGACCTTGCCAGCCAACCACAAGGGCTGACCGCTATAATTCCGGGCGTAAACCAAATCCCCAACGTGGAAAGGACGGTATCTGCGTTGGGAGTCTAGAGGTGTGCTCGGGCAATATGCGGGGTGTAACCGGTCTAATGGTGTCCGCAATTTGCGGCCCATTAAGAGCTCGGCAGGGCTTTTATTGGTGAGTTGGCCGGGCGTTGTGTGCTGGGCTATTAAATACTCCTCCACCTTATCGCGCCAACTTCCCTGATCCATTTTCTTTAAGGCATCCTTCGCGGATCGCACGGCCCGTTCAGCAAAACCATTGCTGGCCGGATGGAATGGCGAGATTAAGCAGTGCCGGATTCCGTTACGTGCCAGGAACCCCTCAAACTCAGTAGATGTAAATTGGGCCCCATTATCGGAGACAAGCATATCTGGCAAACCATGGGTAATAAACAGTTGGCGTAATGCCTTAATTATCGCTTCCGAAGTGGTTGTAGTCATACAGATTATCTCCACCCACTTCGAGTAAGCGTCAGCTACCACAAGAAAAGACTGCCCATTCAGCAGCCCTGCCAAATCTACATGTAAACGTGCCCAGGGCCCCCCTGGCTCCTCCCACTGCCGAGGATGGTCCCTGGGCGGCATGGACATGTTCCCCTGACATTTTGAACACGAGGAAACCCAGTCAGTAATATCTTGGTCTAGATGGGGCCACCATACATACGCGCGGCCAAGGGCCTTCATCCGAACCACCCCCGGGTGACCCTTATGTAATTGACACAATATGGCTTTCCTCAAAGGGGAAGGAATAATCACACGGTGCCCCCACAACAAACAGCCATTCTGAGTCGATAGTTCAAGACGGCGGGAGGCAAAAGGCTGCACATCTGGAGGAAAAGGACCTTGCGGCCAGCCTCTGGACATCCAATTGAGTACAGTAGCAAGGACTCCATCCTTAGCGGAAAGACAGGCCACGTCCCGGGCGGTGATAGGTAATGGGGATTCCTCGATCAGCAACACCGTGGAAGCCGGAACGGGGTCCTCCAGGAGGGCAGGAACGGGGCAGCGACTCAACGCATCCGCATGGGCAAGGTCCCGGCCTGGGCGGTGAATCAACCTGTAAGAATAAGCTGCCAAGAAAACAGAATAACGAGTCATGCGGGGTGATAAAATCTGGGGTGCTACACGGTCGCCGGCCAGGATGCCCAATAAAGGTTTGTGGTCAGTAAACAAGTCAAAAGAGCGACCATACAGGTAATGATGGAAACGACGAACACCGGCCACTAACGCAAGAGCCTCCTTATCCAACTGGGAGTAATTACGCTCTGCTGGAGCCAAGGTCCTGGAAAAATAAGCAATTGGCAATTCCCGGCCTGAAGGAAACGTGTGGCTCAAAACAGCACCCACCCCATAGGGTGAGGCGTCACAGGCTAATGACAATGGAAGGTGTCTGGAATACTGTGTGAGGACTGCGTTCGAGGTGAGAAGGCGCTTCACAGCGAGGAACGCAGCATTCTCAGTGGCACCCCATTTCCATAATGTCGTCCGATCCAGAAGGCGGTGTAGTGGTTCTGCGACCGAGGCTTTGTGGGGAATAAACACAGCGTAGAAATTCAAAAGGCCGAGGAAAGATTGAAGATCGGCCTTGCAGGTTGGGGTCGGGGCGTCTAGAATTGCGGATGTTTTGGCTGCAGTTGGATGGATGCCGGTGCCATCCACCAGAAATCCGAGAAATTCCACTTGGCGCACCGCAATTTTACATTTAGCTTTGTTAACCTTCAAGCCCGCATCACTAAACTTCTGTAATACCTGTCGCAACCGATTCATCAACTCTGATGTGCTGGTTGCTGTGACCAGTACATCATCAAAATATGGGATGACCCCGGGGATTCCCAGTAACAGCCGTTCCATTAAACTCTGGAAGATCCCCGGGGCAACACTGACGCCAAATTGGAGGCGGCGACATCGGAATGCCCCCCTGTGGGTCACAATCGTCTGCGCTTCGGCCGTCCTGTCATCGACTCTCAGTTGCTGATAGGCCTGGGCCAGGTCCAGCTTAGCGAAAACTGAACCCCGGCCCAGGGAGTGCAGTAGGTGCTGCACCACAGGAACAGGATAAGAATGACCTATGAGCGCCTTATTTAAAGTCGCCCGGTAATCGGCACAGATTCGAATAGAGCCGTCAGCCTTGATGGGCGTTACAATCGGTGTCTCCCACTGTGCAAATTCAACTGGTTCAAGTACCCCTTGCGATATTAGTTTATCCAATTCTGCATCCACCCGCGATTGTAAAGCAAAAGGGACTCTGCGGGGTTTCAGACGCCGCGGTGGAAACTGAGGGTCTAAGCTAAATGAGACCGGGGGCCCCTTATAACAGCCCAGTTTGCCATTGAATACAGACGGGAATTCCTGTACTAAGATGTCCAGCTCGGACGAACGGATGGCATTCACCCCTTGTAGGGTGAGCCCCAAAGCCTGGAACCAATTTAGCCCTAATAGGCTCGGAAGTGGTGCTTCAACGACGATCAGAGGCAGGCGGCCGGAAAAGTTCTTATATTTTACCCTGAACTGTCCACTCCCCACAATGGCAATTTGGTTGCCTTGAAAATCCCTAAGCTGTACTTTGCATGGTGTGAGGTGGCGTTTGGCAATATGGGGCATTAACCTTTTTATAGTGCTCCAGGATACAATCGAATTTGCAGAGCCGGTGTCCACTTCCATTGAACATGGCCGACCTTCAATAACAACTGACAGGTTAATTTTGTCTCGGACCGTGCCTTCAGGAATGGGAGACACCATATTCACACCCCCTTGCTCGCGGGGCCGTTGCGACCGGTTGTTCTGGTAACTCGCACGTTTGACAGGCCCGCGGCGATCTCCTCTGGGGGAAGTAGATGGCAACTCCACCAATTTTGGCGACCTGCAAACTCTCGCGATGTGGCCCCGCCGGCCACATCGGTGACAAATCGCTTCCTTTAAACGGCAGTCCATTCTCAGGTGATTACCCCCACAACTCTTGCAGTCCCCTTGCGTTAGCCGGGTGGGTCTGCCGGGGCGCTGTATGTCTTTGATTCGGTCGACGGCGTCCTCCCCGCATGAATCGTCATCGTCGCTCATCTCCACCTGGGTTTGATGTACGGGGTCCCCTGGGGTTTTACTACATGACTGGCCCGTGGCAAATCTGCGAGGGACAGCGCAGCCAGTTCCGCGGCACAAGCTTCATCCAGAGCTTCCTGAAAAGAGAGCTCTGGCTTGGCAATGAGGCGTCTCTTTAGATTCTGATCCCTCACGCCGCTGACTAACCTGTCCAGTAAATAGTCATCTAAGTCCACGAATTGACAGTGTCTGGCTGCTTTCCTCAGCGCGGCAATATACTGGCTAATGGACTCTCCCTCAGCCTGATCTCGATGATAGAAGTGCTGACGGCGCGCTATACGAGAGGGCGCCGGAGCGTAATGTTTCTTTAATTTAAGCATGAACTCCTCCCAGGTTCCTGCGTGAATTGACTGTGGGGCCATGAGAGTCATAGCAGTCTCGAACATCTCGGGGCCACAGAAACTTAAAAAATACGCTCTCTTCCGTTCACTTGACAACTCCCGATAGTCATTAGCTATTAGATAACAATCGAATCGGGCCACAAATGCCTCCCACGACTCTGTCGCTGGGTTGAACGGGGCAAAATTCTGAGGGGAAGCCATTTCCACCCTTCCCGAACTGCCAATTATCACTTCACAAGCTCCGTTCTCCCCACACGATCCAGCAGCCTCACAATCTTACAGTTCCTCACAGACGGCCGCCATTGGAGAAAAGAATCCCACCTTCGTCGCCACTAATATGTTCTGGACCCCGAGACAGAACTGAGGCAATTAGCAGCGTAACAAGGAACTTTAATCGTAACTGGAACTGTATAACACACTCAGAACTCCCGCGCTTGTCAGCTCGTATTTATATGCGCCCTCCCCCCACTCCGAGCTGTCAACACTTTAACCAATCAGGAAATTGTATTGGCAACCAGCCTCGGCCACTAGGGGCAGTTACTACGCGACGGGTATGCAACAACTAGACAACCCATGTTAGGTCATTGTTTCAAAGATAATTTCTGAAAAGAGAAACAGAATGACCAAGGTCAAAAAAGGAGTGGGAGCAGAAACAACATCCAACTTTCTGCCAATTTGACCACAGCTGACTGTCTATTGTAACTAATGATGAGTCTAGTTTGGGGTGGGGCTATTCTACCTGATGTCCAGCAGCTGAAGGAAGGGCTGGTTTGCCTGGCCTCTAGAGGATTAGGGCTGAAGTCTACTGAACATCTGAGTGGTAGCCCAAACAGCACAGTAGCACTGAATAAATCACAAATTTACTAAATTTCAGTCCCATGAGAGTCATGGGTCCTGGATTTTAGATGCATTCTGTAAGGTAGTCCATTTAAGGTAACTTGGTTCAAAAATGGTTACTCTATGATGCATTGTTTTATTCAGTTAAAGATTACAGACATGAGTGTTTTAGTATACAGATATAGTTTACATTCAATGTGCTTTCTCATCAAATGTAATTTCCATTCTTTGTGCTATAAAAATGGTTCATAAATAATTTCAGGCCATGAACATATACATGCAATATAAGAAAATAACTCCTATGTTATGTCCACCTCTTATATGGTAAATGAAAAGTGAGAGTGATAGGACAGAAAAAATGTTGAATGATTTTAAGGACCTGAAAAATGCTTGATATTGTTGGAGTGAAATATTGACTCTTTTATTTCTTTCACTGGACATGAGCAAATACATAATGGAAGTATATTTCTTTTTTTTTTTCTTGTTCAGCTCTTTGCCTTTGATGGAAGTAGTTCACAGAGATCAATTGACACTTTGTGACAATTCCTACTTTAATACAGTATGGAATTCCTTATTTTATTTTGCTGGTAGACCATCAATATTAGATTCAATCAACTTTGTCAGTACTAATTAAAATATTGTATATATTTATATTTTTATTGTTCCTTACAAAATGTTCTCCAGCAAATTATTTAATCCTGCCTCAATAATTTTTACACTGTATTATTGACTCATAGCTCAGGAAAAAATGATTAGGAAAGGCAGAACTGACATTAAAAATAAAAACATGTTTTAGTTAATTAGAATGAGCAAATTAAGTTTCAACAACTCCAAGCAAAGAAACAAATAAAATAATTTAAACTCAGAATCTTCTGAAGCAAAGAGAAAATTTCTCTAGTCATTAAGTTATCAGTTTAGGAGAGAGACTGTTATTCTGAAAAATGATACTCTTGAGAAGAGTGTCTCTTAGACTGTAGAATTCCCAAGGGAATATAGAATATCAGGAGTGTATGCCAAGAGAACATACTCCTAATAGGATCATCCAAGGTGTGAAGGTCATCTCAGCGGCCCAACTAAAGCAAGGAAGCACCTATACTGGACAACAACAATATAGGGAAATTCTGGAAGTGGACAATCACTTTAGTGACAATTCATACTGCACAGGAGATGGCAAACCACTCCTGGATTTTTCAGAGAGCTATTATGAGAGACAATTACAACAACATCACTAAAGACCTTGAGAATGGAAATAGACATAAAAAAATAAGAAAAATCTTTCAAAAGATCTCTGAACTCAGAAGGAGGTGCCAATCTCAAACTGGAATGCTAAAGGACTCAAGTTGTTTACTGAAGTACTCAAGTTCAGTACTCAGGTTCAGTACTGAAGTACTGAAGTACTATACAGTAGGTGTCATTCAAGATCGCCTATAAGACATCCCTCATTTACAAAAAGCTCTAGTAGTAGAACATGAAGTTAGATCAGTACTAGTTATTACCAAGTCAGAAGGTTACAGGAACTGATGGAATTACCACTGAAATATGGCAAGCAATAGAAGATCGGTAAAGATTCTAGCAAAGCTATGTTGACAAATCCATTTGGAAGACGTCAGTCTACATTCTAATTCCAAAACAGGAAACTTACCAGAGTGTGCAAACTTACCATCCAATAATTTCACATGCCAGCAAAATCATGCTTAAGACCTAGATAGAAAAAGCAGCTTTGATTGCACAATTATGGATACCATCTTGACATTTTTGAGCCTCTTTTATTATACTTTATGTTTTAACTAGAGTTGGATTTGCCAGCCTAATGTGTACTAAATTGAGCCTGATCTTCCTTTTTTTTTTTCCTTCTTCACCATCTTGCAATTTACAAATACTCTCTAGAGCTGGGAGACAGGGAATATGACAGAAAGTCAATAAAAACCAACCGACCAAGGATAGAGAGACATAGGCTATGGATGGTAGAAGAAGAAACAATGAAATTCTCAAAGCTGTAGAACAGTCAAAGATTTTGATTTCTTACAACTGTTGGCCTATTGTCAATGCCATTGACCATCAAGATTGGGTCAAACAGACCTGAGCTGTCATCCTGTACCATAAGTATATTTCAACAAGTCTTGACAACTCTCAGTAGCACCCTAAACATCTTTCAAATAGAATGCTATCCTTAGTAAAACAGACAAATGTAGATTTGCCAAAAGTACTCTAGAAGATGGCATTAGCAATTGCTGCATGTTTTATCAAGAGGGGACTGAACATGGTAATCTATCATGTATGACATCTGTTATTTTTTTTTCCTATCTACCTACATATCCCTTTTGTCATCAAGGTCATGCCACAGCATTGTTTTCAGAGCAGCTCAAGAGAGAAAAAAATAAAAATAAATCCTGTGGTTAGTATCACTGTGGTTAGTATCACTGTACATTTATGAAGAATAAGACTTAATCATAGTCGGATGCAGCAAACCACAATGACACCAAAATGACATAATACTATATATATAAATACCACCATTATATACTTGTTTTTTTAATGTTTGACCCAAAAGCTCAACGCATTTGCATGATGAAGTCACAATGGACCTGCCAACATATTACAACTCCCACCATCATCCTGCTCTTCTGTAGATGTCTGGATGGAATGAGGATTTTTTTTAAAAAAATAGCTGTTTTCTTCTGATTTTAAGAGAGAAAATAACATTCTTTTTTACAACTAGGGAGTCTTCCCTCAATTACGGAAAATCATTGAGTGCCTTGGGCCAGTTACTCTCTCTCTCTCTCTCTCTCTTGTGGAGATAAATTGAAGGGAGATCCCCATCTAAAGTGCCTTTTACTCCTAGGGAAGAAAAGGAGGTATATTTAGCCAATAAATATATTCTTGTCTTTTAAGTCTTCTGTGAACTTCACGATGGGTGAATACTCCCTTTCACTGTATTCCTGCTCACTATGGACTTCACTGTTAGCCTGCATCCAGAATAAATGTCTAGAGGTCAATAGGTCAGTATTGAAGAGTCTGATGGAAATAGGAACGTTGTATATAATCTGCTGTCTTGGAACCCTGGTACAATGGAATACAGAAATGCTTGCAGTGAACCCAGCCAAAATACTTTGAGGACGTTGTTTGCAAACTGCATGCCTAAGTAGAAAAGGTCATCCTTAAAATCTTTGTTGTCAGTGACAACCTGAATTACTGCCTTTGCCCATGACTATAATCCTTGTTATAATTCCCCACTGTTGTGCTTTCTTGGTGGCCTTACAGACTTCTCCTAGTTGTCTTTGCTTTACTAATCCCTGATGCACTTTACTTTAGCTCTGCACTTGGAAATGCCAGTGTTATATCCCATAAAGAGTTCATGTCACAAAAGATCCCCAGGTGGGATAAACAGGATGTATGTGGCAAAAATAGATAGTAGAGTTTAGCCTGGGGCTAAAGAGCTGGTTAAACTTATTCTTTTAAAGATAGCTTTCTGAATAATTGACTATGAAATTTGTGCAGGTTTCAATCTATTCTGTGGTTACTTTCTTCGGCTCTGGTGCTTCAAAATTTATTTCTCCTCCTTTTCTCTGCTTTTGTTTCCTACATGACATCTCTCAAGTTTCTTTTATTTGTCATGAAGAATGTACAGAATTCGTCTTTTTATTGCTCTTTAAACTACAGTGTTTATGCTGCAAAGACTATCTAGTCTCTGAATGAGAGATCTTCACTGGACATAAGAAAATTAGATGTTATATATATGCATTCACAAAGGAATGTGGTGGCTCAGTGGCTAAGACGCTCAGCTTGTTGATTGAAAGGTTGGCACTTCAGCGGTTCGAATCCCTAGTGCCGCATAATGGGGTGAGCTCCCGTTACTTGTCCCAGCTTCTGCAACCTAGCAGTTTGAAAGCACATAAAAAATGCAAGCAGAAAAATAGGGACCAACTTTGGTGGGAAGGTAACAGTGTTCTGTGCACCTTTGGCATTTAGTCATGCCGGCCACATGACCACAGAGACGTCTTCGGACAGCGCTGGCTCTTCGGCGTTGAAACGGAGATGAGCACCGCCCCCTAGAGTCGGGAATGACAAGCACATATGTGGGAGGGGAACCTTTACCTTTATCTTTATATGCATTCACACTTTATTCACTCACATCATTCACGTATAAACATATAAACAGGCAGTTCTTGGCTTACCACCACAGTTGGGACCAGAATTTCTGTTGCTAAGCAAGGAATTAAATGAGTCTTATTCAATATTATGAACTTCTTCTTTTTTTGCCATGGTTGTTATGCAAATCACGGCCATAGCATGGGTGAAATCCAGCAGGTTCTGACAGGTTCTGGAGAACTGGTAGCAGGCATTTTGAGTAGTTTGGAGAACCGGTAGTGGAAATTTTGAGTTGTTCAGAGAACCGAACCTCTGGCTGGTCCTAGAGTGGGGTTGGAATGGAGATTTTACAGTATCCTTCCCCCAGGAGTGGGGAGAGAATGGTGATCCTTCCCCTGGAGTGGCTTGGAAATGGAGATTATGGAGTATCATTTTCCTGCCATGCCCACCAAGCCATGCCCACAGAACCATTAGTAAAAAAAAAATGAATTTCACCACTGGGCCGTAGGTATTTGAGTCATGCAGTCATTAAGTGAATCTGGATTCCCTGATTAACTTTGCTTGTTAGAAGCTGTCTGGGAAGGTCTCAAATTTTGATCACATGATTCTGGAACACCACAACCATCATAACTAGATGCCAGTTGCTAAGTTTCTGAATTGTGATCATGTGATCGTGGGGGATGCTGCAATAGTTGTAAGCAGGAGGACCAATTGTAAGTCACTTTTTCAGTGCCATTGTAACTTTGAACTGTCACTGAACAAACAGTTGTAAGTTAAGAGCCTGGCGGCGCAGTGGACTAAGTGCTCTTAAAAGTAGCACTTAAGTTTCCAGCTGTCTGCAATTACAGCAAGTTCAAATCCCACCAGGTTCAAGGTTGACTCAGCCTTCCATCCTTTCTAAGGTAGGTAAAATGAGGACCCAGATTGTGGGGGCAATAAGCTGACTTTGTATAAATATACAAAAGTATGAAGGCTATTGCTTAACGCATTGTAAGCCGCCCTGAATCTCCGGAGAAGGGCGGCATATAAATAAAAATAATATTTTTTTTAAAAAAAAAGGAATATCTGTACATTTTATATACATCTCATAAGAAAACTTCTCTTCCTAATTTATAATAGATTTCATTTTCTTCTTAAGACTTAGGACAAACTGGGTATTTGGGGAAGCATAGGAGATGAAATAACATATAAGGGAAGCTCTCAAATCTGTTCATGAAAATATGTGCAAAGGAAAAGTTTAATGTTCATTTTTAGGATGTTAAATACATGATAACATTTTTCTCTGAATACTAATAATGTGAGTTTTGGACCTCAGAAGTCAGGTTGTCAGTTTCATTAAAACCCAAATTGCCAACCAATTTTAAGAAAACCTGGTTTCTTTTATCCTCAGAGATATGAACTGATGTAACATTGACATTTTTGTGCCCTTAAAGATGGATTGTATTTAAATTTCTTATTAGGAATATACATTCTTCTGATTTAATATATACTATAGAAACACGTATTCTGATATATTTTCAGTAGGCTTTTTTATCTTCATTCTTTCTTATTCATATATTTTAAGCTGCCTCAACTTTTATTGGTGATGCAGAAATATTTATCATATTTGTTAAAGTTTGTATTACCTGCCAGAAAAGCAATTTATCATAACAATACATGAATGACTTTTCTGATTATTAAAATACCATCACAGCAAAAAAAGGCCCTCACTATTCCATATAAAAACTTCCTTTTGTTGATTTAAGGATGAGCCAAATTACACAAAAAAGAGAGGAAAGTTTAGAATATTTGTTTATTTTATTTAAAATATTTATATAGCCACACTTCTTTCAGCCAACTCTGGATGCTCCCAGTCAAAAGTTAAAATAAACATAAAATGTGTAGAACATGACCAGTTAAAATATAAAACCAGGAACCCTGGTGGCACAGCAGTTATAATGCAGTATTTCAGGCAAACTCTGCCCACAGTCTGGAATTCGATCCTGATGGGGCTCAAGGTTGACTCAGCCTTCTGTCCTTCTGTGATTAGTAAAATGAGGACCCATATTGTTGGGGGCAATGTGCAAATAATGGTGACATTGTAAACCACTCAGAAAATGTTGTAAAGCACTATGGGGTTGGTATTTACTGTATTTTTCGCTCCGTAAAATGCACCTGACCATAAGGCACACCTAGGTTTAGAGGAGGAAAACAAGAAAAAAAAATATCAGGTAGAGCCTAAGAGGACCACAGATAAGTGTCCTCTCATGTGCCAGTTCTGCCTATTGACTCCTGTGCTGTGGAAAAGAGACAAAAGAGGCGGGGTTCAACACTGTAAAAGGACCCTGCCACCCCAGCCCAGCTGCTATTCACCAAAGGACCGCAACCGGTCCACCATTGGGGAGCCCTGAAGTAATACACTTCATGTTATGTCCTTATAAGGACATCCGGCCGGGGATTGGTTAATCCTCCGGGCGGGAAAGTTAAACCGCTGTCATTGGACGGCTGGTCTGCCGGAGCGCTATAAAAAGGGCTCCGGCAGCACAGCCGTTCGTCTGTTCTGACTTAGTCAAGAGCTGAATAAAACTTGTTGAACAGACCCCGCTGGTCTTGTCTTCTTTCCTGCGCCTGATCAAACACTTCACGATCTGTGATGCAATATTCGCTCCATAAAACGCACAGACATTTCCACCCACTTTTCTTTTGGGGGGGAAGTGTGTCTTATGGAACAAAAAATACAGTAAGTCTAAATGCTACTGCTATTGCTAAAATACTAAAACAATAACAAAACCTGGTATCAATCCATGGTAACATGCCGTCATCTAATTTTTTACCAACCCTTGGGCAAAAACCAGGCCTTCAAAGGCAAGGAGGCCTGCCAAACTTCAGGGGGAAGGTTGTGCCAGGGGTTGTTATGGAAAAGGCACACTTTCTAGTTCTCATTAGATGACATTATTCAGAAGAAGTAACCAAGGGAGTGGCCACCCTATCTGAACTGATAGGATGGGTAGATGTCACTTTGTTGTTGTTAGTTGCGAAGTCGTGTCTGACCCATTACGACCCCATGGACAACTTTCCTCCAGGCCTTTCTGTCCTCTACCATCCCCCGGAGATCATTTAAGCTCACACCTACTGCTCCATCCAGTCACCTCCATCCAGCCACCTCGTTCTCTGCCGTCCCCTTCTTCTTTTGCCCTCAATCGTTCCCAGCATTAGGCTCTTCTCCAGTGAGTCCTTCCTTCTCATAGATGTTACTACAAAATGTCACTACAAAATGTCACAGATGTCACTACAAAAAGAATAGATATAGAGAATGTGTATTTAGTAGAGAGCAGTTGCCACTTAGAGAATATGGCATGAAAAATATGGGACAGGGGAATTACTTCCTATTCAGTAGTCTGGACCTCTTCATCCATCTGTAATCAAGATTTCCTTGCAGACCTTAACTTTTCAGTTACTCTATATTTGAAATGAATTAGTGGCCCTATACCATTTAATATGAAAGGTGCTGATTAAAAATGACAGTGATTCCAAACCTATCTTTAAATATTTCCTTTTTGTTCCCTTAATTTATTTTGTGTTGAACAAATAATGTTGGAGAGTAACAAATTCTTACCAAGATCAAAGCACTCCCCCCCCCCCCATAAAAATATATGGGTACAAAAGGGTAAGATATTTGAATCTGCCTGGAAGCTGTATTTAAAGTATACATTGTAATTGGATCTGATAATTTACTTGCTTTTTCATTCACACTCATTTCATCCAGAATAGTTGTTTATGTCATACTAATATTACTCCATTTTTTTTGTTAATATTGCTCCATTCTATAGTTATGCATGAAAATGGTGCATACAAGATCATTACAGGATCATTTTCTGAAACTGTCAGCAACTCATTAGATTTTTAGCCTAAATCAGGGGATGATTAATCTAATTCTAGTCTTTTATCTTCATCTGAGAAATTTTCTTCCATCTCCAGATTCATTCTGATTACTAGAATGAAACAAGTCTTAGAAGCTAGAAAACACTACAGAACAGAAAGCTTTGTGCCACCTGGTTCATTGTTGACCTTCTAAAGTGCCTTGGTGCATCCACTGAGCTGTTTATTGATCTTGTGAAATAAATATTCAGTTTACCCATCTAGTTGGTTTTGCACATGAAATAGGAGTTAACAAAATTGTTCTTTTCAATTCAGGAAGCAATCCTTCCTGGACCAGTTCTGCTAGTATTTTCAATTATACAAGGTAAATGTGTTTCTTGCACTGTATTATTGACAACTTTGACAAACTGAAGTGATTGAAACCTTATACAGTGAACAATAATGTATGTTTAACATAGTGTTGCTGACACTCTCCAGAATACTGTTAGTAAACATTCCTATTTGATAAAGATCTTGTGTCTACAATACAAACCATGTAGTATTTTTTTTAAACAAAGAAGAGCTTGTATCCTTCAGTTCTTGTCTTCAGTCTGAAGGCTCTGAGTTGGGCTGAGGTAATTAAAAATCTATTTTATTAATTTTTTTATTGAACTTATATAGCTTCCCATTTGGCATAGTGATATTAGGCAGCTCACAACAACCAATAAAGACAATGGAATGAAAACAGAATAAACCTTTCCACCTGGTGCCAGGCCTATCAAACTATTGATGTCTTAAATCAATCATCTCCTAATCCAAGGGTGAAATGCTCCCATTTCGGACCGGATCACCCGATCTGGTAGCAATGGCGGCGGGTGGTTCAAAGAACCGGTAGCAAAAATCCCTGCACACACACCCACCACCACCACCATGCCCAGCTGAAAAAAATGCTTTGAAAAGCCTCTGACGATCCCAGCTGAGCCACGCAATCATCAGAGGCTTTTTTTTTTATTTTTAAAAGCATTTTTTCTACAACAACTTCCGATGAAAAAATGCTTTTAAAAGTAAAAAAAAAAAAAGCTTCTGATGATTGCGCGGCTCAGCTGGGATCGTCAGAGGCTTTTCAAAGCATTTTTTTCTGCAACCTCTTGGCTGAAGACATGGTAAAAAAAATGCTTTGAAAAGTCTCTGACGATCCCAGCTGAGTTGCCTGATTGGCAGAGAGGCATTTTTTAAAAAGCCTCTCTGATGATCCCAGCTGAGTTGCCTATCAGCAGAGGCTTTTCAAAGCATTAGAAAAAAATGCTTTGAAAAGTTAAAAAAAAAAGTTGGCCACGCCCACCCAGTCACATTAACCCTCCCCCACCAAGCCACGCCCACAGAACTGGTAGTAACAAATTTTACATTTCACCCCTGTCCTAGTCCAATATCTGGGGGAAGAGCCAGGTCTCCATGGAAAGCAAAAAGGGTAGGGGGCACCTCAAATTTCAGATGTGAGGCTATTCCAAGACTGTCAGAAGCTGAATTATATCATGTCCATCTAATACTGAATTCAACATTAACTAGCAGGAGTATTTACACCAGTCCCCATCCAGGCTGACAAGCCTTGGACTGAACCTAACCTCTTTTATATGCAAACACACACATACACACACAGAGAGAGAGAGAGAGAGAGAGGGAGAGAGAGAGGGAGAGAGAGAGGGAGAGAGAGAGAGAGGGAGAGAGTTGTATATGTATTTCAAAAGCCATGTCTTTATTACTTATGTACTCTGAGAGCTTCTGCATTGGAAACAAACTCCTTGTGTGTCTAATCACATTTGGCCAAATAAAGCTGTCTTGTCCTGTCCTGCTCTGCTCTGCTCCATTATCCTATCCTATCCTATCCTATCCTATCCTATCCTATCCTATCCTA
>WNWU01000011.1:18107275-18120542 GCA_012654045.1 Ptyas mucosa | reverse complement strand
TCTATTCTATTCTATTCTATTCTATTCTATTCTATTCTATTCTATTCTATTCTATTCTATTCTACAGCATTCCTGAAATTGACCTAGCAGACAGATAAGGACTGACCAGTTTGATCACCTTGCAGTCCAAGGGACTCGCAGGAATCTTCTCCAGCACCATAGTTCAAAGGCCTCAATTCTTTGGTGCTCAGCCTTTCTTATGGTCCAACTTTCACAGCCATACAT
This sequence comes from Ptyas mucosa, assembly GCA_012654045.1. NCBI lineage: Eukaryota > Metazoa > Chordata > Lepidosauria > Squamata > Colubridae > Ptyas > Ptyas mucosa. Next base: position 18,120,317 of record WNWU01000011.1, on the reverse strand, counting down.
TGCAACTGGGAAATACCCTGCTAGGGAGTAAAAGAGATATGAAATGAAGCCATGCTACAGAACCTAAACTTTGCTTCAGAAGAGAGACTTCGAGTGTAAAAAAAATTCTAAAACCATGGTGGAAAGTCTCACATGCAAAATGCTATGAACAAAGCACTTCTAGAATGAATTAAGCAATCCCTTTCAAGCTCAAGGACACAATTCTGAATTAGGAACAAAGAGTTCTGCTTATCATACCAGGTGAAAACACATTGTTCATCCAAAATAGAAAACCACTCCAGACATCATCTCAGAAAAATAAAAGAGAGAAAACCTTCCTCTTTTTTTCAGATGAGAAAAAGGGAAGAACATAAAAATATGCAACTTCTGCATTGTTCAAAAAAAAAAGTGGAAAAAAAGAAAACAGTTCTAGACATCCAATCCTTCTTATTCAGTTGGGTACAATTTAAATAGGAAATAGATTTCGTCAGCGAAAATTCAGCTCTCTAAATTCTTAAAAAGTAAAGTCATTGCTATTTCTGTCCACTGAAAGTGTCAAACAATGCTCTAGCTTATCCACTATTTTTTCTGGTTATACTTGTGCTTTTTTTTTTAATATAGTAATTTCCATAACAAATAATGCAGAGCTTTTAATCTGTCTGCTCACCAGGCTTTCTAAAACTTCCACTGGGCTTACTACTTTGTTTCTTGCCAGCAGCAAACCGGTTTTGTAGGATTAAGTTATGACTGCCATCTATTCATAAAGCTAATCATTTTGCTTTTTGCTGAATTTCTCATCTAATTGATAACAAGTTCTATTTAGTGCTCACATTTATGCAGTGAGCCAAAAAAGTTGCATGTACTTATTTCCCACTATTCAATTCAAATTTCCAAATGGGAAGGGTTTTTATCACCAAGGTAAAATTTTGGGTTCATGTATATAATTGATAGATTCATTATCTGAATATTTCTCTAAAGTTCCGGATGGATCTGCCTTATTATCAGAATATTTCATTTCAGGTTTAGAATGCATGAACATTTGAACTGGAAAGAATAATAACATAAGGCAGAGAGAAGAGCAGTTAAGGCAGGCATTTAGCCCATCTGTGACTTCTTTCCAATGCAGGTGTTTGCTTATTCCATTAGTTGCTTATTCCATCAAAATCTCAGCTTTCCTTCAAAAGGTACCTCAAGGCATTGTTATAAAGTGATAGAAAATTCACATAATTTTCCATCTAGGCACTATCTTGTTCTGATCTACTTAGCCTCAGCTAGCTTGCTGCATCATGTTCCTGCATGCATATTAACATTTAAGCTAGTCATTTGACATTTCCTGAAAGCACATCCACACATTTTTAATGGTGGCACCTGAACTGTGTCTTTCTTTCTCCTGATGAAACTCGGGGAAAAGAAATAGACAGTATTTAACTGGGAGTATAGGAGGGAGAAAAGATGCAGTCTGAATACAATTAATAACTACACCTGCAATATGTGTACCCCACCCACCCTTACTATGCAGATATATTTACAGATATTATACAAATCCAGTCTCTTTCTAAGAGTATATCAAGTGTTTCCTTCAATAAGAAAGACCTTCTTTTTGACCCTAAAACATCCAAGTTTCAAAAAAATAATTCACTTGGTTGCAGATGGCAATACTAATAGCAACTGTGTAATCTGTTTTAATTTAAAAGCATCTTCATCTCACCTAGAAAAATCTATTGTTAGTTTTGCCCTTTCTCTGCATTGCATGTTAAGCTGAATGCTGTGGAGAATTTTGTCAACAGCTCCCAAATCTTTTTTTTTAAACTTGTATTTAGCTTGTCTTTTTAACAGAGGTGCTGTTTTTGTTGTGTTCCAATATTATTATTTTTTTGTCCAATTATCTGTACTAACTGCAATTTGTCACTTATTATTTCAGATGGATTTTTTTTAACCAATAAAAAAAAATATACTTATACATGTTTGCTTGCTTGCTTGCTTGCTTGCTTGCTTGCTTGCTTGCTTGCTTGCTTGAGTGTGTGTGTGTGTGTGTGTGTGTTATGCATAATATACAATCAATATACAAGTGTGAATGTGCATGTGATAGAAGGCTTATTTCATCTATTTGGACTATGGCAAATCAAATGTTTATCTGAGAAGGTTTATAAATAAAGAATGATAACTAGAATTCTAAATACAAATAAAAATTTATGGAAAAATACCAAGAAATTTCCAGATGTGCTGTTAAATACCTGTTTTCTCCATCCAACTTTCTATGAATATATATATATATATATCCATTGTTCCTAAATTACCAATGGCCATTCGAATATAATAATATATGAGCTAGAGAGAAATATGTGGGGGAAAGAAATAAAGATGCACAAAAAAGAGTCTTCGGAACACAATAACTCAAATAGGTTGCAAAGGTTGATTTAACAACCATGGGAGATTTGCTGAAGTTGCAGAGTAACCTCATGGCAAGATGGATGACAAATAAATTTAACAAATAAATAAATATAAATAAATTTAAGTCCAGAAAAATAAAAAGGCAAAATGTAAGAAGTAGAGGAACAGAAATGTACTGGATATGCATCCTATCAGATCCAAAGTGTTCCAAATATTTATAGTAAGAATCCTTAGAGTGGCAATTAGAGTATAAAACATATTCAGTCCAAACGATGAACTTTCTGAGCGATGTACTTTAACCTGAAGAATTGTGTATCCTTTGAGGATAAGAAAATAAGCTTTGTTGTGGCATATTTACTATTTGAAATATCACTAGCCTATTCCACAGCAGATGGGAGATGAAGCCGCAATGGATTATTTTTTGTTTCATATGTGCCTCTAAGTGACAATGAATGGCTACAATAGTGAAATATTGGGATGAAGGCAGAAGACAGAAATCATAGAATTTCAGAATAACTCATCCAAAAGAACTGTTTAACTTGCACCTTGTTTGGAATTAATTATCTTTCCTCTATTCATTTAAGTATATTGTACTGACATCTGCACTGCAGTTTTTCCAATACTTTTTCTGCAAAAAAGACTTCTGTTGGTTTGCTTTCTTTATTCACAGGTAACATTAGGGCTTGGAAATAGAATGAATATGTTGAGAAACAAATATCCTTGGAGAAGGCAAGAAAGAAAATTTCCATATTGTTGCCAAGAAAATGATATACCTTTTTTTTTTCTGGTGTCACTTTATCTATTGTTAATTTGCCCTTAAGCCCAGAAAAAAATAAACAATAATGGCCAGTTCAAGGTCAAATAAAGGTGAAATAAGTAATATATTTTTAAAAAAACTTTGGGTTTCCCAGACCTAGGGCAACCAATACCAGCAGAGTTCACCTGTAGATGATTTGCTTGAGTTCCTGTAAGGCCTCTTCAATGCAACAGTTTAGAGCAGAGGTGTCAAACTTGCAGCCCGCGGGCCAAATGTGTCATGTGCTGGCCATGCCTACCCCCCCTTTAGCAAAGGGGGGAAAAGTTGTGATATGTCACATGACGATGCCATGACGACACAAGTTTAACACCCCTGGTTTAGAGAATTCCTAATCTGTATGGAATTTGAACTCTGTGGGATATTCTGTTTGATGACTAGAAAGTATTGGTTGATTAAGTGTTTGGAAGTGATGTTAGCCCTATTTTAATTGGCCTACCTTGTCAGTCTCATGTGTGGTTTGAATCTGATGTAGGAGATTGTATCAGTACCATTGACCCATTGACACTCTTATCTAAGTGCCAGGTTCATGGATTTTCCCACTGAATGCGTGGTTCATTCTGAGGGTGTGAATGGTGATTAGATACGTCTAGTCTTGTTTCTTTTTTTTTATTTTAATAACTAACAATTAAAAATTCAAATATGTTATTAAACATATCTGTATGCCACAGCAATCAAAAATTACTCTTGGCAGCTCACAGAGAAAATTACATAATAAACCACATGCAAAAATAAAAACCCAGCAGCATTAGAAGAAAATAAAAGATGGCAACAACAATTTAAACTATAGCAACACCTTCTGTCTTGTTGATGCAGAAAAAGAAAAAGAAAGGCTAGAACGACTGTAATTGAATAATTCTTTCCCCATGATTAGTACTTCAAAAACTGGCAAACTTGAGCAAATCTAACAATTTAATCATCATCTAATTTATTTCAGAGAGAAAAAAAAATAGGACAACGTTTTCATAAGATTTCAGAACATATTCAGAGCCTTAATTTTTTATAAAAAATATCTTAGAACAAAATTTCACATAATTGGCTATTATATTAAATGTCAGCCACTATTTATGTGATTGATCTTGCAGCACTGCCTGGACAGAAGATGGCAGATATTTTAAGATCTTCACACTAAAAAGGGGGAAATCAGGATGTAAGGACTCATGGCATTAAATCATGGCATTAAAAATGGCTTTATTCAAAACAAGCAGGAAGACACACTGATTTTCCCCTTTTTTAGTGTGAAGATCTTAAAATATCTGCCATTTTCTGTCCAGGCAGTGCTGTAGGGGCAATTTGAAATGGATATTGTAAAAGCGAAAATCCTTCAAGGAATGCTTATTAATAATAACCTAAAGGTTCCATGGGTTGAATCAAAATTTGTTATTACGATTAACAAATTGTTAAATTTGTTATTGTTGCTGTTATCTAGGATGTTTTTGTCATCAACAATAATTATACAATATCTGTGACTACCAGCTGTACTAATGGCTATGGTACAGTTCTTTTACTGTTTTTCCACCATCTTGAACCTCAGAGGATCAATTTATACCTAAGATGAAATTGGGAAAGGACATGGATTTCTGTGTTAAAATAAAAGTATTTGTCTTTAAGTTATCAAAACATTTTATATGACAGAAGTATTTTTGAAGGTAAGGTAATAATTTCAAAATTTAGTTGCTACATTGAAATGGGTTGCTGGATACATAAAATTATCTGCTACAACATCCTACTTGTCAATGACTACTTCAGCTTCAACCACAACAATACACAAGCACACAATAGATACAAACTTAAAGTAAACAGCTCCAAACTTGATTGCACTACCTGATTCTGTGGTTTCATCCCCAAACCCCCATAACTTTAACCTTAGACTATCTACTGTTTACCTCACCCATTCCTAAGAGGTCTGTAAGGGACGTGCATAAGCATACCAACGTAACTACGTCCCTGTCCTACTGTCCCCATTTATTCATATCCATTTCATGTATTCATAATCATGTTTATACTTATATCTGTTATCTTATACATGCTTGACAAAATAAATAAAAATAAAATAAATAAAATATTAAATTTGTAGAGGTTGAGTTTAAGTTTCTCTGGGACTGGAAGTGAAGGAGGACAGCAAAGTGGACCCAGAAATCTCTAGGGAGTCCATTAGAACTAAAAACTTTTTTTCTGAAAAATTGACTGACGGTTGTAGACTATAGGAGTCAAGCATTAACTAGGTAAAGGCTGAAAAAGCCACCTCCTTTATGTAAAGTAAAAGTATCAGGACAACATTTGTATTCAGGTGACTTTGTTTCAATGTGTGACTCGGTTTTATGGACTCTGATGTGTCAGCTAATTATTTCCAGCAATTTGTAATGGTCTGATGGCCATCACTGACTTTATAAAATGGAACACTGTCAGTATTGGAATGGATAACTACTGTTAATCCAGGTATTTGAGTCATATGATGGTATTGGAATGGTACATGCATAACTACTATTGAAAGGTATGTTGAAATAGAAGGGTATGTATTACTCCTATACTACAGGTTCATCCTTGAAAAAAGAACTCAGAGCAAAGAACAGGAAATGAAGAATGCCTATAAAGCAGCTCTCTTGAAGAAATCAAAGATGCCAAAAATTTGCTAGTAGATAGAGGAGATTCCTTACATATGCCTAGCCTTTCCACTTTTAACCTTTTCTCCAACATTTCCTACTTTCAGCATATTCTGAGGAACCCTTTATCTTGACAGATGCAGAACCTAACTAGCCATTCTTTCTTCCTTCAGCTGAATCTGGATAAATCTATATGCTTTGTTACAAGTAATCATATTGAAGGAAGGAGGTTAGGTGATGAATTTAAAGCTGGGTCATCATTTTCTTACATGTGTAACTTGCAATTAATCAATTGCAAGCAACTGTTACAAGGGGTTGCACATTGCTACTCTATAGTAGATATTGCACATGTGACTTGACTTAGAGTTGGGGGGGAAAAGAGCCACAACACATCGACCCCATGGATCCATAAGTCAGAGGTGCCTGTACATACAGGATATTGAGATTCCAGTTCAGTGGTGGGTTTGTCCCAGTTCGTCCCGGTTCTCTCGAGCCAGTAGTGGTGACGATATGACATCACCGAACCGGTTCTGCCCCGCCCCTGCGCTCCCCACCCCTGCACCCCCACCCCCCACGTTATTCTTACCTTTTATTTGGCCCCACCCCCAATCTATTGCTGCCTCCTGAGTTCCAGCTGATGGCTAGAGGGAAAAAAACTGTTTAAACTCTTGCCGCTGGGCTTCAAAGGGCTGCCCTACAGCTGATCAGTGTTAAAAGAAAACAAATGAGTAGACCAGTACCTGCAAAAATAAATGGGTAGACCAGTGCCTGCAAAAATACATGAGTAGATCAGTGCCTGCAAAAATAAATGGGTAGATCGATACAGCTCTGCAAGCAGTTAAAAGCCTGGTAGACCAGTACCTCTTCTAAATCCTAAATAATTGTCACATGCCATCAAGCCATGCCCACAGAACAGAGGCAATGATATACTTCATGCCAGAGGTTCTATTGAAATTTTGGAAAGTTAACAGTCTTGGTTTATCCACCCCTCAGTGCAATGATCTAAAGGCAGGGATAGTCTTGTGAGGAGTCCGTCTGGTGACAAATTATGTTCATTCAAGCACCACAGGAGCAGGAAATACTCTCTTGCAGGAGGATATGAATGGATGAAGACTGGTGAAAAACATTAAGCAGTTTTGATACTGAGCTGTTTATTTGCTCCTCTACATTGCTGCATTAATATGAGGATGCAGTCTTCTAATAAGAGAAGGACAATAAGACACACCTCTAGCAGTTTGCCCTAATTAGGATATATACCTATGTGCTACCCTATTAAGGAAAGCCGTATGATTGATTTGGGATATCTGTACATAGTTCGTGCACAAGGAATGCACAAAAGAGGCAGATATCCTGTAACTTGGAATCACTAATGAAGAAAGAGTTGCTGGCAATGTCCTATTGATCTCTGAGGATGGTTTGCTCACTAGGGGCACAAATCCTAATACGGCCAATGAATAAGCAAGTTCAATCCTTGCCCTTTGATTCTCTATCATAAGGCTGTTAGGGATTGGCAACAATTTTAAACAAATGCAGTTGGTTGGCTGACAACGCAGGTGGTGAACAAAGAACAGATTTCTTCATGGGATAGATCCTGATCTCTGCACTTAAGCAATTCTTTGAGCTGCCTGCGTGGGAGAGAAATAATCATGAGGCATTGCCTGCAAAACAATACTGAATTCCACACTAATGGGACAGTTGAAAGATAGATATGAAGATAAAGGATCTACCTAGAGTTACCTTGAGGATTGAAATTGCAAGTTGATTTACATTTATATTTTTATATATTTCTCTCTCTCTCTCTCTCTTTGTATGTATGTGTGTGTGTATGTGTGTGTGTGTGTGTATGTTTTTCTTTCTTTTTCGTAGGTTTTATTTGTATTTCTCATTAGCAGGTTCTACCTACGTAAGCCAGGATAATATATATATATATACATACACACACACATATTTCTATACACACACATACATATACGTACACACCTACTGTATATCATTATTCATCATTTTAGCCATTGCCTATCCATTGCAGGATGAAGGCCTCTTCCGCATATTTCCAACCTATACGGTCCTGAGCTTTCTTTTGCCAATTGGGCCCACAATACTTGCTAATGTCATCAATCCATCTTGTTTAAACATCTCTTTCATGGATGCTTTTTATCAAGTGTGATCCATTCTATGACTGCCTTGGTCCAGTTGCCATCAGTTCTTCTTGCTATGTGACCAGCCCATTTCCACTGCAATTCTTTTACTCTCCTGATGATATCTTATACTTTTGTTTTATCTCTAATCCATGTGCGTCTCTTTCTATCTTGTCTTGTAATGCCGAGCATGTATCTTTCCATGGCTCTTTGCACCACTCTAGCTTTTGTATCCATTGTGAGGTTAGTGTCCATGTTTCACTGGCATATGTTACAGCAGGTAGCACACAGTGATGAAAACTTTTTCTTTTCAGGCATACATACATACATACATATATACATACATACATGTATGTATGTATGCCAGTACACATATATAGTAGGTGTATATTTATGTGGATAGATAAATGATAGAGAGAAAGAGAGAGAGAGAGAGAGAGAGAGAGAGAGACAGACAGACAGACAGAGAGACAGATAGATAGATATTCTGTTCAATTTATGTCCAATTACAGTTTCCTTGGCAAGTTTTTTTTTCAAAAGTGGTTTGCCATTACCTTCAGTGTACACACACACAAACACACACACACAGAGTGTAAATTATTGCATTGCATATTTATAAATACTTCTTGCAAATGTAAGTGCCAAAATTTCCGTTTCAACTCAATTTAATGAAAGTTCAAAGAATTACGTTTTAGATGAAAGCTTTACCTTATGTTTGATGAAACCAAGGAAAATGTCAATTGCAGAAATAAATCTGTAAAATTCTCAGTTTTTTCTTTAAAAAAAAAGTTGATGCCACCTTCGCAGATAATTTACTTCTATGGTGAAAGGCTTTACATAACCGAGTGGTGCTGTGAGATATATAATCAGGAATGTACTCTCCCAGAGGGGTTATAGAAAAGCGATAAGACGAAATACAACACTGATGTAGGAAATAGCAAGTTTCTTCATTACACTGTCAAGTTCAAATAGGCATTTATAACCAGGACAATATCAACATGATACTGAAATATGTGTGTGTGTCCCCCAAGTTGGAAGATTTCCAACAAGCCTCTGGGAAAGAGCAGAGAAAACGTTAAGAGTATAACTAGTGCTTATAACAAAGCTATATTAAACATGACATGACATCCCGTTTCTGTTCAATATTATGAAACAGGGATTATGTCTTTAAAATGATGTTCATAATAAGAATTAGAAGAATAGAAAATGAGATTTAAAATTGTTGGGAGAAACGTTGGCAACTTCAGATGTATATGATGATATCACTTGGTAGGCTAGAAGGCTTAACAAATTCTAAAGGTGAAGGAAGGAAGTTCAAAATCCAGTCTGCCTCAAATAGGCAGAGAAGATGTTAAATAGTGACAGATTTTATCTTCCTGGGCTCAAAAATCCACAAGAGTGATAAATGTAGTCATAAAATAAAGAGACATCTGCTACTTGGAAAAAAAGACAATGACATATCTAGACAAAATATTAAACCATAGAGACACCACACTGATAATAAAGGTGTGAATTACCAAGTCTGTGTTTTTGCTTGTTGAAGCATATGGCTGTGAAATATGGACCATCAGAAGGACTGAACAAAGGGCACCAAAGCCTTTGAATTGTGGTGCTTGAGAAAATTGCTGAAAATACTTTAGATTGCAGGAAGGAGAAATAATAGAAGTAAGATCAAATTGTTCACTGAAAACACTAATAATGAAGCTAAAGGGTCAACATTTTTAACACATATTGCAAAACCCTGATGCTTGGAAATCAAAGGGAGTCATTGGAACACTTCCCAATCCTTGGGAAAATGGAAGGCAACTGGAAATGAGACTACTAGAAAACAAAGTGCCTAAATACAATCACTGATGACCCAAACAGGAGTTTTAAAAAGTTCAGAGATGATAGGTAATCCTGGAGAGAAATGAGGGATGTCCACTGAGATACACTGAATACCGTATGTTAATCTTGTGAGGTAGTCCAGACAAGAAGCACACCCAAGAGTGCTAGTTCTATTTTTATTGCAATATTATAAACAGAATCTTGCAATTCTGAAAGTATCCTCCTATCTCTCACTTTTACTCTCCAGAAAACTAGGGAGAGTCATGAGACATTTTCACCACCCTTCTTTCTTTGGATTCAAATGTTGTTTATCGGACCATTGTTTAGACTGCAGCTCTTCCTCCTGTCTCCCAAGGTCATTTCCACATACCATTACACTGAAAAACCCTATACCCACAAAGGTAGAAATTGCTGTGGAAAATATTAATAACTAATAAATAAATTACCAACCTTAAGCTCACCCATCACTGATCTGATTTCTTTCTCCCGTCCCTCATGTTAGTGGAATGAACAGAATACCAAAACTCAATTTGAACAGGAGTTAAATTAACTGGTGGGCCTTCATCAAGTCTTAAAAAGATCCCACAGAAGCGTCTCCATAACAAACAACAAAGAGAACAATAAACAAAGCAACATTGCCATTGCACACTTTGCAGGAATATCGGAAAAGCTCAGGAGGATCCCCAGCCAACACAACATATGTGCACACTTCAAACCCAAGAATACACTGAGGTAGAAGCTTGTCCACCCCAAGAATAAAACACCCAGACACAGACTGAGCAACATGGTATAAGCAGTACAATGCAGTGAGCCATGTGTGGATCTGTCCATTGGGGAAACAAAACAACCACTTCATAAACACATGGCACAACATGGGAGAACAAACCCATCAGGATAAGATTCAGCAGTCCATCTGCATTTAAAAGACAAAGGTCACTCTTTTGAAGACAACAAAGTCCACATTTTGGACAGAGAGGACTGCAGAATTGAAAGAGGGGTCAAAGAGGCCATCTATGTCAAAATTGAACAGCCCTCTCTCAACAGAGGGGGAGGGATACAACATCATCTATCTCCAGTTTACAATGCAGTCCTTTCAACAGTTCTACACCCATTTGCACTACTCAGGTGATCCTGATAACACAGATAAACCTCCAGGAGGCCTCACTGACTCTCTAAAAGAATGCAAATGATCAGCTGTTTGCAAGGAATATAAATCCTTCCATTCCCCACCATCAGTCAGAGCTGAAGAAGCTTCTTGGATGAGAAGCAAAATGTCTTCAAAGAATAACCAGTCAGTTCAGTTGCCTCTTGAAAAAGCACCTTTGGGACAACTATGACCTGGATGACTGAGAATCTCCATAGACGCTATTTACTGGGATTTTAAAATGACATCTATCTAGATTCATGTCAAAGAACAAAACCACAGTGTGGCAATTATTTTTCTGTAAAATATCATTATACTCTCTACTGAATCTGTTAATTGTCCATAGGATGCTGTGGTGGACAAGTTTCTATGCAAATTACAAGTCATAGAACACAAATTTGAAGGTGCTTTTATTGCTGAATCTCTGCCAAAACAGGATTTGCTAAAAAAAAAAAAAAAAATCCAGCTTTTTCCTTCTCTAATTCTATAACAGTATTCATCCCTTCTCATCCTGTACATGTCAGGCTCTTCAACAGCTGAGGCTCAGGCAGTTCTCTTTAGCAAGATTTGGTGAGATGAAAAGTTGAGAGGACCAGAATTCCAAACAAGGGAACTATTTTCATTTTACATCTCTGAGCAAATCAAGGTAGAGACTTTCCAATTCTCCTAGCCTTCCTTTGAATGAATGAAGAAGCAAGTGTTTTTCTGATAATGGGAAAGTACAAAATAGTGGATATTTATCAGACTGGAACTTATCTCCTACAGTAAGAAAGATAAAATAGAATTAGAATCAGAAGAAGACTGACTATAAAGGCATTACCTGGAAAGATCAGTATTTAACAGTATTGTCAGAATGCTACATCTGAAAAACATTCTCGGGCTCATAGTGTTTGATTATTTTTAGAAATTCATTTGTTAACTTACAAATGTGTATCTATAAATATTTTATTATTTTCATGGATCACACAAATCTTAGGATTCTTGTGGATATCTTACCAAATCCCACAAACAATGTTCCATTGAATTTCTGACATGCTGTGTGTGGAAAAAAGTTGTTTTGTAGAGCTTTTCCCAAACCAAGTACAAATTTGTGGGCCACAATACAAGTGCAATCATATATAACAGCAAAATGTTAAAACATTTACATATTTTGTTTAGGTAAAGCTAGAGAGTGCAACAGTCCCTACAAGTTATTTTTGATTTCTTTCCTCTTCCCCCCCCCCCCAAAGAGATAAGCTTCTGAAGGTCCCTCAAAGTCTGGTTATGCCAACCTTGGTATAGGGCCGTGATGGCGAACCTATGGCACGTGTGCCACAGTTGGCACATTGAGCCATATCTGTGGTCAGGTGAGCTTTGCCCTTGCTCAGTTTTAGTGCGCATGTGCGTGCCAGCCAACTGATTTTTGGGCCTTCTGGGCCCACCGGAAGTTGGGAAATAGGCTGTTTCTGGCCTCCGGAGGGCCTCCTGGGAGGTGAGGAAGGCCGTTTTCACACACCCCAGGCTCCAAGAAAGCCTCTGGAGCCTTAGAAGGGTGAAAAACGGGCCTACTGGGCTCACTGGTAACCTTTTTGCTATCGTGTGCCAAAAGCGGGGGGAGCGCAGGGTGGTCACGCATGCATGTGCGGGGGTGGGTGGGATGGAGGGGAATTGAATTATGGGTGTGGGCACACACGTGTGCGATCCCCACATGCTCCCCCTGCTTTTGGCACACAATGGCAAAAAGGTTAGCCATCATAGGTATAGGGTTTCCTGCTTGAGCAGGGGATTGTACTAGAAAACCTCCAAGGTTCCTTCCAACATTGTTATTCTGTTAATAATTGTCTTATTTATTTATCTTGTTATATAGTAGTTAGTTTCCTAGAAACATTCTGGGATGATGAAATAGAGATCCCAAAATTCCCATTGTGATCAGCAATTGGCTTCACTTTCAGTTAACTGGAGATCTTGAAAACATTTTATCTGATGGTGTAAAAGTTTTATAAAACTTTTCACAATAGTTTAAAAACAAGTGAGCGTCCTTTTCCCTATCAAGGGCAATGAGGAAAACTTCGATTGAATAGTTGAAAAGAAAGTGAACTCTAAACCTACAGTATGTTGCTACTAGGCTTATGTTGATCCACACTACTCTTGTTTTTGTTTATATATA
>WNWU01000011.1:18089128-18104765 GCA_012654045.1 Ptyas mucosa | reverse complement strand
GAGGAGAGGAGAGGAGAGGAGAGGAGAGGAGAGGAGAGGAGAGGAGAGGAGAGGAGAGAAGAGAAGAGAAGAGAAGAGAAGAGAAGAGAAGAGAAGAGAAGAGAAGAGAAGAGAAGAGAAGAGAAGAGAAGAGAAGAGAAGAGAAGAGAAGATCATTTCTGTTGAGCCTTGACCTTGATTGTACTAGTTTACTTAAGGGGTCCTGTAGCTACACAGCACATAATAACAATTGGAATTGATCAAGATTTGGAGGTTGTAAATATTGTTCACTACCCCAATTACTGTATATGTGATCAATGCCAATACAAACCTCAATGCCAACTTTGAAGCTACATGCTGCAGAAATAAATAATAGATAATGTTGCTTTTGTCATCTCTGCAGCTGGTTCTGAAGATGCTGGTAACATATGATCAACATATTTATTGAATAGAAATATACCATATGTTGCACACAAATAACTTCTTTCTTTATGATTATCTGCCATCTCAGGCCAATGGGGAACATCTCCACCAAAATACGAAAGTGAGATAAATCTATACTGTAGGAGATTAATGTAAATGGAGACAAACGATGCAGTGAATATATGGGACAAAGCAGAGACGGCAAAGAATGAAATTAGTTTTAAGCTAAGAACTTTTCTCACTTAGGTGCAAGCAATATACAGCCCTGGCATCATTTGTTATATTAAATTATCGATTTTGAAAAGTTTTATTCTTGCTTTACATGATAAATGGTTTAACAGCTTGCGATTTTATTTTTTAAAAAAGAAATCTACCAACATAGGATCAATTTACTCTTAATTCTTGCTTACTCTTCTGTCCCTATTTTGTTTTTAAACCCTTACATCCCCAGCAGCTCTGCTTTCAGATGGCAACCAAGGGATTGAACAAATACTTGAAACATCTGAGGTTCAATTTGCCTAGATGAGCAAAAAGAAATTATCTGCATTGTATGTTCAAACTCTTGGCCACTCAAATTCCAAATTGAACTGAGTGATCTTCAGTTTGAACCTGATTCATTCATAGGGTTCTTCCTTTTAGTTTTTGTTCTTTCCTTTCTACCCCATCAACATGGAACATGGTTGTTAAGGAAATATGAATAAAATACTATTTTGTTTTTAAAAATGGCAAAAATGTTAGAGCAGGAGACTTTGGCTGCTCTCCTCAAAGGAATCACCAGCCATTGGGACAAATTCTGAATTGGCACCCTGAGAGTAGTGGCATATGTGGATTTTGTGGGTTTTGTGTAGGTTTCTATTCTTCATAGGAATAAAACAAATATGTGGGATATGGACTATGCTTAGCCATGTCCATTATTCCCATGAAAAATAAAACTGATTTGGAGGCCCAGCTAAAATTTATTTATTTTATTTTTATTTCTTTATTTATTAAATTTATATGCTACCCATCTCACTAGGCAAAAATGATATGGCAGAAATTGTATATGTCACTAGGATTTCTGATCAGAAATTCTAATTACATTTTTGAAACCCAAATATGTTATCTGTCTATGGAGATTCTCAGTCATCCAGGTTGTCCAAAAGGTGCTGGAGAGGCAACTGGACGTTCTGGTTTTTCCTTTGAAGACGTTTTGGTTCTCAGCCAAGAAGTTTCTTCAGCTCTGACTGGATGATGGGGAATGAAAGGATTTTTACTCCTTGCAGACAGCTGGTCATTTGCATCTTTTTAGTGAGTTGTTAAAGTCACCTGGGACGCAGTGGCTCAGTGGCTAAGACACTGAGCTTGTCAATCAAAAGGTTGGCAGTTCAGTGGTTCAAATTCTTAGTGTCGCATAATGGGATGAGCTCCCATTACTTGTCCCAACTTCTGCCAACCTAGCAGTTCGAAAGCACATAAAAAATGTAAGTAGAAAAATAGGGACCACCTTTGGTGGGAAGGTAACAGCATTCTGTGCACCTTTGGCATTTAGTCATGTCGGCCACATGACCATGGAGACATCTTCGGACAGCGCTGGCTCTTTGGCTTTGAAACAGAGATGAGCACCGCCCCCTAGAGTCGGGAATGACTAGTACATATGTGCGAGGGGAACCTTTACCTTTATCTTTAAGGTCACCTGGAGGTTTATCAGTGTCCTCAGGGTCACCTGAGTGGTGCAAATGGGTATATTTATAAAATGATTTATATAAGTCCTTCCATTCCCCACCATCCAGTCAGAGCTGAAGAAACTTCTTGGATGAGAAGTGAAACATCTTCAAATAAAAAAATCAAAAAGTCCAGTTGTCTCTTGAAAAAGCACCTTTGGGACAGATATGTTATCCTTACTCCAGAGAGACAAAAGAAAGGTCTTTTTTATTTTTGTTTAACTTTTAAATGGCATAGAATCTGATTAGTATGGATTAGAAGGACATCTCCAAATTGCAATGTCCACCCCCAAAAAATAAAACAAAATATTGACTTGACATTTGCTTTCCCAGCTACACCATTCTCAAAGGATTAAACTTTGGGGACCCAATTAATACATTTGACAACTGAAAGAATGTTTTGTGAAACCAAATTTAAATTGCGTGGCCTTAAATTAATAATATTGAAAAGTGTAAGAATGACAACTACCATAAATTATAAAGTCTCTACGGTTGGATCTGGAAGTCTTTACTTACACAGAGGCGGAGCAAAACAGAGGATCGGGAAAAGCATGAAACAGAATGTAGGTGGCTTTTTCTGCCAATCCACCTTAGGATATCCAGTAATGGAAAGCTTACTGCTAAGAATATATGCTGCAATTCAGTTTCCATAGATATGTCATTGTGCATTACAAAATTGCATGATATTACTTGGGATATTGGTTAGTAAGCATAATAAGTATCCTCAGCAACCATGGCCAGGTTTTTCTACATTTGGCTTCAGGATGCTGAGTTCTCCAGGTGATAGCTGGACAACTTCTCTACTTCTTCCAAAAAGCTGATAGAAAAAGATGTCTTTGAACTTTTCAGCTTGGTGGAATGTTCCAAATTCCAATTCTCCTTATCCAAGTTGAGGACTTTAAAGAAGGAATTTGTTGGCTAATATTATTAAAGCATCTGCCCACCCTTAGCTGCTGGTAGTGTTACTAAAAAGCTTGGGAGTAAGAATAATCAGTTTCTAAGATAAAGGGAATTATTATATCTAGATGGACTAGATACCTCAAGAAATGGCCAAATATACATTAATTCAGAGAACCAGGAGGAAAATGATTAGAATAAGAGCTCTGGAATATAAACTTATACATAGGCTTGGACCTCTATTATATGACTCTTCCATGAGGATTTGGTTTTATTCTTAGTTGCAAGGAGGGATTGGAGTTGGGGATAAGTGAGGAAGAAGAACAGCTGGGGCCTGTTCCAGATGCACAGAGCTGTCAGGAGTGGAGAACAACTGAGGAACAGGAGCCGACTTGGGAAGAAAGGCACAGGTAGATGTTGAATAGCCCCTCCCTGTCAGGGGAATAAATAAAAGCAGAAGGGGAGTGGTGGTTGCAGGAGACAACAGTTCGTATTTCTTTTGGAAGATTTGCTTATCATGATGGTTCCTGCCTCAGAGACTGATTGCCAGGAATTTACAGCTTTGTGACTGGAAGCTCTCAGCCTGGCAATGATCCAAGGACTGATAAGGTCTGTTACTGCACTTAACCCCTGGAAGGATTATTGGCTGGACTTTTCTGTGTGTGAATGCCATGAATTCACAGTAGCTAAATAAAGAGGGGGTTTTCGGGACAAGGAGTCTGTTTCTTGGTTCTGCTAAGGCTGGATCAGAACAGATATCTTTGCCTCATGGCAACCTTGCCAACTGTAGATAGAAAAGTTAGGATCTCCCTTATCCATCTCTGCAACATCCTCCCCCCCCCCAATAGAAAATAAGTCTACCCTCCTCTGGGCCAAAGAAAAAGTGGATCCTGGTGCCACTGGCATAAAGGAAACTTCTTTGCCTTACCTTTGGATCTCTCCCCTTCCTGGATATCCACATCAGCAGAGGCAGTGATGGCAAATTAGTCTATTGTAAAACCACCCATCTGCTCCATTACCGAAGTAACAACCCAATCTCCCATTAGAGAAGCTATGCAAGAATATTATTTAGACAAGGACAAACACATTGCAGGCACCCTGAACATGGGGAAAAGGGGGGGGGGGGATGCCAACTTGATTTCATTGAAGGCCACATCAGGGTTGGGTTTGACCTTGGGTGGGGGGTATGTGGCCAGGGTGGGCATGGCCAGCCTAACATCATTCATGTCGGGGGCACCGGAGTGCTCTGCCAGTGAGAACGGAGCATGTGGCCCCCCCGAGCTCTGTTTTCACTGGCAGAGGGTTGCAGGAGGCCGTTACAGCTGAAAATGGAGCTCAGGGGTGTGTGGCCATCCTGTGCTCCATTTTTGCTGGCAGAGGCCCCATGGACCAGTCCTTCACTGTTTTCAGAGCAGCCCCACAGGCCAGATCTAAGCACCCCACGGGCCGCACCCAGCCCCACAGGCTTGGAGTTTGACACCCTGATCTATACAATGTCTTCCAACAAAATGGATATGCTCATAACTGGATCAAAATGTGCCTGATCTCTCAACCTAATATAGCGCAACCAACACAAGTTGAGAAAAAGATAACACTGCCATGCATCAAAAACATCTCAGAAAGTCTTCTATCAGTGGAGATTTTTTTATGATGCAGTTGGCATTGGAGCTGCCTGTATCTGGACCACAAGGGTATCTATCTCATAAGAAGATCATGGAATAGATCTCAAATTCTATACATGGTAGTCAACCTCAAACATACTCTCAAGCCCACTCATTCAAGACAAATGAGAGGCAGGCCACAGAGGAATCTTATTTTTTATTGGTGAATAAATTTAGAGGGGAGAGGAATGAATGGGGCAATGAAGAAATTAGGCTACATTGGCAAGGCATCCAGAGAGAAATGGGAGTAGGTCAGAAGCAAATTGGATTTTAAAAATATATGGCTTTAGGGAAAAGGTAGGATCCCATAGAAGAGCAAAGTAACATGAAGTAAGAATAGCAATAGCAATAGAATAGAATGTTCTCTCTTCTTTCTCAAACAGAACAAGCAAATGCTAATAGTAGGTATAAAAGACAAGCAAAGAAAAAAGAATGTCAAAACAGCTCTGATAGGCAGCAGGGTTAATGAGATGATTAAAATTATTGCCCCGCTATTTGTGTTAATGTCAGAAAGCCCATCACACCCTTCAGTCCTCTGTTTAGCATTCTCCACTGATGGAAGTGATGTTGCAACACAGTGCATCATCTGTAGGAATCTCAGAAATAATAGAAAAGTCATTGAATCTCTGAAGGATTTTGGAAGCACCTGATTTCATGCCTCAAAGCATGTCTCCATTTCAATCCATAAATAGGCTTGGGAGGGGTAGGTGGAAAATGAGTTGACTTAAAGTTTCACCAGAGTGAAGTATCTATTGAACCTTTGCTCAGCCCTGATAGTTAGAAATAAAGACAGTAGATACTATTTCACTGTTACCATGTATATCTAGTTATTTTGGACAGCCTGGGAAAAAAAGTAATATTTATATATAGAGAGAGCTGGGGTTGTATGGCTTGAAAAAACTGCTATCTACTATGCATTTCAAATAGCCACTATATTTTATTATGCACAGATGTTTTGTGATTGAATAATACATGTACATATGCAAGAAGATCATACTGAATTCTCTTTGTTAAAGTACATAACAAAAGATTGTGCAAATGTTATTGATTTGCCTTGTTGTTTGCATTATAATAACAAAAGAATGATCCTAATTATTTTTACTCAGCAATGTTTCCCATCAGATTCAAGAACAGTCCCTACCTGTAAAATTCATAGGAAGTTCATAGAAAATTGATCAAATTGCAGTCTAACAGTATGATTATGTAAATGTCTGTTTAGTAATAAATTTCATAATGCTCAATAGGGCTTCCTCTTCACAAAGTAATGAAAGTGCAGCAATTAAATGCTTTTAAAAAAGGTCATTTTTAAAAAAGCACACCCAATCTTTCAACATGTGTTCAGAAAATACAACATTTCATGTTGCTTATATATTTTGATTCACCCCCTCAGAGAATTTCAACAAAATTCAATTCTTTTTGGAGGCTGCTGCATCCTAATAGCTCTTTGTGATAAATTGCTTAGAGGGCCAAGATGCTTTAAAAAAATATAAAATAATCAATGGTGTGATGAAAGGATAATAGTGAAGTGCTAAGAGCAGCATGCACCTCTCTGTGATTGTGAATGAGGTCATTTCAATTGCATTTCAGTATAAAAACTTGTAAGTTATTTTACACACACACACACACACACACACACACACACACACACACCTCCAATATTTTGTATAATCCATAGCACGCATTCTAATTAACCTTGTAGCTTTTCATTTTTAAACATCCACTATTGTGAAAGGTTTTGAAGTCAATCTCTCACATTATCAAAAAGAATTAAAATTCCTTTGCTTTAAAGTATGTTCTGCTGGAGTTACATGACATTTGTATGGAAGTCTCTCTGTGACAATTATCTATTGTCTTGATGCAGATGTGGGATTTAGGATTATGTATTGTCTGAAACGAAGATAACATTATGAAACAAGTAGTAGCTGAATCCATAATAATAAATATTACTGTCAGACTATTTTAAGTAATCTCCATTATGATATAAAGATCTTTATGATATAAATCTTTTTTTTTTAAATGGCACTTAGGAAAAGAGAATAAAAGGGAAAAAATGGTTGAGTATGATGCTCTTCAAAAGCTGTGGGATGCCAAATTCTTTCCTACAAATAAACCTACAATCATATCATTTCAGACAGCTTAAGTCTGAGTAGTGTTGAACTCACAAGCTCGGGAAGGAAAAAAATATAGCCTGATTTTTCCCCCTCAGTTAATCAAATAGACATGATTGTGTTATGTATTATATAAAAATAAAATATGACACATACTCAACCCACATTCCAAATGGATAAGTTTCTGTTTTTGAATATCACCTCAGCATAGCTATACAGTAGAGTTATTTATCAGTCTATCACAGGGCTTAAATTAAACCAAGAATGAAGCTCTACTTGTTCATTCAGAGTCTGCAAAAGAAAGGAAGTGGCCATATAAGCTGACCCCAGCCTTTTGATTTCTTTTCTACCACCCACTCATCCACAGCAGCAGTTCTTCAAATGTTCAGCAGAGAATTGAAGGGGATCTTGATGAGTAATAGCATTGTACATGAAAGAGTCTCCGCATGTACAACTCCACTATATAATAGAAATGAGCAATCCATGAGCTGTGGGCAAAGGTTTTGGCTATATGAGTCCTGAGAAAGTCTTAAGTTGCTTCTTAACATGTTATGCTTTGTAAATCATGGTGTTTCTACTAAAATTCAGCATTATAATAATTATGCCTTGCAATTGTCTTTCCACTCTTATTAGTTGCTTTGGATAACAAGATGGCCGATATATACATTTAATAGCAAAATTAAAAATTATTGTCATATTCGCTTGCTTTCTGCTGTCCATTTGGAAGTGTATCACCTTCATTGTTCTTCATCCAATGCCATTGCTTCATATTCTTGCAATAGTCCACAAATTTTCAAGTGACACTTAATGTATTCTAGAATTAGAGAACTCTCCGGAAATAGGATTTGTAGATGACATAGGCTAGGACTGGAGCAGCCTATGGTTTATTTCATTTTTAGATTTTTATTGCATCATTTTCATATACAACTTAAGATGGTAAACATACCAATACTCCTTTCTTCCCCTATTTTCCCAACAAAAATAACCCTATGAAGTGAGTTGGACTGAGAGCGACTGATGCAAATTTACTAACCCGGTCAGTTTTTCATGCCTAAGACAGGTCTAGAAGTCAGAGTTGCCTGGTTACTAGGCCAGCACCCAATTGTGTCAGTGTTCTGAGTAACACATCCACCAGAAGCAGAATTCTGAGGCAGGCAGATTCCTCAAAGAACATGTTTACTGGATACATCCAGTGGTGGGTTCCCCCCGGTTCAGCCCGGATCTCCTGAGCTGGTAGCTGTGACAATATGATGTCACCAAACTGGTTCTGCCCCCCTGTCCCCCTACCTCGCATTATTCTTACCTTTTATTGCCCCCACCCCAATCTATTGCTGCCTCCTGAGTCTCAGCCGCTGGCTAGAGGGAAAAAACTGTTTAAACTCTTGCTGCGGGGCTTCAAAGGGCTGCCCTACAGCTGATCAGTGTTAAAAGAAAACAAATGAGTAGACCAGTACCTGCAAAAATACCTGAGTAGATCAGTGCCTGCAAAAAATAAATGGGTAGATCGGTACAGCTCTGCAAGCAGTTAAAAACCTGGTAGACCAGTATCTCTGCTAAATCCTAAATAATTGTCACATGATCATCAAGCCACACCCACAAAATAAGCCACGCCCACAGAAACGGTAGTAAAAAAAAATTACAACCCACCCCTGGATACATCATATTGGCACAGCTAGTGAAAACCAACTCTAAAAGTTCCCGCAGTTTTAGCCTAATTAAAAGAGCAAATGCTTCCATCCACAGATGTCACTGGTCACATTGTCCAATGAATGTAGCTGGCAGGCTGCTTGGTCACTCATTTCCTCCTTCAACTGCCATCTGTTGGGATGATCTTGATTCCCACAAGGAAACTTTTTGTTTTCACTATTAGCCAGTCTATCAACTTCCCTCTCCCTTCTCCCCTTCAGAGTCTGTGGTAATTATGAGGCAGAAAAAGATGGCTTCATCCTGGTTCACTTCAGAGTTGACACTGGTTCTCTTTGAATTTGATAGACTTTGAGTACAGGGACCTAATCTGTAACTTTTATTTTTATATTAAAGTTCTTGTTAAAATAGGAAACACTGGGAGTTTTGTTTTCTTAACCTTGGTTGACAAATAATTGCACTGTATTTCACTGCAAATTGCTCCATTCTCTTATAGTTTCCAGAAGGCACAACAAAGCTTTGATTTTTAAGCTTGCCTTGAAAATCCCTTTTCCCCCCTTGTAGTCAAGAAAGAAAAGTCTAAATTCTTTCAGATCATTCAAAAGGGCAAGTTTTGATGTAAGTTTAATTTATGTTTACACTATTCCCGTGATGGCGAACCTATGGCACGAGTGCCACAGGTGGCACACAGAGCCTTATCGGTGGGCACATGAGCATTGTCCTAGTTCAGCTGCAGTGCGCATGTGTGTACCGGCCAGCTGATTTTCGGGCCTTCCGGGCTCACTGGAAGTCGGAAAACAGGCTGTTTCTGGCCTCTGGAGGGCCTCCGGAGGTGGGGAAGGCCCGTTTTTCATTCTCCCCAGGCTCGAGGCTTTCTAGGGGGTGGGGTGCATTACATTATGGGTGTGGGCACACACACGTGCGACTCTCCCACGCTCCCCCTGCTTTTGGCATGCGATTGCAAAAAGGTTAGCCATCACTGCACTATTCTATTTCTAATTCTGCCTAACTTCTCGATTTAAAGTTAAGGAAGGGCGTGTAGAAACTGGCAGCAATTTACTCTCTCCAGTCAGGCAAGTTGGCAGCTGATTTCTCTGTAGCTGGTAAATCCATGAACGAACATCTTTTTTGGCTCCAGCTGAGAGCCCTCTGCACTGAACAGATCCATCTAATTATGCATCTTCCTGTTCGTGTCTTCAGCAGTTCTCTTTGAATCATGCCCAATGAGTTTCTTTAACAAATTTCTCCATATTGATCCTCAAACCAACAAACCTTCTGTATAAACTAAGTATAAACACTGTCCAATCCAACTCAGGTTTACAAGCTTAAATTGTCATTTATTAAAACCATAGATTTTGAATATTCAGAACTATTCAAGGCCATTTTGGTAGTTACTTCTGCTACAGTTCTCTTCCTTTCTTCTTTCTAGAGTCCTGTCATATAACCATCTCTATTACCTGAATATCTCTTTTTTTTTCTCCTGTCAGAATCTTTCCTGTAACTACTAACCTGAATATCTTCTAGAAGCTCAAATAGTACAAGACTTTTATCTAGGTGTCTGCATGAATGTATGGATGTGTGACAAGTTGGCACAATCCTATGGTAACTACTAGCACATTCCATAAGACATTTCTCTCCTGGTGGCTTACAACATCTTCATAGCATCACTCAGATATTTCTGAAGAGATGTAAAGCCTGTTCTAATTACTGTTATTCTGACATAATGATGACTGGATGGCTCTAGAAGTCTCTATAAATCACTAGTTGGGGAAAACAATCATAGCACACAGCTGCAGCTGAACAACTATCAGTGCAGTGCTTACAAGTTAGTTTCTGATCATTATTTAAAACAAAGCAGGAATTTAGGAAAGATTTAATTTCCCAGAAGCGATGAAAGTAGCATTGATGATAGTAATTCAATACAATAGTTATATGATGGGATTGGATAAAAAAAAATAGCTAATTATTGATTTTTTAAAAAGGGAACATTTCTTTCAAATTAGCCTCACTCCTGCTGAATTCACAGGCATGTTCATTCAATTTTCTTGTTTGCTATAAAAGTAATTTGCTATTACTTTCTTTCCATTTTTTTTCAAATATTCCCCAGTCTGTTTTGTAGCCTTGAATTCCCTAGTAGTCAATCAATCAATCAATCAATCACAATAGAGCTAGAAGGGACCTTGGAGGTCTTCTAGTCCAACCCCCTGCTCTAGCAGGAGACCCTATACAAGGGCTGTCATGTGCTGGCCATGCCTCCGCCCTGTTTAGCGAAAGGGAAAAAAGTCCCAATATGTCATGTGATGCTGTTGTGACAACATGAGTTTGAGACCTCTGCCCCAGGGGTGAAATGCTCCTGGATTGGGCCGGATCGCCTGGTCTGGTAGTGATCTTGGCCAGTGGTTCGGCGATCTGGTAGCGATGGCAGAGTGAAGCTCCGCCCCCCCAGGTGTCATTACTTCCTGGTTTTAACCAGGAAGTAATGTGTTTACTTCCTGGTTTTAACCAGGAAGCATGCGCTTCCAAACCGGTAAGAAAGGTAAGTAGATTTCACCCCTGCCCTGCCCTATACCATTTCAGATAGGTGGCTGTCCAATGATTCCTTAAAAACCTCCAGTGATGAAGCTTCTACAACTTCTGAAAGCAAGCTGTTCCATTATTTGTCCTCACTGTTGGGAAGTTTCTCCTTAATTCTAGGTTGCTTCTCTCCTTGAGTATTTTCCATGCATTGTTTCTTGTCTTCTCCTTTGAAAAATAAGTTGACATCGTCTTCTTTGTGGCAGCCCTTCAAATACTGGAATATTGCTATCTTGTCACCTCTAGTCCTTCTTTTCGCTAGACTGGCCATGCCATACCCAATTCCTGCAACCGTTTTTCATATGTTTTTGTCTCCAGGCCTTTAATCATCTTCTTCGCACTTTTTCCGAAGTTTTTCCATGAAAATAGCATAGTCCCAAGAAAACACATGTCTAGATTAAGGAGAAGCTAGCAGGGTATAACAGGGTGGACATATCCAATCAGTTACAATTTAACTTCCCTTTGATTCAAATGGATTTTTCCTTTTGGTGGTAGCTATTGTGAGAACCCAGGAAAACCTATAGCTATTTTAAAAAGTCCTTGAAAATGCGACAACCTTCCCCACATTTCCTCTAATAGTCCCTTTTATTCTGCTCAACTCTAAGCATATCACCTTTTTAGGGGTTCATATTCTTCTAGAAACCAGCTTCTACTCTGTCTTTTGTTTCACAGAGATATAAAACAAATGTAACACATGTTCAGCTTTTATTTTAATTGAAAGCTGGGCAAAAAGAGCATTTTGAAATTCTGTGGGACAAGGTCAGGTGGATAAGGTCTGCATTTCTTCAGAAGAAGTTCCCTAACTATTTCTTAAAAAGGCAATTCTCCTTGAACACTGCAATTACAGTGGCAGTCTTACTGAAATTACGTAAATAAGTAAATTCCATTGAAGATTAGAAACCAGGAAAGCTGCAAAGCAGTGGCGATCGCATTGTAGAGAGGACCAAGAGGCCATTCACATTGAACCTAGACCACCTTAGAATTAAAGAAATGCAAAAATCCCATACTCCGTGTTTGTGAAATTCTTCCACTCTTAAAACATAGAGAGATTATATGGCATTTTTATTCAGATGTATTTTTACTTGTAACTTAGAAGTTCCTTGGAGATTTCTACATTAAAATTATAATATTTAGTTGCTTCTTTTCCAAAGTTCAAACAAGAAGTTTCACCAATAACTCATACATTGCTGCTTCTGAATCCAACAGATCATGCTACGGTTTATAATTTTAATGCTATAAATATCCTATAGAAGCTCTTAACAATCTTTCTTTAAATATTATTAGGGTTATCATTCATAAGGGTACCATTTGGTCACCAGAAAAACTCCAGATAACCAATAGGTGGCAAGGAAAGAAGTTTGATCTTTGCCACCCATGGTCTTCATTGGGATTTCTGCAGCTGAGATCTGGCAACTGTAGATTTAAAATTGTAGACCAGTGGTAGTCAACCTGGTCCCTACCGCCTACTAGTGGGTGTTCCAGCTTTCATGGTGGGTGGTAGGGGTTTTGTTCCTACTTTATAAATCACCATTACTGTGGAACCGGTGGGCGGTTAGAAAATTTTACTACTAACAGAGATACAAATGTGGGCAGTAGGTATAAAAAGGTGGACTACCCCTGTTGTAGACTAAATTCTATGTATCTGTTAACCGTAGAATATATTGTTGTCGTTTCTGTTATATTTCCAACACAATAATTTTTAAACTAATTCTTCTGAATGAATTAATGTATTAATATATTTTTTTCTATAAGGAAGGTTACAGAACAAGTCTTTGCTAAAGGCATGTTGGAGCCCATATGGCAGGGGGCAAAATCAG
Organism: Ptyas mucosa; assembly: GCA_012654045.1. Lineage (NCBI taxonomy): Eukaryota > Metazoa > Chordata > Lepidosauria > Squamata > Colubridae > Ptyas > Ptyas mucosa. The sequence goes on along the minus strand of WNWU01000011.1, from coordinate 18,091,962 downwards.
ATTGCAATTACAGAGATATGTTTCTAAAGGGCATCTTTTCTATGCCACTAAGCTCTGTTAGACAGCTCTGATGGAGTCTTTTGTGAAGTTTTCATCTCTCTATAAAAAGTCTCATGGAACATTTAATACAGCTCCCAAGAAGATTGCTATAAAAATGCGGTGTTTTCACAGCTTGCATTCATCCCTATAGAGCTGATTTAAGGTCACTGTTGGGAACCACTTTTGCTAGCAAAAGTTTTTTTTTCCCCTTTTCTCCTGAGCTACAGAAATGAAAACTAAACCTTACCCTTGCAGTTTTACTCAGTTATTATGATGATTAAATGATTGCATTATTCACTCGGTAAAAAGAAAGCATATGAAACGATAGAATGTTCAACATGGGATAAAATTTGTTTGAAAGTCCTATGAGATAAAAGGCTAACATAATATTTGTTTACAATAAAGTAGCTTTTTCCCCAAGGCTTTGTGCCAGGTATGGCAATCAGGCTGTCTCCATGCTCCATTTACCCAAGATAGGTAAGTGGATAAGTAGATTTCTTGCAGAGAAATAGGAAAACATAAATAATGCCTAGGAATCTTACTGATTATATATGTTAGTTCCTGGGTTTGAATTCTGGCTCTCTTTCTTCAGTATTTTGAGCAGGGGTGAACCATCTAAAATTTGTTACTACCAGTTCTGTGGGTGTGGCTTGGTGGGGGGTAATGTGACTGGGTGGGCGTGGCCAATTTTTTCTTTTTACTTTTAAAACCATTTTTTTCATGTAAAACCATGTAAAAAATGCTTTCAAAAGGGTCTGACGATCCCAGCTGAGTTGCCTGATCGGCAGGCAACTCAGCTGGGATCGTCAGAGCTTGGATCGTCAGAGCCATTTAAAAGGAAAAAAGTTTTTTTTTCCTTTTAAATGGCTCTGGCGATCCAAGCTGAGTTGCCTGATTAGCAGGCAACTCAGCTGGGATTGTCAGAGCTTGGATTATCAGAGCTTGGATCGTCAGAGCCATTTAAAAGAAAAAAAAGGCTCTGATGATCGTGCGGCTCAGCTGGGTATGGGGGGTGGGGGCAGGGATTTTTGCTCACCGGTTCTCCGAACTGCCCGCCGTCATTGCTACCTACTCGCCCGAACCATCCGAACCGGGAGCATTTTACCCCTGATTTTGAGTCAATAGCAATGTGGCTCCTTGTTTCCTACCCTTGAAAAGTTCTGCCATTTGTGTCTTGTTTTTAAAATCTGTTTCACTCTTTCACTCAGAAATTCTTACCTCATCAGCTTCAACCCTGACATGTTCACTTACCAAATGAGAAATTAGTTTATGAAATCTCACTGAGATGAAGTTTCCATGCTACTGATAACCCAAAAAGGACAAAATCGTTTGGGTTTTTTTCCCCCCACCTGTGTCTCTACCAACACAATATTTATTATCTGCACTTGTTGATTTATGTAGAATGAACTGTAAGACTATAAGAATAATTCTGCTGGATTTCATCATCTACTCTTGCATCCTGTTTTCAGTAGAAGCCAAAAAAACGCAGCTGGTAGGCCTTTTGAGGAACAAATCCCTTTAATTTCAAAAGGGAACAAAACACAATAAAACATAATCTATAGAAGAGATGTGAGCAATATAGTTTTATTCAACTTTTCTTCATGCGCCTTTGAGACCAGATGTATGAATAATGGTTAAAGAAAATAAGGAAGTGAATAAAAGTCAGGACTTCTGAACTTCTTCAGGACAAGTTTGAACCTTCCCTATCAAATACTAAGACGTTAATAGCTACGTTTGCATGGCATTCTTGCCCTTAGTGAACTTAATCATAGTTTACACAATTTAGTTTTTTGCGAGTGCATGACATCTGAACCATATGACCTAGGTTTGCACAACATACCAAGCTAAAGTGCAATTTCCTAATCTGTAACTCAGTGTGTTGTTGAAAAGTTAGTCACAGGGTTTTCCCACAATGTAAGATAATACACGTGCAATAGTTATCTTTTTTTTTAATGGAATCAAATCTTTCTGTTAAGGAAACATTTTTAGTGCTTTACTCGTTTATGCTTACTGTTTGAATGCAACATTTTGCAAAGGATGAAAATGCACTTTCTCAAATCATCCCTTGTTATTCGACACGGTTTGCAAAGCTGACTTTCTCCCTCATTACACAAAAAAAGCATGAAATAAACAGTCTTCTTGACCAAAGCTACTTGAAGAGTCAAAGAGTCATAAATCACATTACTGTCACTAGCTACAGAGTGGTACACTTACGATTCTCCACCTGCCCCACTTTAGAAGGTTAATGGATGAGTGCTGGAAGAATGACCTTCTTGGTCATAGCATCCACAGCATCTGAGATCAGAATGGCTCTCTCCTTATTATTATTCAAAAGTGCAGTAAAAACTGGGTTCTTCCATAGGTCAGTGGGGAGGATGACTTCACATAAGAGAGACCATGGCTTTTGGGACTCAATTAAGTATCAGCAATGCTGATTATTGTTTTTATGTAAGTTTTAGATGTTTTTATTTATTATTTATTATGATTTGAAAGTCAATGTATTAGGTAGGATGCAAATAATTATTAAAGTAGCATACAAGCAAATGTTAAAAAAGAAATTGAATTTTTGAAATTTCCTGTCAAGTTTCTTCTTAATGGAATGCTGTATGTGCATTTTCCACTATTCTTCATCCATATACCAAATATAATCTAATTCCGCTCCTATGTATTACAGCAAGTTACTTAGAGAAAGCTTTGTCCTTCATAGTAAATAATAATAATAATAATAATAATAATAATAATAAGAAGAAGAAGAAGAAGAAGAAGAAGAAGAAGAAGAAGAAGAAGAAGAAGAA
>WNWU01000011.1:18062769-18083993 GCA_012654045.1 Ptyas mucosa | reverse complement strand
TTCCTTCCTTCCTTCCTTCCTTCCTTCCTTCCTTCCTTCCTTCCTTCTTTCTTTCTTTCTTTCTTTCTTTCTTTCTTTCTTTCTTTCTTTCTTTCTTAGATTTATATACCGCCCTACTCCCGAAGGACTCAGGGAGGTGAACAGGCACAGAATAAAATACATAGATACAAAGATTAAAAACATAAATAAAACCAAATTAAATAGTTTAGCCCAAGACAATTAAAATCCCAATAATTTAAAAGCAGATTAAAAATTTCAATTTAAAAGAATTTAAAAGAAAAGGGGAAAAGGTTAGGCCAGGCCGGCTTGCTGAAATAGGAGAGTCTTAAGCGCACAGCGGAAAGTGCGCAGGTCCGGGATCCTCCGTATCTCTGGGGGGAGCTCGTTCCAGATAGTGGGTGCCCCCACAGAGAAGGCCCTCCCCCTGGGGGCCACCAGCCGACACTGTTTGGCAGACGGCACCCGGAGGAGCCCCTCTCTATGAGAGCATACCGGCCGGTGGGAGGCTGTTTATGATAGTAGGCGGTCCCGTAAATAACCAGGTCCTAAGCCATGGACCCTTAGGAGAATTTCTTCCATATGTGTTGAAGTAGGGGATAGAAAAAGACAAGGATTATGTAGAAACCAACATTATTTGAAGGTTGGATCAAATACATGGTCAATAGCCCATTTTATCCAGATCCATTGTAAGGGAAATCCAAAATTTCCCTTACCTGTGAAGTGGGGGAGCCAAAGTTGCACCTTCTCATTTTATTATAACAAATACCTAATGGTGAGTGGTTTTGTGTGTGTGTGAGAGAGAGAATTATTAGGAAAGCTACATTTTTAAGAGAGATGAAACACTAGGAAAATTCTCCTTTTTGTTCTTTCAAAATGTGCATAGTTTAAAAACAATCAACTCTGGAATTAAGTGAAACTGCTTATCAGGAATTGAAACTGAGAAATGATGAACAAGAGATTATCCTCCTGTTAACACCAATCTGATGCACAGATAATCATTCACTGATTTTTTTTATCTAAAAAAATGAGTAAATGAAAATATTCATCCTTAAACTGGTCAAGATGGGAAACTGAAAAATATTGGAATGGAACTAAACGTTAAAACTAGATTTCATGGTACTGCTGCAAATACTGTGTCTGGAGTGACTGCATCTGATTTAATTGAAAAATGTTCTGATTTAAGGATAAATTTGATGATCCCTAAACTGAATATCCAATTCATTCTTCACTCCTATTCTCAGAATTCTAGCTAAAGTTATGCCAAAATATTTTTTTAATTTTTCTTTTTAAAAAATTAATTAATTAATGGGCTGGGGGATTGAACTGGGATAACACAAATTGGAGCCATCTATTTACACTAATCAAATAATAGTTCTGACATACTTCAATTAAGGTTTCATCTGAATATTGCAGAGAAGTAAAATAAAGCTTTATGTTTTGTACTGCCTGGACTAGAGGAAAAAGCAACTTTCTTGAATCTATTGAGGCTCATAGCTTATGCATGTCTCCTATTTGTCTAATAAATAGCAAATGTGAAGCATTCACTATAAGATCCTCTCGAAGAAATGTATGAGATTGTAAACTAAAGCATCAATACATTTGAAGTAAAATGTATTTTACGTCTGCACAATGTATGATATAAATTGAGTGCAGTTAAAAATGCAATAAGGCCTGCAAGACAAGAATTTTTACAGCGTACAATGTTTGGCTTTGTGGACATAAACTGCTCAGGTATAGACAAGACAAGATTTATGACGTCCTCTGATAATGTATTTCAACAAATCCCAAAGCAATCCACATTATGTTGAAAGTGTGCTATGTTTTAAAACAGGAATCGACAACATGTGGCTCTCATCCTTAAGTTGCTTTTCTACAACATCCAAAGCTCTGTAGAGATTCTCAGTCATCCAGGTCATGGTTGTCCCAAAGGTGCTTTTTCAGGAGGCAACTGAATTTTCTTGTTTTTTTCTCTGAAGACATTTTGCTTCTCACCCAAGCAGCTTCTTCAGCTCTGACAGGATAGTGGGGAATGAAAGGATTTATATTCCTTGCAGACAGCTGGTCATTTGCATCCTTTTTAGAGGGTCGTTGAAGCACTTGAAGGTTTATCTGTGTCCTCAGGGTCACTTGAATAGTGCTCCTGGTTCCGGTAGTCTGCAATTTTCTCTCTCTCTGGAAATCCATTCCTACTCCCACACCATTCAAAGGATGTTCATCCCAAATTGTATAGCTAAAACTCTGTAGAGATTCTCAGCCATCCAGGTCATGGCTGTCCCAAAGGTGCTTTTTCAGAAGGCAACTGGTCTTTCTTGTTTTTTCTTTGAAGACGTTTACTTCTCATCTTTCTTGGATGAAACGTCTTGAAAGAAAAAACAAGAATGTCCAGTTGCCTCCTGAAAAACCACCGTTGGTACAGCTTCCAAACTATACAGGATTCTTCCATTAATCCTAATGCACAATTCAGTAAAATTTCTCATTCAAACTTCTCAAACTAATAAGACCTGTCCTTGTGGATTAGAGGTGGTAGAAAAACGTAGGCATATTCTGTTGTACTGTGAATTTCATAAGGAGCCCATTGTGCCTCACTGGCAATTTCTCAAATCCTCTTTTACTTATGGCCAGGCAGTTTCACCCAATCTATGAAATATCACATTTTTGCAGCAGTTGATCATAGTGAGTCATTACTGCTAATCCACCTTTCTCACCAGTTGTAGCAAATAATCTCCTCCTGTTTTTACATTATTACCCATTTCATTATGTCTTGCTTATTATCTGCATATTTTAATATTTTAGGCTATTTCAGCTTCTGGCTTTGGGCCATAATACCTAATTTGAAAATGCAACAGAAAACAAGTTTAGAATCCTGCTCTTCTCATTATGGTAAAACTGTATTTATATTTGTGGGGAGATGTTCCTTGGTTGAACAGTGGTCAGAGTGCAGTCCTGCAGGCTACTTCTGCTGCCTGCCGGCTGCCTGCAGTCCAGCAGTTTGAGTTTCATCAGCTCAAGGTCGACTCAGCCATCCATCCTTCCGAGGTGGGTAAAATGAGGACCCAGATTATTGGGGGCAATATGCTGACTCTGTAAACTGCTTAGAGAGGGCTGTAAAAGCACTGTGAAGTGGTATATAAGTCTAAGTGCTATTGCTACTCACCCCAAATTTAGCCCATCATATTTTCTCCTTGTCTACATTTAAAAAAAATGAAAAGAGGTGAGATGCTCAATAGCGAATGGATGTAAACATGGGGCTACCCTTGAAAAGTATCCCTTAAATATTTTAATTGCTTATATTCTGTTTTCAATGTTTTTAACATTTTATTTGTATACCACCCAGAGATGGGTGGTTCTGAAGTACGATACATAAATAAACTACATCTCAACTTGGAATGTTCCTTTTTCACATTGATACTGTTTTGAATACAAGTACATCGTTTGCAAAGTTTATGTGAGTTATTCCCTATGGCTTCTATAGTTAGCCTAAGCTGAATTATGCATCCTGAAAATACAGACATGACATAATATTCAAAGATAGTTAATTTGTTGTTCTGGTTACAATACAATTCATCATGCAGTGGCTGATTTCTGCTTCAGTATTTCACACAGCAATATTGGCAACAGTGATAAAAAACAATAATCATGATAAGAACAAATCTAAGGTTGTGCTAATTTACAATCTTTTTAGTCAGGAAAGTCCCTAACTTAGAAAGTTGGGAACTCCTGACTGCAGGGTTTTTTCAATACAAGTTGTGAGTGTAGAGGGACCATAAAGTTATCTACTATATATGTGGGAAAGGTGAAGTGTTTCCCAAAGACAACTCTAGATTAGAATAACTATTCTGGAGGAGCAGAGAATGTTATTAGAGAAACAATGATTGCGCAATACCATATTTATAGCAGTAAAGTAATTAATGTAGCTTGTTCAATTTATGAGAAGTTAACTATGTCTATTGCTATGACCAAGAATAAATCTATGTTCTATTTTCTTCAGATCAAGAGATGTCGAAATCTATGATTGTCAAGTACTTTAATTAGATATTTGTCATGTGATTCTCCAGGTTATAATACTCCCCTACTGATATTTCCAGTAGGCAGCCTATTTCAATTTGCTGAATGTTACATCAAATTTTTTCTGAGTCATAATAAGTGCTGTAATTATTACTGATTGCTTGCTTGACATTTTCAAATTTATTCAGAAAATGAGTTGGATTCCCCATAGAAAATACTGTCTTCTTAGATTAAGTCCAAACTTCCATTCTGCTTTTCAAGTTGTTTTTCTGTCCCAAGATCATCTGAAGGATGAAGAAAAAAAGTTTTACAAGGCTGGTTGCAATCAGCAGATGACTACCTATTCTACTGGTCATGATCTCACTTAGCTGGTACTGGATAAGATGCCTAGCCTTAGTACTTGAAAAGTCAGAGTTTCTTCCTTACTTGTTTCTTCTCAGGTTAAAAAAACACTTTTAAAAGTAATTGCTTCTAGAGATATATGGCCTATGTCCCTCATAATTTACTATGGCACAAAAATGCCCTGATAGCCATGTCTTCAGGAGATTTTCTTCATCACATCAGTGAAACATGATTAATTTGTTTTTAGCTGTATTTATTAAACTTATGTTTTTCTGCTTCTGCAGAGAGCATTCCGTGACAGCTGTAAGATGTGTAAAATCTGTTACACTTCTCCACCCATCACACTGGAGGCAAAGTTAGGTGACTAATAGTGGGCGGAATCAGAGAGACACATATTGACTGTTTCGGGATGATATTAGCACAACTCTTTCCTTCTGGTTCCTGATCAGCCTTGTCTGCTGCTATTCTTCCCCAGAAGCTGGAAGATTTATTGCCATGCCTAACATGAAGTCTAACACCTCCTCCCTCCCCCATCACCCTATAAGGACAGAGAAAATCTGTAGTGGAGATCTTTATCTGTAGAAGTGTGTTATAGGATAAGTAGACCGATTTTCCAAGTCCTGAACAGCAAAGCACGTCCACAGATACAGCTTCCACTCTACACCTTGAGACAAACAGCAAAGGTTGGATTCAGAGGTGGTATTCAGCAGGCTCTGACCAGTTTTGGAGAACTGGTAGTGGAAATTTTGAGTAGTTTGGAGAACCGGTAAATACCACCTCTAACTGGCCCCACCCCCATCTATTCTCTGCCTCCCAAGTCCCAGCTGATCGGGAAGAAATGGGGATTTTGCAGTAATTCCAGGGGAAGGAATGGAGATTTTACAGTATCCTTTGCCTGCCATGCTCACCAAGCCAAGCCAAGCCACGCCCACAGAACCAGTAGTAAAAAAAAAAATATGAAAAAAAATATGAAACTGGTAGGATTCACTTATGTAAATCCATATCCACCAAAGGATGTAGAACCTATCTTTCAACCTGAATTAAAAGTAATATTTTCTATAAACTGATTTTTTAACATCACCTATATGCAAGATGTTCATATAGGCTCATCAACATAAAACCAGCATTTCTCTGCATGGAGACTTTCCATAAGGAAAACAGTTGAGTTCCCCCTTAAAAAAAATAGAGAGAGATTGACACATTATTTGTTTATACTTCTAATGCATATTGTTAACAGTGCAATCCCAAAGGTGAGGCAAAGGTCAGACAAAGTAAACAAACACACATCTCCTCAATTATAGGTATAATCTCTCTCTCTCTCTCTTCATATCTCTGAAATTTTGGATTTAGCACTTTGTACTGTAATCCTATCCGCACATTTACGTTCTACGATAACTGGTGTTTATGAAAAGGTTCCATGAACTTTACCTCAAAGTTAAAAGGTCAGGATAGGTGTCCTTTGGGACTCTTCACAGAGAGCACCTGACATTTCATTAACTGATTCTAAGAAAGTCTTTGATTTTTCCTTCCCCCATCTTGCTTTTATAGCTGCCTGGTTCTGACTCACACTCCATAGGCATCTGCCAAGGTCTGTTTCTTGCTGTCAGTAATCTCAATCTGTTAAAAAGTTCCACCAGGGCAAATACTGACAAGTATAATTGCTAGCTATTTCTCCCTAAGGTTTTAATCTTTGATTTAAGGGTTCATTTGTCCTGTAAGAAGGAGAAATTGTTCATTACGAATTAGGGTAAAAGGGATAATTGTACAGTATACCCCTGCAGAGCACTATATTCCTCAAATTTTATGTGGCTGAGTGCTTATAGTCATGCACGCCATTGTGGCATTCAACACAATCGCAGCAAGGCGGTACCCCTTCCCGTTAAAACATGGAGTACTATGGCTTTGCTTTGAAAGTGTCTAAAATGGGTAGCAAAAGACAAGACTCTCAGTGGGCAAGGGAATTTCAGTGTTCATTTAATGATAATGTAGCTGGGAAGTGACATTCTATTTATAGAAAGCCTTTTTGCTAAGGATGGCAAACTGAAATTGAATTGTAGATTTTGGCCTGCAGTGTGAATTAAACACCCTCCCTTCTGCTTTCTTAGGCGCGCGCACACACACACACACACACACACACACACACACACACACACACACATATATATATATATATATATATATATAAATAAATAAACGCCCATACACAACCATTTGAAATGTAAGCTGATTGTCAACAATATGGGCAAAATAGGAAAACATGTAAAATATAGATGTTGGTTATGAGCCAGACTCCTGGCTTCTGTCCATTCTGTTGTTATTTGTTTCGTTCTAATAAAGCACACAATATTAGGCTAGCCAGACAAATAATATGAGTTGGTAGAAAAGAGCTCTTGGGGTTCTTCAACATTATCTTATATCAGTGGTGAAATCCAATTTTTTTTACTACCGGTTCTGTGGGTGTGACTTGGTGGGTGAGGCTTGGTGGAGTGGCAGGGGAAGGATATTGCAAAATCTCCATTCCTACCCCACTCCAGGGGAAGGATATTGCAAAATCTCCATTCCCACCTGACTCCGGTGGTATTTGCCAGTTCTCCGAACTATTCAAAATTTCCGCTACCGGTTCTCCAGAACCTGTCAGAACCTGCTGGATTTCACCCCTGTCTTATATCCTCTTCCGCTTTATCAGGTTTTCTTTAGATTAAGGGTATTTGCACTATACAATTTGGTGCCATTGTATGTTGTGGCGACTATTAATTTACACGGTCTCCAGAAATACACAGAGATATAAATAGGCTTAATTTTGCTGATTGCATAATATGTCCTGGAAGATACTATGCTATAAATATTGTAATTAGGGATAATGCTACTATCCACAATATAAATAGCAAGATTCAGAGGACTGAAAGCAGTGAGAAATGTATCTGTATTCCTCAATTTATGACTGTAACTGAGTCTGGATTATAGTTGTAAGTCATTACAGTCATTAGGCAGGTCACCACATGACCAAACCTGATTCTACAACATTTTTGAGGTGGTCATTTAGCGCATGCCAGAGTCATTAAGACCATCCATTTTACTCAAAGGGTGTTCTTTTACCAGAAACTCAAAATAATTGATGGAAAATGAAAACAAAATTACCAAAAATCACATTAATGTGACTGAAAACATGCAAACTGTAAAGAGGAGTTATTAGCAAGCTTCCAAAATTTGATCGTGTGACTGCAGAGGAAGGGTATGTATGCTTTTTTGGGGGGGGACTATCAAAACTTCAAAAGGTCCATAAGCAATTTTCATAAGTCAAGGACTACCTGCAATGTTGTTTGACCACTTTAAGAATAAAGCTTTTATATATGAACTTCCTGTATTGTACTTAATCACATGATTGTAAGTACTGGTACTTGTCTACCTGGAAGTAAGCATCTTCTGCCTTGGAAGTAATTTCCTCTGCATTTCCATACTTCGTTATTAATATGCCAATGATGTTGTTCCCATGGATTGAGAAGCTAGCCATGGAGAAAGACTAAAACTTCATAATACTAGTGAATTATACATTTGGAGATACGATAGTTACTAAAAGTACCAAGAATTGCAAGAAGATCCAATCATTTAATTCCAGAAGGCACTTCAGACACTTCACTTAAGGGGCATTATTAACAAGCAGAAATTCACATACTTTGGGCTTTTTCTGAGAGTGAACTGGAAAAAAAATGACCATGCTTAGCAAGAATAAGGGAAATAGGAGAAGAGGAGATAAAGAAATGGATGGGATCTGAAATATCCCTGAAAGAGCTGTAGATTGTCACCAGGGACAGATTGAAATGGAAGGCATTGTTTACTAGAAGTTGGGCATTCAATAACATGCACTGAACTATGGCATTAGGCTCAAACTCTAGGATTACAGAATTAGGCATAGTGAAACTCTATTTTCCTGTGGCCTAAGACTAATTTTGACTCTTAGAAATATACTTACTAGGTGCTTTTTCCAACTCTTGTTCTTATTCATCTTCTCTTGATAAAACTGGCTGAAAACGCAATGCGTGGAGGCCGAAAATGTGATTCGTGGAAGCCAAAAACGTGACGCGCAGAGGCAGCAATGGGCTATGGCGATTCCCACAGCTTGGAACAGCTGATGGGCGATATTCCGGGAGGCCGATCCAACCTCCATTCAGCTGCTCGTGCTGAATCAGGCTGCGATAACGTGCTGAAGCTGACCAGGCTGTTTGCTGTTTGCTACAAGAACACTAGCCAGATGAATACCTATGGATGCTGGTAGGTAGAGGCAGATTTGTTTTCTTGTTTTCCTCCCCAAAAACTAATGCACATCTTATACTCCAGAGTGTCTTATATTCCAAAAAATACGGTAAAACATATTCATAGGAATGTTTTTATTTTATGGAATAACTGGAAAAGATGTAACCTCGCAAACTTTCAGAATGTAATGCTTTTTTTTTTTAAGAAATGGAGAACAATATACACATAACATTAAACAGTAACAAAATAGGAGACAAAGGAAATCACTGAGTTACACCAAAGTTGAAACATTACAGTAGTGATTAATGGGAAAGTTGACTACTCCAGGCCTCCTTTTGTATTTTAATGTGGAGCACATTTTAGCAACAGATGTGCATGTGTGTGGAAGAAATATTCCCATTCAAACTCTCATCAATAAATTTAAAATACTTCAAACCTCAGAGAATGTTAATCAGTCATCTATCTTTTGTTATTGTTATGAATGACTATAGTCAAGCTATTTAAAGCAAATGATGCATTCGGTTGTTAATTATGAGTGCCTACTGAGAGTACCTCAAACGAACCAGTTTCTCTTAATTTCTTTTCTTTCCCTAAGCAAAGGGTTGCATAGAGAAAGTTTAGGAGTGTACAAGAAGTCTATCTGTTAAACCAACAACATGCTCTCTTAGAAAAAAAAAAGATGATCAGAGATGGCAAAAAAAGTATAAACAATATTTAAATCAAAGCAAGAAGTTTAACTTCTGAATTTTCTGACTTTAAATAGGCAGAGACTCGATCCTAATCACCTTCCAATCAAGATTTTGAGTGGAATAAATTAACAGGCACATTGTTTTCCTAACCACCTTCCAGTGAGAATCAAAAATAAAGATTTTAAATGGAATAATCTAACAAGACATCATATTAATATTGAAATGATTCTACGTTATTTTAATTTGAGATTGTTTAGCTTTCACTCTGTTGCTAATACTTATTTGTTGTTTGACACGTAATGGCCACTGACATTATTAATTTAGCTGCTTTGAATTTATCATCTTCTCCAGCATTCATGCTGTTCAGTTTGACACACATTATTATATAAGAATAATGATAATTTAAATATACAAGCCTTATCTTTATTATTCTATATGCAAAGCATTAAGGAATGTCAATCTTCTGATGCTGCAACAGGAAAGTATCAAGGAAAGACTTTAGAAAAAGGATGTTAAAATAGAAATGAAAACACTTATTTGTTGTTACAGTGAGGTGGGAGAATAAATGTATTTTTATGGATGCCTGGTTTTGACAAAATCACTGGCATCCAGGCAATTCCCTAGCACTCATTGAATTCCCCTAGCTGTTTTTGTAATTGGTTTGACCATTTCAACCATATCCTAACCTAAAAATAAATCGAAAGAACATTTTTTAAATAAGCTTAAAATTCTTAGAAATGTAAAGTGACTATGAAAACAAGCAGCATTTACAAAAAGCCTCTTTTGAAATTGTGGCTAAAATGAAGTGTGAAATATTATATATGTTGTCCCATTTAAAGAAGTAGAACGACAGATGAGATAAGGAAGGATAATGGAAATTTGTTCCCACCTGTCCCCATTTTTAAATTATTGTTTTAATCAATTATTTGTTTTTAACCATTTTAAATTCAGAATTGGCTATATACATAGAAATAGTAAACAAATTAAAATAATAATAAATAATAGAACACACTCTGAGTTGATCATAAAACATATCCTAAAGTAACCATATCTGGTGATCAATAATTCATCTAGGAGTTAGACAAATGACAAAAAGCCACACATAGATACATGCTTATAGCAGATAGCATAGCCAGTAATTTTCAGTTTAAAATTGACTTGTTCATGAGACAAATTTACAATAACTACATAATATTCCATTAAAAATTGCTTTTAAATTGAATATGCAAGCAAATCTCGTATTCCTACAGACTAGAATTGAGATCGCTCAGAATATTAACATTTTCTCCCTAGGCAACCATTCCGTTCCCAAGGCAGAATGCAGAATTTGTGACATGACTTGAAAATAAATATGTGCAAGGGGTAGGATGATGTAATTGTTGCAGAGAAGCTCAATCCCATTGCTATTTATACTGTACAGTATGCTTGCTCTAAAACAAACCACAATCCTTAAAGGTAAAGGTTCCCCTCGCACATATGTGCTAGTCATTCCTGACTCTAGGGGGCGGTGCTCATCTCTGTTTTAAAGCCGAAGAGCCAGCGCTGTCCGAAGACGTCTCTGAGGTCATGTGGCCGGCATGACTAAATGCCAAAGGTGCACAGAATGCTGTTACCTTCCCACCAAAGGTGGTCCCTATTTTTCTACTTGCATTTTTTACATGCTTTCAAACTGCTAGGTTGGCAGAAGCTGGGACAAGTAACGGGAGCTCATCCCGTTATGTGACACTAGGGATTCAAACGCTGAACTGCCAATCTTTCAATCAACAAGCTCAGTGTCTTAGCCACTGAGCCACCATGTCCCTTACCACAATCCTTATTTTATATTAACAACTAGACAACAAATGACTTGTTGGTCATCCTTTTAGAGATATTTTCTTACCTAAATAGAGATTGTTTAAAACCAAAACAATAGGAATCCTCTTATTGTTTTGGTTTTAAAATGAAAAAAGAAAACATTTTATTAATGAAGAAAAATGTGCAGCAAGAGAAATGTAGACTTATATACTGCTTCAAAGTGCCTTACAACCCTCTCTAAATGGTTTACAGAGTCAGCATATTGCCCACAACAATCTAGGTCCTCATTTTACCCACCTTGGAAGGATGGGAGCCTGAGTCAACCTTGAGCCTGGTGAGGATCAAACTCCTAGCAGTGAGCATTGAGTTAACCTACAATACGGCATTCTAACCACTGCACCACCACAGCTGTATGATGTTGCTTTTTATTTAACAAAGTACACTTTTGATGCTTGATTTGTGGTTGATCTGCCGTTCTTTAAATATACTCTAAGCAGTTTCACTTCTTTTTCCTCAGTTTAAAGGGACATACAGCTGACCAGGCTGGAATACTGATTTCTCAAAGATAAATCAACACATTCTCCATGGTTTGTTCTTGTGCTTTATGTATAGTGAAAGAAAAGCACGACTGTACTGGGAACTCTCCCTGATGAAGAGCAATATCTTCACCTTCTGTTAAATTGAGTGTAATTTTTCAAATGTCATTTTGAACACAATAATGTTTATCTTTACTATGTGGAGCACAAAGTATGCATGCACCTTAGGCTCCTGAACAAAGATGGGATATAGATACATGAGTGGTGGGCTGCTGCCTGTTGGATCGGTTCTAGCGAACTGGTAGTTTCGATGATCAGCTGGCCCCGCCCACCTGCCCCCATCCTATCATGTCCTATATTTCCTTCTTTCTGGCTTAGCTGATTCGCGTGGCACAGCTGATTTCCACACCTTGGCTGTTTTACTTACTGGGGCTGCTGTAGAAGGTAAGCAGCTGAGCTCCAAACTGCTGTATTTTGAACACTGTGCATATGTGCATTAGGTGTGCATGCGTGCACGCAAAGTTCACGCTCAGAGAACCAGTTGTTAAACTGGTTGCAACTCATCACTGGATATATATGTTTCAGAGGTGGGTTTCAGCAGGTTCTGACCAGTTCTGGAGAACCGGTAGTAAAAATTCTGACTGGTCCCACCCCCATCTATTCTCTGCATCCCAAGTCCCAGCTGATTGCCCTGGTGGTGCAGCAGACTAAAGCACTGTTATTAACATCAACTGCCTGCAATTACTGCAAGTTCAAATCTCACCAGGCTCAAGGTTGACTCAGCCTTCCATCCTTTCAAAGGTAGGTAAAATGAGGACCCAGATTGTGCGGGCAATAAGCTGACTTTGTATAAATATATACAAAAGTATGAAGGCTATTGCTTAATGCATTGTAAGCCGCCCTGAGTCTCCGGAGAAGGGTGGCATATAAATCAAATCTAAAAAATGGGGATTTTGCAGTATCCTTCCTCTGGAGTGGGGAGGGAATGGAGATTTTATGGTATGTTTCCCCTGCCATGCCCACCAAGCCACGCCCACCAAGCCAAGCCGCGCCCACCAAGCCACACCCTCAGAACCAGTAGTAAAAAAATGTGAAACCCACTACTGATGTGTTTGTTTGTGTGCCAGAGAATGGCCATATAAAGCAATAAAAAACATCCAAACCTTTCTACGTGGACCTTAAAGTTGTTGCTCTTTTAAGAGCCACATAATGAGTCAATTCCTTGCTGCTGGGTGGGGAAAGGAGCAAGGGATTGTGGGAGTGGCAGGGCAACTGTCCAGGAATGTTTAGGATGAGCATCATGTGACCACAGCAGCAGCCTGAAACAATTCCCCCAATCACAGGTCTCGGATTTTGGACTCATTCTGCATATTATGTAAGGTACTGGTACCTCATTTAAGGTTCAATTGGTTCAGAAACTGTTGATACACTGTTGATACAAGACAGTTAAAGGTCATGCTGAGAGTTTTAGCAATATATAGGGAAAGATTAAATATACAGAAAGAGCAAAAAAAAAAGTCATTATCCAATTTAACTGTCCTCCATAATTGAAGAGAACGAAACTTTTTTCTTTCCTGTTCAGAGACATATACTTTAGTTTAAATGGCATGCCGAACAGTAGCATCCACATAAACTGCGATGACATCAAAATGAGTCCATATATGGGTGGATATCCTGCAAATGCCACAATTATATAACTGAGTCATGATATCGTGTCATTTGCCCCTTGAATCCCTCACAAACACCCATGACTGGAGCCAGAACTCTATTATATTTTCACTTACTTTTAATGAAAATTAAGTCGAATTAACACGTATTACCCTCCAGTCATATGGGTCAAGAATGTTTGTGTTCTTACCTGTTGAAATTGCAAATTAATATCTACCAGTGGTTAAAAATGACTGGGTGTGGCATCCAAGATGTGCAGTTTAAGGAATTCTCATTCTATGCAAGGAGAAGAAAATTTCCATAATAGGTACTATAAGATGTGTCATTTTCAATCATAACACATAATATGGGTAGATTCTTCATTCGATTTATCTTATACTTTGATAACATGTTATCACTCATAAACCCAGTAATACACTTTAGCACTTATTAAAACTTGTCTACATCATTAATATTTACTTTTGCAATGAGGAACTTTTGCACTGATCATATACATATGCAAACATTGAATATGCCATCTTATCCATATCTCTTTATCTTTTTAAATACAGGTAGTCCTTGACTGACGACCACAATTGAGCCCCAAATTTATGTTGTTAAGTGAAACTTTTTTTACATAATTTTTTGTTTGCACAAACGTGTCATCTTGGTGCTTCTTCAGTAACTACTTCTTTTTGATTACTCCTCCTATCTTCATTTCTTCCCTTATAATTTCCATTTCTCTATTACAATATTCCCCCCCAAGTACAATACATTTAATATAATAGTCTCCTATTTCATTATCAAAATCTTTATCTATTTCTCTTTTCTCAATCATAAAATTTCCCCCATATCTTAAAATATTCCGTATCTCCTCTCTCTTTAATCATCAAGGTTAATCTATTCATTTCTGCACAGTCTAAACTTTTTTTAATTACTTCCCCTTTCAACGGGATTTTCTCTACTTAAGTGAAACATTTGTTAAGCAATTTTGCCCCATTTTAAAACCTTTCATGCCACAGATGTTAAGTGAATCAGTGCAGTTGATAAGTTAGTAACCTGTTTGTTAAATGAATCTGGCTTCCCCATTGACTTTGCTTGTCAAAAGATTGCAAAAGGTGATCACATGACCTTGGGTTAGAAATATGAACCAGCTGCCAAGCATCTGGATTTTGATCACATGATCGGGGGTTACTGCAAAGGTCATAACTGTGAAAAAATGGTCATAAGTCACATTTTTAAAGGGCCATTATAACTTTGAACCATCACTAAATGAACTGCTGTAAATTTAGGACTGCCTGTAAAATGTAACATGATCTCAGATAATATGACAATATTATTTTACCATGAGATGAGATACTTGATTGTCTTCAAAAAGGATTGGACGAAATCAAAAAGGGTTGGACCAATTAGAATAGAATAGAATAACAGAATAACAGAGTTGGAAGGGACCTTGGAGGTCTTCTAGTCCAAACCCCTGCCTAGGTAGGAAACCCTACACCATTTCAGACAAATGGTTATCCAACAGCTTCTTAAAAACTTCCAGTGTTGGAGCATTCACAACTTCAGGAAGCAAGTTATTCCACTGAGTAATTGTTCTAACTGTCAAGAAATTTCTCCTTAGTTCTAAGTTGCTTCTCTCCTTGACTAGTTTCCACCCATTGATTCTTGTCCTGCCCTCAGGTGCTTTGGAGACTAGCTTGATTCCCTCTTCTTTGTGGATCAATTCATTGGGATCAATGGCTATTAGCCCTGATGAAGGTGTGACTACCTCTGAAGACCATTTGTTCAGAGATCCATGGACTTCCTTGAGCAGTAGGTTGGCCACTCTGAGAAAAGCTTCTGGAATAGATAGGCCAGGAGTGCAATCCAGCATTGTATTTTTGTTCTAACTATTTAAGATCCTAGACTTAAAACTATATAGAATAATTGAGGAATGCTTGTAAGGTTCAGTCAAGTGAAGCTTGATTTTATTCAGATTTTTCTCTTACTTTTCCATATATGTATCTTTAATATTTATTTAAATAATCAATTAAAAAAATAAAATCCTAATTTCCAATAGAATGTCTTATTCTCCAGTCTCAGACAATTTTTGCTCTCTGTTTAAAGGCTGTCATTATCTAAGATAGGAAGCCATGAAGCTTGGGATATATTCACGTTGCTTAACCTTAAAGGAGATTTCTTAAGAACTCTTCTAAAACCACTACTTTGGACAGAAACACAACCTTATGCAGAGACAATTCTGAAGCAAAGAACTTAGATAGTGATTTTGCCATGAAATAGATAACTTCTGTGCTCTTTTTTATTTTCTTCTCTAATTTTACTTACTTTCACTCTCTATTTTTCAATCCATCAATTTCTTACAGTACCTCAGGCCACATGCTTATTCTCTTCCATATCTAAACTATTCTTAACACAGGCATGCTATTTCTCCAGAACTTTCTGCCTTCTCTTATCAATCACTGCAGTAAAATTATTCTAATAATAGACTCTTGCTAGGAAGGTCCAATTGTCCTATGGTATATATATGAGTCTTTGTTCACGATTTTTTTTAAAAAAAATATTCTTCTATGCAGACATTGATATTTGAGGATAAGAATAGATTGTTTCAAAAATATATAAAGATGAAAACAATGAATAATCAGAATTAAGCAACTAAACAATCAAATTTACAGTTTATGTCATTTATTTCTGTGAATCCTGATATGGGAATAAAAATCTATCCCTTTGATGCTGCGATTCATTAAATATAGTATCGCAATATCCAACATGTCAAAACTGTGTCAAAATTAGTTTAAAATGCATATTTTAAAAAAGCAGGTTAAAGATTATTTACATGCTATTATTATACATTAAAAATAACCTCAATTCAATGTAGAAATGGGATCAAATTAATTGAAAGAGGCAGCGTGCTTTGGTGTGGTTCGTCCCATGACCCGTATATTACATGGATGGATAATCTGCAATCCAATTTGCAGTTTTCAAAGCAACTTCAGTCTTCTGGCTAAAATGAATTGTTCCTTTCCTGACTACTCGTTATATGAGGGAGAAATGAGAGCAAAATGAGTATGAAAGGAAAGAAATGAAAAGAAAAAGGATTCAGAAATAGATTGGTGGCTCCAATCCTTTTGGATTTTCTGTATCCACTTACCATTGGGGTACAATGAATACTATTGCCAGAAATAGTCCTTTAATAGGAAAATTCATGTATCTCAACTCAGTTGCCTAGAGGAAAGGTAGAAGGATATATCGCCATCCCCAGCTAATCTACTGAGGACTTTCCTGGTAAGATTGGACCTTTTCATACTTTAATTCATGGAGAAGACAAGTTAGGCAACAAACTTTTTTAAAAAATGATTTGGCTCTGCCTCTGATAGAGAGAAACCAACACAAGATTTTGTGAATTCACAGTCTCCTAGCTGAGTGCCTTAACCACTACACCAAGCTGGCTCTATTAGTCACATTAGCAAGATACAAATTAAAAAGGCCAAGAATCTGGAGCAACATCTCTACTAGAACCCTCACAATATGTGGAGAATGTTGGATATTTTTTTAAAAAATTTGATTTATATGCTGCCCTTCTCCAGAGACTCAGGGCAACTTACAATGCATTAAGCAATATCCTTTATACTTTTGTATATTTTATACAAAGTCAGCTTATTGCCCCCACAAACAGGGTCCTCATTTTACCCACCTTAGAAAGGATGGAAGGCTGAGTCAACCTTGAGCCTTGGTGAGAATTGAACTCGCAGTAATTGCAGGCAGCTGGATGTTAAATGCTGCCTTAGTAGGAGGCATTAGCCTCCTACACCAACAGTTAAGTAAGAAAGGCAATTATTGTTTAGTGTGGAACAAGTAGATACAAACTGTTTTTCTTTTTTTCTCATGATGCTAATAATAGGAGGTTCAAGGTAATGGGGGGGGAATCGTTTTTTACTCAGCATTACACAGTTAAAGACTTGAAGCTGGTACCAGAAATTGTAGTGATTGATATACTTGGGAATTAGGATATATGTAAACTAACTGGAATGGCTAGGTATGTCTTCTGGCACTACACAACATAAGCAGAAGGGTGCTACTTCAGTACATATCTCTTTTATATGTACACTTTCCATGGGTATCCATTTGATCATTAACCGAACAAAATAACAGAATTGGACGAGACCTTGGAGGTCTTCTAATCCAAATCTCTGCTCAAGCAGAAAATCCTATACTATTTCAGACAAATGGTTGTTCAAATCTCTTCTTAAAAACTTCTAGAGTTGGAGCACCCACAACTTCTGGAGGCAAGTTGTTCCAGTGATTAATTGTTCTGTTAGGAAATTTCTCCTTAGTTCTAGGTTGCTTCTCTCCTTGATTAATTTCCTTCCATTGCTTCTTGTCCTACCTTCAGGTGCTTTGGAGAATAGCTTGATTCCTTCTTCTTTGTGGCAGCCCCTGAGATATTGGAACACTGCTATCATATTACTCCCAGTCCTTCTTTTCATTATGCTAGACATACCCAATTCCTGCAACCGTTCTTTGTATGTTTTATCCTCCAGTCCCTTAATCATCTTTGTTGCTCTTCTCTGCGCTCTTTCTAGAATTTTAATATCTTTTTTATATTGTGGTGACCAAAATTGGATGCAATATTCTAAGTGTGGTATTACCAAGTTATTATAAAATGGTATTAACATTTCATGTGATCTTGGTTCTATTCACTCTATTAGGTAAACATAAGCCTAGAATAGATAGGACTTTGCCATGATCCAGGACTTTGACCTGTTCTTAAGCTTTTCAGGTGAAGAAAAGCATAAAAATTAAGAGAGTACAAATTATAAAGGAAGTAAAATGGTTAATTCTACAGTATATAACCAGAAAAACGCTTAATTCTTCAGTTGTCCAAAATATTCAGGATGCAATCTTATTTAACAAAGAGTTGGCTTAATGCAGTTGTTTGAGCATGTTGTTCCTTCCATCTAGAATCTTTGCCCAACAGCTGGAACTAAACTCATCAATTGTCCATGCATAGGTAATGTGGGCTTGGCATCAGTTGAATAGCACTAATTCCACCCATATTGTTGTTTAATGGGAACCAATGAACTCCCATATAATAAGAATTCATAATCATGATCCTTGAAGCTCCAGAGGGACCATAAAAGATATTAGTCTCAGTGTAACTATGTAGCAATTGATTTACGAATGGAAGGAGAAATAAAATAGGAAATATGCCAAACAGTAAGCTAAAAATGGAGGAGACCTTGGCAGCATTTCCATACTCCTGATTATTCTTATGATTGTAGCAGTTACAAAAACAATATGTAGAAATGTGGACCAACTCTTTGTTTCAGTGTAAAATACTTCATATGTTATGTTGTGTTGTGTCATAATTGTTATGCTATTTACTGTATTGATAGATGATAGATAGATAGATAGATAGATAGATAGATAGATAGATAGATATCATCTATCTATCTTATGTTAATATTCATTATAAGGTTCATAATATTCATTGTGAGGATCAAAGAGCTAGAACCATACATTTCAATGAAAGAGACTTCAGTAGACATGTTTGCAAATATGCCAGGCTGTATTTTGGGAAGGAAAATAATATAAGAAGGTAATCAAAATTATATAAGCTGGTTGCCACATAACTAAGTAGCACAGATGACTAAGTGAGGAAAAGTTAATAAACAAAATGGCAGGGGGAATAGTATAGAATAATAGGAATGATAGGAAGGGGAAAGGAAAAAATACCAGGATATTTATTAAAATGTAGAATGGAGCCCTAATTCCCTGGATAAAGATAATTTCCTTCTTCACACTGAGAAAGCATTTTAAAATGGCCCTGAGGAGCAGAATCAAAAGCTGCTTATACATATTAATAGAGAAATCAAATAACTGAATGTACATAGGAAGGGACATACATTCAGCACACAATTCAAAATGAGGGGGAAAAGCAAAATAAAAGGAACTACACTAAACCCAGGAAAATAACAATGGAGTATGCTGAGAGAAAGCTATAAATGCTAATCAGCCAAAGAAGAAAG
Organism: Ptyas mucosa; assembly: GCA_012654045.1. Taxonomy (NCBI): domain Eukaryota; kingdom Metazoa; phylum Chordata; class Lepidosauria; order Squamata; family Colubridae; genus Ptyas; species Ptyas mucosa. The sequence goes on along the minus strand of WNWU01000011.1, from coordinate 18,064,700 downwards.
GAAGAAGGAAGGAAGGAAGGAAGGAAGGAAGGAAGGAAGGAAGGAAGGAAAGCAGGCAGATAGAATTGAATGGATTTGATTATAAAAACAACTGTTCCATGGCATAATATTTTGTTGTAAGTATTCCATTTTGGAAACAAAAGAAATAACACGGGGGGAAATGCAATGTATGTTATTTGATTTTATAACTATTTTTCAAATACAGAAGATTTTTTAGTTTATCTGAAATTGCCATGCTATTTTATTTGGGGATTTCCCCCCCCTAACAGAATTTGCTGGCATCCAGTGGATGATTGTGCAGCTAATTGCTTCCCTGGGGCAGGAAATACAAAGGGACAGTAATTCCAACAGATGCTTGTCTAACATCTTGAATCAATGACATCACAAAAATAATCATCAGCTCAAGCTAATGTTCTGAATTGCCAATAGAACAAAAACTTGATACAAAATTCCAAACATACTTGATTAATATAAGCCCATATGTTTGTAATTTATTTTTTGGACTTTATAGTGGCATCTTGATAATAGTAATGGTGTGCTCTGAAGAAGTTGAGAAATAGGAAATACAGGCAGCATTCCAACTAATTGTAAAGAATGACGTACTGATGACAATCCTACCTCTGAATCAAAACATAGCTCTCAAAACTATGAAAATTATGAGCAAATAGTTCTAGAGTGGACGGCACACATATGAGTCTACACTCAGCCATGGAAACTTACAGTGAAGAATATGGGAGATGACCTAAAATATTGTCTAGGTCCAGAATGTCCAGATAACATTTAGGGAAGAATAACCAGATAAATTAGGGAAGACATAAAACCTAATTTACTGAAGAAGAAGGGAGTACAACACAATCAGGCTTGTAAGGCTTGAAAGAGTACAGAGAAGAACTGGAGGCTAAAACATACAAAGAACAGTGATAGGAATCTGGTATGTCTAGTCTAATGAAAAGAAGGACTAGGGAGACATGATAGAGGTGTTCAGGGGTGAAATGCTATGGGTTCGGACCAGTTCGGCCAAACCGGTAGCAATGGTGGCAGGTGATTTGGAGAACTGGTAGCGATGGTAGTGTGCTCTGCCCACCGCCCAGTCATCGTTACTTCCTGGTTTTAACCAGGAAGTAACCTGTTTTTTACCCTCTGTGCATGTGCAGAAGGGTTTGTGCATGCACAGAGGGTCTGCACGTGCACATAACCCACGCGCACTTCTGAACCGGTAGGGAAGGTAAGTGGATTTCATCCCTGGCAGTGTTCCAATATTTGAGGGACTCCTATAAAGATGAGAGGGTCAAACTGTTTTCCAAAGCATGAAAAAGCAAGATGAGAAACAATGGATGGAAACTAACCAAGGAGAAAAGCAACCTAGAACTAAGGAGAAATTTCCAAACGATGAGAGCAATCAACCAATGGAAAAGCTTGTCCTCAGACCTTCTGAGTACTTCATCACTGGAGACGCATCACTTCATCATTTATCTGAAATGGTATAGGGTCTCCTGCTTGAATAGAGGATTGGAACAAAAGATCTCTAAGGTCTCTCCCAACTCTATTATTATAAGATTCTTTTACAGCATGTCTTGATAAAAGTAATTTTATAAGAGTGCAAGTCCTAGTCTGGTTTACTTGGTGGGGTACTTTCCTCTCTACCTGTTTAATTACTTTCTGACTAATACACATCATAGTGAAAACTGTAATGAAATGTTGGAGGGTTCCAAGAACTGAACATTGTTGGGAGAGATATAGTTCAGCAAACTGAAGGAGGAGTAGGTTACAAATTTCCAAATGTTTCAGAATTTATCAGTATAATCCAGAAGTGTCCCATTTAAAAAAAAAAAATCCTTACTTTTGCATTTTATTTTATTTTATTTTATTTTATTTTATTTTATTTTATTTTATTTTATTTTATTTTATTTTATTTTATTTTATTTTATTTT
>WNWU01000011.1:18034244-18062759 GCA_012654045.1 Ptyas mucosa | reverse complement strand
TTATTTTATTTTATTTTATTTTATTTTATTTTATTTTATTTTATTTTTTTGTTTGTCAAACATGCACATGGTAGAAACTATAAGTATGAACATAAACATGAACAAAGAAAATAAATACAGATAAATGTATTTTATTTCTTCTTTATTTATTTCTTTATTCGCTTCCTGATTTCTCAGCCACACTGCAGACTCTATAGGGAGAAAAGCACCCACTTTAACCCACCATAAAATAATCAGAGGAACACATTTTCAATTGCTTGGTTTATTAGGACCTTAAGATACAGAACATGGTTATAAACATGCAAACACATTGCATACTTTTAAATGTACATAACAAAGCAAAACCTTTTTTAAAAAAAAATGGCTTTTCAAGGGCAAAAAAGCTTTCTAATCTAAGATCTGTTCAAAAGAACTAAGAAAAGCCAGCCTCATGATGCCTTTTCCTTTATTCTATTTTTCTCTTTTCCTTTATTCTCTTTTCCTTTAGTGTTAAACTGTTAGTTATAATCAAATGCATCAATGTGAGACATTTTTAAAACCAGCTGTATGCAGATATCTATAATTCTTATTCTTATTGTGTTCAATTATATGCATATGTACATTAAATATACAATAATCATTTATTTTCATGAGCAGCGACAAAAAATACATCTAGGCTGCAAACAAACCTCACCTAAATCATATTCACTGACTTGAAGCTATAGAAAATAGCTAAATTTAGTGCTAAGAGGACTAACTGTGGGGTGGAGAATCTCTGAGATGAAGATGTGGAACTTCATTAAAGAGAGGTTAGAGGCTGAACAGGAGTATGACATCTTTTTTTCAAAATAGAGGAAGGGAAAGTAAACCAGTTATTTATACCCTGATTAATTTAATAAAGTTAATTAAATGATGTTCATGTAGGACTAAATATACTATTATAGATTAAAATGGCATCAGACTATGCTCCATAATTAAAGTCGACTGTATCTTCCCTACACATGTTAGTTAGTTAGTTTACTTTATTGATTAGCCCTTGGGCCATATCAAAGTGCAGAGTTCCAAACACAAATTATTACTAAAATCTGATAAAAGCAATTTAAAATGGAATTGGAATAAAATACAATTTAAAATAAAATTAGAATAAAAATACAATTTAAAATGAGATTGGAATAAAATACATATAATTTAATATATGGATAAATATGATAAATTTATATTTCAGTGTCATCTCTACAATCTACCCCAATCAGTCCCACATATGCCGATCTCAACTGAATCATTTTGCTCAAGTGCTATGCGGTATTAAATACTGTTTTCAAATTCTGGCTGCACATAAGGTAAGTTGTTTTGATATGGGGTTCCCAATGGATCATTCGTTTAGTATATAGACCAACATGTGATTATGATAAAATAGACAGCTGCATGTTTTTCACACATGATATTGGATACTAGTCTTTTCACCTCCTGAAACCAGTTTTATTATATTGACCATTTCTGTTGTTAGAGTTGTAGCAGATTTTTTTTAAAAAAAATATCCTACTCTCCTAAACTGTGAAAAAAAATAATGAAAAATGCATTCCTGATCATCTCCTTCACCATCTCAATTCCTAGGATCCTTGCATCCCCACAATTATCTGAATTATTTCCTAATTATTGATTCAACAATCACACACTCAGAATAAAGTTATGCACCCCAGTTTTCAAAATGAACAGGTTTGTATAGAAACACAACTGATTATGGTATGCAGTGCAGTTTTACTAAGAAAGGGCATGCAAATAAATTTGGTCCGTCTAAATAATTCAGTTGTTTAAAGCATAAGGTTGAAGCCAGACTTTTCATAAAGGTTCACAGTTCATTAGCGAAGCATATTCACTGCATGCAAAATGTTCCAATGTTAATCTTTGTCATCTTTTGACAAATGGGGAAGCTTTTGATCTGAAGTTCTAGAAGCCAATGATAACAATATGTAGAAATGTGGACCAATTCTTTATCTCAGTGTAAAATACTTCATATGTTATGTTGTATTGTGTCATGATTGTTACTATATTAATATATATGTACATATCTATATCTATATCTATCTATCTATTTATCTATCTATTTATTTATCTATCTATTTATCTATCTATTTGTCTATCGTCTATCGTCTATCGTCTATCGTCTATCGTCTATCGTCTATCGTCTATCGTCTATCTATCTATCTATCTATCTATCTATCTATCTATCTATCTCTATATTTTTATCTATCTATCCAGTGGTGGGATTCAAGTAATTTAACAACCGGTTCTCTGCCCTAATGATTTCTTCCAACAACCAGTTTGCCAAACCACTCAGAAAGTTAACAACCGGTTCTCCCGAAGTGGTGTGAACTGGCTAAATCCCACCACTGTATCTGTCTGTCTGTCTGTCTGTCTGTCTGTCTGTCTGTCTGTCTGTCTGTCTATCTATCTATCCATCCATCCATCAATTGATAGAGATAGAGATAGAGATAGAGATAGAGATAGAGAGGGAGAGGGAGAGGGAGAGGGAGAGGGAGAGGGAGAGGGAGAGAGAGGGGGGGAGAGAGAGAGAGAGATGGGGCTGTCTACCTCACTGTAGTGACTCTGGCAGCTAACATTGTAAAAATATAAAATGAAAACATAAAAAGTGATACAAAGTCACATACATACACACCACTAAAATAAGAAACCAATCAACATCAAGTCAAAATGCAACATTTTAGATCCCTTCCAACACTCAAATAACATGGCAGGGTGGAGAGATCCTACTCCACTCCAAGGCTTTCTAAAAAGCTAGCAGGGTTGGGGCCAATCAAATCTCAGGGGTTTGGTGTTCCAAAAACAGATGCTGTGATAGAAAACTCATGTGTGGTGGATACTACAAGATGACATTCTCGAATCAACAGGACCAATAATGTTATTACTATTCTACTATTTTAATGTGCTGTTGTCAGCTATAGACATTTTTTCACATTCATAAATTCATACATTTAAAAATCTGTTGTAAAAAGGTATGTTAATAAAATGGTATGTAAAAAGATACATTATTAGATATTAATTAAATTATTGCAGGCCTTATGTATCATGAAATCTCCAGCAAATCTTTACAAAGCCATTCCTTTCTTTTTATAAACTAATCAGTTTGCCAGCCCTCGAGTGAAAGCATTTAATAAGTAAAATGCAACAACGTTCAGAAAATTGTGACTATAGCAGATAATGGACAAGACTGTGTATTCTTAGGTCAACTGTTGAGGCCATATTCAGCTTCAAGTACCCATTGTTTTTTTTATAAAAGGAACTGATAGAAAAGATCCACAGGAGAATCATGGAAATGATAAAAGAGAAATCCCATAAGAAATGCTGAATGAGATAAAATGAAACAGTGTGTAGACTGGAATAAATCAGGGACTGAATGAAATTCTGTACATTTTGAAGACACAGAGTGATTTTGCAAAGAGAATAGAAATAACTAAACGTGATTTAAAAAAAGACAGAAAAAAATGTCTGTCTTATGTAAAATGGCTCTATGTTTTTTATCTGACTGAAGTGAAAGTCATACATAGTGATATTTTATTTCTCATTTTATTAATTAAATTTTATTTTAGGGCTTAGCCAAACTAATTGTCAGAAGCCACTGTCAGTTTTATGTTTTCATAATCCATAGCTAGCATAGCCTGATCAAATATCTGCTGAGCTGTAACTTCGTATTTCTTAACCTGAAAGAAAAAAAGTATAGATACTTCGGCCATATCCTCATGGCACCCTGCAGCTCCAGCATTTTGCTGATGCCAGCAGGACTCTAAGCCAGTTTAAAACAATTTGTCAAGACATACTTCAACAGAGTCCTGTCATGGATTCAATCCAGACAACTGATCACCATGGCTCCACTGGACAATTTCCCTGATGTTCTGCCCTCCCAATCTTTCATGCTAGAAAAGCAACTGCCTTTCCCCCCCTGTTCTGTATGGTAGTCTTATTAGACATATACTGTATACAATATGTTTATACAGGTGTCTGTGCATGTAAAAATATCTACATACCAAGATACATATATACTAAACACATTTGTATAAAAGTATACATGTTAAATTAATTATATATTTACAGATTGAAAATATAGTGTATACACATGCACACACACCTGCCTTCATACAACATGGGAAGTTACATCTAAGTCCCAGAGGTGGGTTTCAGCAAGTTCTGACCAGTTCTGGAGAACCGGTAGCAGAAATTTTGAGTAGTTTGGAGAACCGGTAAATACCGCCTCTGACTGGCCCCACCCCTCATCTATTCTCTGCCTCCCAGCTGATTCCCTAGGAGGAAATGGGGATTTTGCAGTAATCTTCCCCTGGACTAGAGAGGGAATGGAGATTTTACAGTATCCTTACCCTGCCATGCCCACCAAGTCATGCCATGCCCCGCCACACCTACCAAGCCACACCCACAGAACCGGTAGTAAACATTTTTGAAACCCACCACTGATAAGTCCATATAGGCTAGTACATGAACAAGCTCAGAAGGACATTGGAAAAACACCAGAGGCTGAAAACACTAATTGTTTTTGTTGGATCAGGCGCAGGAAAGAAGACAAGACCAGCGGGGTCTGTTCAACAAGTTTTATTCAGCTCTTAACTAAGTCAGAACAGACGAACGGCTGTGCTGCCGGAGCCCTTTTTATAGCGCTCCGGCAGACCAGCCGTCCAATGACAGCGGTTTAACTTTCCCGCCCGGAGGATTAACCAATCCCCGGCCGGATGTCCTTATAAGGACATAACACTCCTCCCCCCCTAGATGAAACATGGTTCAGCTCGTGTCAGTCAACAGACGTAGTCACGCAGGTAGGCGGGACGTCTGGAAGCCCTGCTCGACCTGCGCAGTTCATTCTGTTCTCCGTCGTCCGTCTGGAAGGTGGCTGCTCCGGTGTCCTCCGACCCTCGCCCCTGGGATGCCTGCCGCCGGGTCGTTGAAGGTGCCGGCCCTGTCCGTGCGCCTCCGGCCTTGCTGCTGGGCTGCGAAGTGGTCGTTGCAGGTACCGGCTCCGGCGTGCCGCCTCCCGACCCGCTGTTGGAATATATCTGCTGGTCCGGTTGGTCTCTTCCCTGTCCTGGGTGCCGCTCGTCGTGGACCGGTAAGTCCCTCGGGTTTTTTATACTTTTTTCAAATTGTCCGTATTTTTTAGACTTGTGTTGGTCGACCCTGTCTGGGTGGTGCAGGTCGACCTGGTCGGGTCGTTGTTGCTTGGGACGGGGGTCAGCTGGGCGGAGGATTTCAGACGGGTGGTGTAGTTCTTGCATGCCGGGGTGTCGTAGGCCTCCCTCACCGGGTTGTTGTTGGCCCTCTCGGTTGGGCATGCCCCGGTCTACTGGCGTTCCCTGGAGTTCCCTGCCGTCGGGGTGGCGTTGGGTCGCCTTGCCGGGGAGGCGTGAGTTTTCGTTGCCGTGGAGTCCCCTGTCTACTCGGCAGTTGCAGTACGGTAGCTGGTCTGCTGGCTGGCCGGTCATGTTGGGGTGGTACGGCCCTTCCTCGACTGGGTGTTGCAGGGCTACCTCACAAGGGTGGTGTTGTCCTGCCCTGCCCGGGTGGCGTTGCCCTACCTCGACGGGGTGGTCTTGGCCTGCCCTGTAGGGGTGTTGTTGTCCTACCTCGTCGGGGTGGTTTCGGCCTGCCTTGTAGGGGTGTTGTTGTCCTACCTCGTCGGGGTGGTTTTGGCCTGCCTTGTAGGGATGTTGCTGTCCTACCTCGTCAGGGTGGTTTTCGCCATCCCCTTCCCACCGCTTCCGGAGTTGGTCGATGTGACGTCTACAGACCACTCCGTCTTGCAGTTCGACAGTGTAGGACTTCGGGCCGGTTGAGCTCTCGATTCTCCCTTTAAGCCATTTCGGCAGGCCGTGGAAATTAAGCGCGAAAACCGGATCTCCTGCGGAGAAGGCTCGGAGGGGGCGGCTCGCGGTTGCGGTGACCTCGGAGTGGTACAGGGGGTGAAGTCGGTCCAGGGGTGACCTCAGCTTCCTGCCCATCAGCATTTCGGCCGGGCTCTTTCTAGTGGTGGCATGCGGCGTAATATGCTGAATCAAAAGGAAGTTGTCGATCTTCTCTTGCCAATCGCCCGGCCCCATCCTGGCAAGGGCCTCTTTAGTGAACCTCACCATCCTCTCAGCTTGTCCGTTGCCAGCCGGTCTGTAGGGGGCAGAGAGGGCATGGCGGATGCCCAAACTGGCCAGGAACTCCTCCATTGGTTTCGAGGTCAGCTGCGGGCCGTTGTCGGAAACGAGGATGTCCGGCAGCCCGTGGGTAGCGAATAGTCGCCGGAGGGCTCTAATAGTGACTTCAGTAGTGATGGATGCCAGGGGAATGACCTCAAGCCACTTGGAAAAGGCATCCACCACTATTAGCAGGAACTTCCCTTGCATCGGGCCCGCAAAGTCTATATGTATTCGCGCCCACGGGTTGCTTGGTGTTTCCCATTCCGCAACAGGCGTTTGCGGAGGGGCGGGGCGGACTTCTTGGCACGGATCACATCTGGAGACCCAGTTCTCAATGTCTTTGTCCAGTGATGGCCACCAGACGTAGCTCCGTGCCAGTCCCTTCATGCGCACGATGCCAGGGTGCCCCTTGTGCAAAGTCTCCAATGTCTTTAGGCGCAAAGCCTGGGGAACCACAACCCTGTCACCCCACAGTAGGCAGCCCTTCATGGTTGACAGTTCCTGCTGCCTCTTTGCAAACGGCTTGAAGTCGTCGGTCATCGGTTCTGCAGGCCAGCCGCGCAGCACCCAAGACATCACTTGCTTCAAAGTCCGGTCTTTCTGGGTTACTGCCGCGACGTCTGCGGATGTGACTGGGCAAGCCAGGTCGCCATCGATGTGATGCAGTCCCAGGGTGGGGGCTGGGTCCTCCACTAAGTCCTTTGACGGGCATCTGCTCAAGGCGTCAGCATTGCAGATGTTACTGCCCGGCCTGTGGCAAAGTTCGTAAGAGTACCCGGCCAAAAAAATTGCCCAGCGTGTCATCCTGGGCGACGAATAGTTAGGTGTGGGCTTGCTTCCCGACAGAAGGCCTAACAGGGGCTTGTGGTCTGTGATGACCGTGAACCTCCGTCCGTATAGGTACTCGTGGAAGCGCTTGATGCCCGCAACGATGGCCAGGGCCTCTTTGTCCAATTGGCTGTAATTTCTCTCGGCGCTGGACAGCGTCTTCGAGAAGTAGGCGATGGGGGCTTCCTTCCCGTCCGGGAACTGATGGCTGAGGACTGCTCCGACGCCGTAGGGGGATGCGTCGCAAGTCAATAGCAGGGGGAGCGTCTCGTGGTATTGGATGAGGACACTCTCAGAAGAAAGTAGGTTCTTGACAGCTCTGAATGCTGCGTCCTCTTCCTTCCCCCACCTCCAGGAAACCGCCTTCCCCAGCAAGCGATGGAGCGGTTCAGCCACGGAGGCTTTCTGTTTCAGGAAAACACTGTAAAAATTCAGTAGTCCCAGAAACGCCTGAAGCTCCGTCTTGTTTTGGGGGGCTGGAGCTTCATGGATAGCCCTAACCTTAGATTTGGTGGGGTGAATGCCGTTCTTATCAATGAGATAACCCAGGAACTCGACTTCCTGGACCCCGATGATGCACTTGTCTCTCCTGACTCTCAAACCCTTCTCCTTGAACCGCTGTAAAACCATGCGCAGTCGCTCAAGTAGTTGGGTTTTGGAGCGGCCGGAGATCAAGACATCATCGAAGTAAGGGACCGCCCCTGGAATGCCTTGAAGAAGGCGTTCCATAAATGATTGAAAAATACCTGGGGCTGCGCTGACCCCAAATTGGAGGCGCGTGCATTTAAATGCCCCTCTATGCGTGACAATGGTTTGTGCCTCCGCAGTTTTTTCATCCACTGGCAATTGCTGGTAAGCTTGGGCCAGGTCCAATTTTGCGAATATTGATCCGCTCCCAAGTGAGTGCAGCAGATGTTGCACCACTGGAACCGGATATGCGCTCTGCTGGAGGGCCTTATTTATGGAACACTTATAGTCGGCGCAGATGCGCACAGACCCATCATGCTTCATCGGGGTCACAATGGGGGTCTCCCATGCAGCATGATCGATCGGTTCCAGGACCCCCTGGGCGACAAGCTTATCTATCTGGGCGTCGACCTTGGGCCTCAGGGCGAACGGAACCCTGCGGGGCTTAAGCCTAATTGGGGTGACATTTTTGTCCAAATTGAAGGAAATGGGTTTCCCCACAAATTTCCCCAGCTTACCATCGAAGACTTCCTTGAACTCTTCGATGATGGCGTCGAGTTCGTCCCTACGAATTTGATGGATCCCGCTGATAGACAGCCCCAATGGCTCGAACCACTCCATCCCCAGCAGGCTCGGGCGGTTTCGCCCCACGACAGTGATGGGTAGGACGCCCTGGAAGTCGTGGTAGGTGACCCGGAGCGAAGTCCTCCCCAGGATCTCAACAGGGTTGCCGCCGAAATCGACAAGACGGGCTCGTAGGGGCTTGAGGTCTTTCCTCGAGATGCCCGGTTTCAGGCGCTTTAACTGGTGCCAGTCCATGATGGAGTAGTTCGATCCCGAATCAACCTCCATAGAGCAGGGTGTTCCCTCCACGATCACGGTGGCATGGAACTTTGCGGCCGCATCGTCAATGGTGTGGATGCCGGATGACAGCTGCTCAGTTCTGACCGCCGCGTAGCCGCCGCCTCGTTGCTGAGACCTGGTAGAGGACCGTTTGGATGGTCTCTGGTTGTCTTGCCGTTTCTCGCCCCAGCCGGGGGGAAACGGACCCGGGGTAGGTGCTTCGGCCCTGCAGGCTTCCGCGATGTGCCCCCGCTTGTTGCAGCGTCGGCAGACGGCGTCTCTCCAACGGCACTTAGCCCTGGCATGGCTTCCTTTGCAGCTGCCGCAGGGCTCGATCCGGGCGCCATCTTGTGTGCGCTCGCGACGGTTTTGGCGGGAGACCTTGTGAACGGCCATTTCGTCGTCGGAGCAGGAGCTGGCAGACGACTCCTCAGACGAGCTCTTAGGTTGGCGGTGCAATTTGTGCACCCCTTTAGCCCTATTCATGGCGGCAGCCGCCTTTTCTGAGATTTCGGCTGCTATTGCCTCCTCAACGACGTCTTTCAACGCGATCTTCTTTCGGCTGAGGAACTTACGTTGCAGTCCCATGTCCCTCATGCCGAAGACAATGCAGTCTCTGATGGCGTTCTCAACGTTGTCAAACTCGCAGTTTGACGCGAGTTGCCGCAGAGCTGCCACAAAGTCCTTGATGGGCTCCCCTTCCAACTGATTCCTTTGCTGAAAGGTGAATCTGTTGGCAATGGGAGTTCCAGTGGGAGCGTAGTGCTCCTTCAGCACGTCTTGCAGATCAGCCCAAGACATCTCCTCGATGTTCCTTGGGGATACGAGGTCGATGGCCATCTCCAGCACCTCGGAGCCGCAATGCGCTAGGAACAGGGCTCGTTTCCGTTCATCGGAGAGGTCTTGATAGTTGTTTCCCCGCAGAAACTGGCGGAAACGAACCAGATAGGAGGTCCATTTCTCGACTCTGGGGTCGAATTTGGAGATCGGAGCCATCGCGGCTTGTGACGCCTCCATCTTCAGTGACTTCAGCTCAGTGAGAATTTCTCGATGAGTGACTTAGCTCCGCGTGGCGGTTCTTTTCAAATCCTTCGTCGCCAGTGTTGGATCAGGCGCAGGAAAGAAGACAAGACCAGCGGGGTCTGTTCAACAAGTTTTATTCAGCTCTTAACTAAGTCAGAACAGACGAACGGCTGTGCTGCCGGAGCCCTTTTTATAGCGCTCCGGCAGACCAGCCGTCCAATGACAGCGGTTTAACTTTCCCGCCCGGAGGATTAACCAATCCCCGGCCGGATGTCCTTATAAGGACATAACACTTTTAAAATAGATTAGTGACTAAAGATCTAAATAAACCAATTGGAGCACAGCCTGGATTGACTACAGAAAATTATGTGACTCAGTGCATTGCACATGGATGTGTGAATGCCTGCCACTATACAAAGTGAACAGAATGCTAAGGACCTTCCAAAGAACTCAATCAGACTGTGGAAGACAACACCAGAAGTCAATTCAAGACAACTTATACAAGTGGTTATCAAGTGTGACATATACCAAGATGATGCACTGTTCTCTCCCTGTTCTGGATAGGCTTGAACTCCCTCAGCCAAATAATTACAAGGACTGAATATGGATACAAATTCAAGAATGGAACTACCATCAGCCACTTCCTCTACCTGGGTGATATCAAGCTGTATGCTAAAAGTAAATGAAACATCAACTTGTTGAGTCACCTGTCATGAATTTGCAATGAAGATATTGGGATATCATTTAAACGGGAAAAGTCTGGATGAATGGATGGATGGTAATCAAGAGGGGGAAGGTAATTAAGACTGATGGGATGAAACTGCCAGCAGGCCACATAGAAGACATATAGACCAGCTGCAAGTAGTAGCCCAAGATTACTTGGGAACCATGAGGAGGAGGCAAGGAAGACAACAACATTCAAGTATCATCAAAGGATAAGACATGTTCCAAAGAGCCATGACACCAACGGTATGTCCTGCCAGTGTAGTGAGCTGGCCAAACAAGGACATAGAAGCTGTTGATGTGCAACACTGTACAGAGGTTTCCGCCCAAGTCCAACACCCAGAGACTGTACATCACCAGGAAAAGGGTGAGCAGGATTTGGTTAGTGTCAAAATTACTGTCCTGGATGAAACCCACAGTATCCAGGAGTACATGAATAAGACGGCACCCAAAGATGAGCTGCTGAAAGAATGCCCGAGGCAGCAACAGATATGGGAGGAAGATCAAGTAGAGAAAGTGCCATGGCAAGATAAATGCCATGTTGGGAAATCCTACCAGTGTCTAGAAAGGGATGGAATAAAAACAGCACTGAGGCACTGATCATAGCAGCACAGAACAGGAACAACATCTGAGCTCTCTGTCCAGAAGATTGCAGTGCAAGGAGCAGCAATGATACTGTGCAGTACCCTTAAACTACCAGACCTCTTGAGATTGAGAAAAACATATACCACATATAGGGGTGAGAAGATAATTCTCTCTCTCTCCCTCTCTCCCTCTCTCTCTCTCTCTCTCTCTCTCTCTCTCTCACACACACACACACACACACACACACACACACACTGTATTTGTCTCTGTGTATGTCTGCCTGTCTGTCTGCCAGAAAAGCAACCAGCTTTAAACCAACAATCCCTTCATGTTGTATTTAAAAATTTGAGCCAATAATGTCTGCTGCAGTTATTGATGGAGGACTCTCTCAATTGCATACTGATTAGGATACTTGTTTGCCATGCAGAACATGGCTACTTCAAAGCCTGGGAGAAATGTTATTCCATTACTCTTTTTTTTCTTTCCATTGAATGATTCACATTACTGTTATGTTTTTAAGAAGTACATTTCTGCACTATTTCATAATTTTTTCTTGTCACTTGAGGTATCAAGGCTACATTCCAGTTCCAAAATTGCCCCCATGGTCTTATTTGTTTGGGGGAAGGAAGGAAGGAAGGAAGGAAGGAAGGGAGGGAGGGAGGGAGGGAGGGAGGGAGGGGGGGGGGGGGGGGGGGGGGGGGGGGGGGGGGAGGGGAGGGAAGGAGGGAAAGTTTAGGATTTTAGGGTTCACAGGTAAATTTATCCTACTTCAATAAGTATGTATGTATGTATGTATGTATTTATGTATCAAATTTATGTATGTATGTATTTATTTATCAAATGCTTCCCTTCTCACTATCCACAGTTAGGAATCACACATCCTAAATGATACCTTTAATAGCATTAAACAACATCTGTCTATCTCAGGCCGTTGGGAAGGACTTGATAGATAAATAAAAGTGACAAACATCTGGCTGAGTGTGCAACCAGGAATAAAATAATCATTCTTTCTGCAGGTGTTGAATTAACAATACTGTCTTTATGAAGCAAACATAACAGGATTACTAATCTTCTGTACTAGTCTAACTAAGCAGGCTTCCTAGAATGGGAGGACAGTAGAACACGGACAAGTGGCCCATTTAGAACACAGATGAATCCCTATTTATCCACTGAGAAACTAGTGTGATCGGCTAAGGATATCTGCAAATAGTTGTGCTGCAATTGCAAAATGTGTTATCCTGGTGTTTTGAATCAACATAACTCCATAATTATTTAAAACAGTTAGTCCCTTTTAATAACTTAAACAATACAGTCAAAAGACAAACAGCGGTAGATACAAGCATTTTGTATTGACTCTTCAGTACCTACATTATAATAACACAATTAAAATCAGCCTCAAATATAAGATCGAGCAAGAGCATTAATTAATTAAGCATATAACGTATGCACAAAAGCAACAAATGCCAAGCTTTACACCCGTGGGAGGTGTAGATTGACATAAAGTCATTTCTGCACGCACAAGGGGGACTTCAAATGGTTAATGGCAACTGCCTCAGCAAACCGCAGAAAACAAGAGTTCCGATGGCATAATAGAACTTTAAATGCAGAGTTTTGATCCACCTGGTGACCCGTAGATAATAAGTGTCTTGCAATGGCCGAAGAAGACATTTTTATATGGCCATGATTTTTGTTGAAAAAGATTCTATCTGTAATGGCAGTGCACACAGGGAACAAAGATCTTAAATTGAGTTAAGATTAGGTGGCCCAACAGTGCTGCCTACTTTTTTTTAAAAAAAAAAATTCTTTGGAAAAACTCCCATGTTATTATATCTTCTCTAAGCATTCCCACGATACCGAAAGAAACTCATTATGTTCTCACGCTTATGAAGCAGCTCAATACATTTAAATAACTAAGCAACAACTGATGAGAGTGAAAAAAGGAGCACAATAAAGAGATTTGTATTAAAAAAGATAACATGAAGGAGAATGGAGTAAAACTGTGGGGGGGGGGGGCGTTATATTAAAATATACAGAATAAATGATAGAAGAAATCCTGGAAGCTACCCTGAGCCTATTAGCATTTCTGGGAGAGATGCCAATATATGGAAGACACTTGTTTGCCCACAGCCAATGAGTTACTTGCAGTATCAAATAATACATCTTTGATTTGTAAATAATGTACAGATTTCAGTGAAACTGAATGTCTAGGATGATGAGAAGGAGGAGAATGGTAGACAGACTGCTCATTTCAAATCTACTGTATGTATCTCATTTCCATGTCCATTGAAATGAATAATAACATCTAGTGAAACTGAAGGACTGAAAAATGCATAACTCCAGGCATTAGATGTACCACAGGCAATGTACATTTATCAAACACAATGTGCATTTTATTCCCCATTTAACCTATCTAGGATTTAGTTACATTGTGTGCTCTATAAATGCTTTTATAGGAATAAACACTAGAGAAACGAAGCTATTGTTGATTTGTTCCAGGCAGGCACAATGCACCTGGCAATCTAAAATCTATTCTGTTCTTTTACACTTCTTCAAAATGATCCTGGAGTACATGTTACAAGATCTTTCTGAAGATATGTTATTACACTGGGAGTAAAAATGAGACTGTAAACATTTTACAGTAAGGTCTAGCTTTGCTAGGATATTTTAAAATATAAATTAAGAAACTGTCTCTGTTAATCTAAATATGATTGGCAGAAATGGGCATACATCCTTGCTCATCAATTATTATTTCCCCTTCATACCTTCCTACTGAATTAATTAGATTGTTTGAAGATTTGGTTGAGAGGAACAAATTTCAACGGCAAGGAATATAAGGTATTCGGTTTAGGGAAGGACAATACAAAGCACGCATACAAAATGGGGAAACTGGTATCTTGGAAAAAAGACTATTAGGACTTGGATATGGTTAGAACATAAGAACATAAGCATCCCATGGACCAGATCTAATCAATCCATGGGCTGCATCCAGCCTGTGAGTCTTGAGTTTGAAACCCCTGATCCAATGATCTAGTTTTCACAGGGGCTAACAACTGCATAAGGAAGCCCACTAGCATGCCAGCAGATGGTCTTCAGAGGTAGTCCAATTGCAATCAGGGCTAATAGCCATTCATCTCTATGTCTTCCATAGATTAGCCCAGACCTTTTTAAAAATCAGCCAAACTGGTACCCCGCACTACATCTCATAGTGAATGCCAAAATTTTCCTACATGTTGTGTAAAATAGTACTTCCTTTTGTCTGCACCAATTCTGCCAGGATTCAATTTCACTGAGTGACCTCCAATTCAGAAGTTCCCTTTACTGAAATTAAATATGACTGGGATTTGCTATATTAGGCTGCCATAGGTTTTTTTATGTTGAATTGTACTGTATCATTATTCCCAATCCGTTTGACCACATGGGTTTCTCTTATTAAGTATGGGCTCTACTTAGGAGTAGGTTTTGTACTGTCCCCTCGCTGATTGATTACATGAGCAACTGTTCTAGCACTGCCATTTATAGTACCTAAAAACATTTCCTGTCTCTCACAGTTTGAACACACATTAACACAGCCAATGTGGGAATAATTGAAATATTCCATAATAGCAGGACTTCCTTTTCAGGATGCCTTGATAATTCCCCTCTCCATTTCCAGATCTCTTTCAACATCTTAGGTAGGGAGATGATAGTCCACAACTAGTTTTAACCTTTATGACTTGGTATTTTCACTCAGAGTGACTCCATTAAATGATCTGTTTCTTTGGAAGTGTCAAGATAACTTGATTCAATGGTCTTTCTTTACATAAACTTCCTCCACTATGCATATCCTTGTCTTTCTAACAGAGTTTGTAACTGGAAATAACCGTGTCCCATTGATTTCCTAGTCCATTAACTATATCTATACACTCTTTTAAGAGAAAACATTGCTGTTCAGCCTAGCATTCATACAGAAATACTGGCACAAGCACCTTTCCAGTTTGCATCTTCCATATAAAGTAGCATATTTCTGCTCTTTTAATCCTTATTTCTTGCTATGTGTTTTCAAACAATAAATTCCAGGCTCTTGCATTGAATTGTCATTTTCATCCTGCAGCATCTTACACATATTTCTTCTTTTGCTATTTTGAAGAAATAAAACAGCTTTCTTTTCTACCTAGGCCTTAAAAATATTGTTTTTCCTGCCAATCAAACTGACAAAGTTGCCATGTTCTCTTTTACAAATGTCAGGGCTGCACTTTTAACATTTTTGCTTTTTTTTTTCAAATGCAGCAGTGGCACAAGAGGGGGAAAAAAAGACTATTTAGTTTGTTCACATAGCACTGTATTCTTTCTAATTTTCCTCACGCGCATGCAGTTTTATTTATTTATCAGACATAAACAACTGTCCATCTCACCAAAGATGATAATGGGCACATTTGTTGAGATGGATGGTGGATAAAACTACTTATAAACAACCAAGGATATGAAAAAGTATAAAAATCACATTAAAAAGTAAATATAATAAAATAATAATTTTATTAAATGCTAAATGAATACATGTTAAGACAAATTTTAATATGAATGAGCCCATCCAATATATTTGTATGTCACCACTGGGATCAGAGCAAGGGAATAAATAACAGAAAATGCATGATGCCTCCATACAAATATCCTGAATCAGATACTTTCATCAGACATTAGGCAATTTGGTCTATTGGTTAGGGCATCTGACTAGAAATCAGGAGACCTTGAGTTCTAGTCCCGTTTTAGGCATGAAAGTTGGCTAAATGACTTTGGGTGAGTCACTTTCTCTCAGCCAAACTCACCTCACAGGGTTATTGTTGAGGAGAAAATGGGAGGAGGAAGAAGAACTAGATATGTTAGAAACCTTGAGTTATTTATAAAAGTAATAAAGGCAGGATTTAAAAAAATCTAAAAAAGATATTGTGAAGCAAGGGTATGATATTTAGCACATGTGTCATTATTTTACTCTAGATTTGCTATGAATAATGTTATAGATTCTGTTGAAAATAACTATTTCACTGAAAATAATAATGGTTTTACTGAAACCATAAATTATATCTCAGATATTCTAAACCTAGAATTCAGAATGCAGGAAATATTGCTACAAGTCATAAAACCAATGATCTTTAATTTAAAAAAATCAAAATTATTCAAACATTATCTCATTCTTCTTACAGACCATAACAAAGTCTGTTTGGGACTTGATTTCTGAACTAGGAAGCTAAAAATGGTTTGTTATTCTCTTTATCCAGCATGGAAATCTATTAAATCATAATTTAATTGTAATTTTTTGTGGTTCGCATAATGTTGCTCATCTCAAACGGGAATAGTTTGATGTATATGCATGTAATAGGAGAGACAGAAATATTTTGCCCCCTCCCACCAATTCTCTGCCATTTGCAATTAAATTATCTTGGGCAGCAGGGATTTGGGAAACTCGCCCAAGAAATTGTCCTAAACATCTATGAATAAAAAGGTTAAGGCTAAGGCCCAATCCATCTTGCTGACATATCTGCTGCTTAATTAGATTAGAATGAAGTTTTAGTGGGCAAAAGAACATAGGTTAACTACAAGTAGTTTAAAAATGTAGCTGGGTTAAGATTTTTACATAAACTCATCACAAGAGGGAAGATTATGTGTGTGTGTGTACACACACACACACACACACACACACACACATATATATATATATGCGTAATTAAGGCTTTGGTATAGCATTGGGCATAAATTAGAACAGCATTTAGTTTTGGATATATAAGTAATTGCTTTCAGTTTGGGTGGGGCTGAATAACCTTGATCCAGTATGACATGTTAATCTGTGATGAATCATGACAGTGAGAACAATTAATCAATGGAACACCTTGCCTCCTAGAATTGTGGGTGCTCCCCCAGTGGAGAGTTTAAAGAAAAGATTGTCCCAAAAGTACTTTTTCCAAAAGGCAGCTAGTTTTTTTTTCTTTGAAGACTTTTTCTTCATCCAAGATGAACTGCAGAAGCTTCTTGGATGAGAGATTAAATATTTTCAAAGAAAAAACCCAAGAAAGTCCAGTTGTTTTTTTGGAAAAAAAGACACATCTGGGACAATCCTGGCTTGGATGATTGAGAGTTTCTATAGATGTGCTGTCCCACTCACACACACACACACATGTAACTGTGGTTTAGTGAGTTTATTAATATTCCCTCACAACTCCCTTCATCAAAACCCCAGAACTGCCCTAATTAAATCCAGCCACAAGCAAACCAATGCTAGGCCACAGAGCAATGCCCAATCACTCCGCAAGGTACTTGAAAGTTTCCCAATTAAAATAAACCCACCAGGCAAAATTAAATCCACAATAGAAGAGGGTGTCAGGGTTCCTCGACAACTCGAGAACAGGCCAGGGATGCTTTGCGAGTTGACAGAGGGTTCACGAGGCTAGAAAAGTCCAGAGTTCATGAGGCATGATTCAAGTCAAGGCACAGTGTCAATCCAAAGCACGGCAAGAATCACAACAACCAGAAAACACACAATTGGGAAATGAACACATTGTTCCCAGCTTCACTTCCCTCTCTCTGCTATGCTAAATAGCCAGCTTCTGGTGCAGCCCATCAAAAAGGACAACGCTTTCTCCTCACCAGTAATCTGGCTGACCTTCTCTGTCCTACATGTTCTTGAATCAGTACAGCAGGCAGTTCCTCTTCCTCATCACTGGCTGGCTCTAGCTGCATGCTTTCTCCACTGAAGACTCTGGGCTGTCTTGCTGCAGCTGTGTTTGAACCAAATCCCTCTCAGATGGTTGCTTGGAGCCATTAACCAACTCCCCTCCAATTGTGTCTGGAACTGGTTCATCATCCTCTGAGCTGACATCTGGAGAGATAACCAGGGAAGCATCCAGGGGACTCATCACAAAAGACATCAAGAAAAGATTGGACAATCATTCTTCAGGGATTGTATAAGGACTCGTATCTTGCGCAGAGGGTTGGACTAGAAGGCTTCCAATGTCCCTTCAAGCCCAGTGATTCTATTCTATTCTGTTTTGTTCTCTTCTTTGCACATAGAAATATTGAACTGTACTATTTATAAAGATAAACAGTAAGTAATTAGGACTTTTATTATAGTTTTCTACTGAATAGTGTTTTACAAAATCAATTGTTATAACTCAGCTTTGATTCTAGCTTGCTGGCCTTCAACAAAGGGAATAAAAGTATAAAGCATGCCATCAGCATCCTGGATTTTAGAATTTGGCCAAGTCTACTCAGGACAGCTAGTAAAAAGAATTGTAATCCTTTTTTATTATTATTTCCTTGCAGCTGTGCAGAGTTTTTTTTTTAATGAAAGAGAACAACAATGCAAGGGCTACCAAAGTTTCTGGTCTATCAAAGACTGAACTGCTATGTTGACTCACCTGGAAGCTCACTGTCCTCTGGTATTTTTTAGATCTGTCAGACCAATTGTAATCTCACCCTGCTGCATTCAAACTCTGTTAAGGAGGAAGTAACAGACAATTATTCCTCTGTTTTTTTATATTTTCCTGTTTCTGCTTTCAATTTTCTTTCTATTCATATGGAATCTATTATAAGTAGTAATAAAGAGGAAAATAAGATGGTTAAGGGTCTACTTATAGCTAACTATAGTACAAACGTGATCTACAAACATGTTTTATTCTATTGTGATTCCATACGGTTCCCCTAATCTCATCTCTAACACATGACCTTGGCTATTTCTTTATTGAAATAGTGCTTTCTTGTTCAAAGCATTCAGTATTCAACAACAGCTACGAAATGTATTAAATTGACTATGTTTTGCCATCCATTACATTGGGCTTAAATCAAGTGACCAGATAGCGCCAATGACATGTTTAGTGCCTTTGTGGGCAACTATGGCCCCCTTTACAACCTGTGAGCTGGATCATAGTCCACAGGTCACAAGGTCCAATGGCCTGGCTCTGGAATTCTGGGAGTTGAAGTCCACAGGTTGTAAAGGGACCATAGTTGCTTACCCCTGGCTTAGTGTGTGTTACAGTTTATGCAGGCATATTCTCCATATCTTCCATTCTCTGATCAACTTTTTCCACCCTCATGCTGGTGGACAGGCTGGTATAAAACATATAGAAAACTACTTTCTGAAACTTGAGACAGCCATTTGTCTGAAATCGTATAGGGCAGTGATGGCTAACCTTTTTGCCGTTGTGTGCCAAAAGCGGAGGAAGCAGGGGGCGGTCATGCACTCGCGTGCCCACACCATTTAATGCCTCCCCACCCCCGTGCATGCGCACTCCCCCCGCTTTTGGCACGCAACGACAAAAAAGGTTACCAGTGGGCCCGGTAGGCCTGTTTTTCACCCTCCCCAGGCTCCAGAGGCTTTCTTGGAGCCTGGGGAGGGCAAAAACAGCCTTCCCCATCCCCCTGGAGGCTCTCTGGAGGCCAGAAATAGTCCATTTCCTGACTTCTGGTGGGCCCGGAAGGCCTGAAAATCATCTGGCAGGTGCATGTATGCATGCTGGAGCTGAGCTAGGGCAACGCTCGCGTGCCCACAGATATGGCTTCGCGTGCCACCTGTGGCACCCGTGCCATAGGTTCGCCATCACGAGTATAGGGTCTCCTGTTTGAGCAAGAGGTTGAACTAGAAAACCTCCTATGTCCCTTCCACTATTCTATGATTCTAAATAATATAACAGTGAGGTGGTTTAAAATAGGCATTTGTGTGAGCAGCATGTGATAAACAGCATGATTGACTGAGACCTGAAATATCATAAAATTGAAATGATGACATCTGTATTCCACCTCCCCCATGTCTCTCAACACAGCATGGGAGTAACTATATACATTGACTCCATAAAGAGAAACAGGGAGAAATCACAATCAAATTTGTTTCTATAACTCAATTCACTTTATGAATCCATTTTTTTTAAAAAAATGTTTATTCATAATACAACAAAATGGGGCCTAGGACGAGAGGTAAAGGAAGGAGTGTAGAGATGGCGTATAGACCTCTTGTAGTCCTATGACTTTTCTCTCTCTCTCTACTGATTGGCCCACTGAAGAAAGAGGGAAGGTGGCTCTGTTTATCTCTTGCTGCTAATACAAAATCTGGCATCAACATTTAGCAGTGAGTCAGAAGAGAAGAAGAGAAGAGATTGGAAATAAGAGCAGAAACCAAGAATGGCAGGATAGTACTTTACCTCAGTTGTATCTAGGTTAGCCTTCTCTAACCAGTTGCCCTGCAGATGGATTGGAATAGTATTTGGTTGGTTTGCTTATTCAATTTATAAGCCGCTTAACTCATCATTGAGATAATAAATCTCCAGGCTGACCACTTGGAGAGGATATTGTAAAGAAATGATAATAGCAGGTTATAGAGATGGTTTATGATCCATCTTGAATGATTACACTAATAAAGGAGAATTTTGTAGTTTATGGTTGAAATGAGGAGTCCTTGGTACTAGAACATAGAATAATAGAGTTGGAAGGGACCTTGGAGGTCTTCTAGTCTAATCCCCCTGCTCAAGTAGGAAACCCTACTATTTCAGATAAATTATTGTCCAGTCTCTTTTTGAAAGCCTCCAGTGATGGAACACCCACAACTTCTGAAGACAAGTTGTTCCATTGGTGGATTGCTTCCACCATTAGGAAATTTCTCCTTAATTCTAGGTTGCTTGTCTTCTTGGTTAGTTTCCATCCATTGTTTCTCATCTTGCCTTTTGGTGCTTTGGAAAATAGTTTGACCCCTTCATCTTTGTAGGAGCCCCTCAAATATTGGAACACTCTCTGAGCTTGGTTGTTTTCTTGCAGACGTTTCTTTACCAAAACTAGATAATAATATCAGTGATAGACTAGTACTGATGATGTTACCTAGTTTGGGTGATAATGATTACAGTATGTTTTACTTCAGTTCTTTCATACTGATCTTTTTCAGGGGAATAGATTTACCAGCTTTTCATCATTACAGACTTTTATATTGAATTAAAATTATTTAATGATATATTATAAAAATGAAAGTTTCATATGAGATAAATGACAGAGATAGACAGACAGATAGGAAGAAACCTACTTTTCATTAATGATAATCCTAATATGAGATTATAATAGTATGATACTTGATAATTACATTTATATTTCAATAATTAAACTATACATTTTTATTCACGTTTAAAATAAAATCTGGTATGTTAAAAAATGACCTTAATGGAATGTCCTTGAGATACTGTGATAAGGAAGCATAAAGGCTTTCCAACTGTTGCCCTTTTGGACAAACATTTTGTGCTTAAAAAAAAAAAGCTGAACAAATTACCTTCCGTCACTCTTTGGCAAATGTTTTATGCTAGCTGCTTCCCTTCATGAAAAACATATGCTATTAGGATGCTGTAATAAATGGAGCAGAACAGCCCATCATTTTTGCCTTTGGTTTCTGCCAAGCAGCAGTAAAAAAGGAAATGATAAAAAGAAAAAGAAAAATCACAGTAGAAACATGCACAGAATATTTTATTAATTTCAACAGAAGCCAAATTAGAACAACAAACATATATATTATATAAAAAACTCTACTTCTATTTCCCCTCCTAGTTAGCTTAGAATATGAAGAAATACATATTGCACTTTTGTGAATAAAAATCAAAGTGATTGTAGGGTGGCAGACCCTCCTTTGAAACAGCACAGCAATCCTGTTGCTTTCTGTGGTTCATCTGAGTCCACTGCACAAAAACAATTGCCCATTAAAGCCTCGGGGGATGACTCTTACTTGGCTTCCAAGGATAGGAGTTTCCCCTATGAAATCTGCTATTCAGCCATCTAGAGGGCCTCACAATCTAAATCAATCAAAAACCCTTTGAAAGTAACAAGATTATTTTAGTTTTAAGCATTCAAATGAGCTTTGCTATTCTGAAATCTTCTCATCCTCATCGAAACCAAACAATAGCTTGATTTTGATGCTTTCCAGTATCTTAAAAATGTATAGTCCCCAATACAAAACTCCTAGGACTACCTTATTTTTCAGAGTATAAGATGCACTCCCCTCCACCACCAAAAGAGGCTGGAAATTTGGGTGTGTCTTATACTCCAAATGTAGCTTTTTCAAAGCTTTTTTTCAGTCCTAACAAGGCGCTAGCGAGTGAATGATCTTCTGGGTTTTGCCTGCTCCCTTCGACTCTCAGCTGTGCTTTAGTAGCTTTTTTTCAGCCCTAACAAGGTGCTAGCAGGTGAAGTGATCTCCGTGCTTTGCCTGCTTTTCTCATTGCTTCTCTCTCCAAAGATCAGTTGTACTTTAGAAGCTGTTTTTTATCCCCAAGCAGGGGATAAACCAGCAAACTAATATGCTGAAGCTGACCAGACTAAGGACGCTAGCCAGAAGAATACCTGGTAGGCAGACATTTTTTCTCCTATTTTTCTCCTCAAAAACTAAGCTGTGTCTTATACTCCGGTGCGTCTTATACTCTGAAAAATACGGTATATAGTCTTTGGGTTGTTGTCTCTCAGCAGTGGAATTGGTCTCACGGCTCAAACTTGGGAGGGGAGGAGGCAAAATGTTCAATCTAGAAATACAGCATAAAGAGGACAGACACAGCTAGGGCCACTCAAGAAATCCCATAAATGTCAACCAATTAGGAATCATGCTAGCAACCTCAAATAATTGCTGCCTCACATAGAGGGATCCAATAATTCAGAAGGGACATGTGCCCAGTACACCCCATGGGGATTCAGACAGAATGACATGTTCCCAAATGTGTCATTTCTCTTGACACAGCCAGCAACCCTCCTTTTGACTGTAATAATAAACTTACCTCATTGTTTTCCCAATTCCCAAGCAGCGATTCAGATCACTGAGGCAGCAAGTCCACCATAAGCAAAAAAAAAAAAAAGGTTCAGGTTTTTTGACAGCTTTTGGGGAGGAAGGGAGGCCAAAAACAGAATATCATTTAGTGGAAAAATAAGCTTCTTTTGCCACTGCAATTCTGAATATGAACTGCTTTGGGGTTCAAAATATCCAGTATATTATCCACTCCAAATTTTTAAAAAATGAATCAATTATAGGAAAGCATGGAGGCAAATAATGCAGTGAATGAGCAACTTGCTGTGATAAGATCATTGAGACATTTTATAACTTAACAGATAAATCCATTCCAAGTTGAGATCACAGCTCACAGCCATTGCATTTCCTAAAAGTGCACACAGGGCCATCTCCAGGGGTGGGATTCAAATAATTTTACAACCAATTTGCCCAGGATCAGGTTGTCTGTCATGGGAGGCATGGCCCATGCCCGTTCTCAAGCTCCGCCGCACATGTGGGATGAGCCTCCTGCATTGGCCAACCTGACCCTGGGTGAACCAATTGTTAAATTAAACCCTCCTCTGCTATCAAATTGGATCCTGAGCACTGTGCTGCGCAGCAATGGAGAAACAGGCAAAGGAGCGGCCAGCATGAGGGAAAGAGGAGGAGCAGGGAGAAGAAAGAGGGAAAGCAGCCTTCCCTCACGCCAGCCACTCTGTTGCCCATTTCTCCATTGCAGCGCAGCACCCAGGATCCACTGTGATAGTGGGGGGTGGGTAATTTATCAACTGGTTCTCTTGAACCAGTGCAAAGTGGCTGAATCCCACCACTGGCCATCTCCCTAAATTGATGCTGGAGCTCCCTAAATTGTAATGGAAGTTGGTAGGCTGGCCCCTTAAGTGAAAAAAGCTTGGAATATCCTGTTAATTATAGCCAGGGTTTAAAGATCTTGTTTTGGAGATCTCCACAATTTCAGGCTTCAGAGTTAGGTTATTGCAATGGTACTTAAGCCATGTTTCTCTTCTGAAATATGCTAGAGCAGTGTTTCTCAACCTTAAGATGGGTGGACTTTAACTCCCAGAATTCCCCAGCCAGCATGGGGTAAGGTTAGGTTAGTTTGAGGAATTCTGGGAGTTGAAGTCCACCCATCTTAAAGTCGCCAAGGCTGGGAAACACTGGACTAGAGCAGGGGTGAAATGCTCCTGGTTTGGACTGGATCGCCTGATCCAGTAGTGATGGCGGTGGGTGGTTCGGAGAACTGGTAGCAAAAATCCCTGCCCACCCCCCATGCCCAGCCGAGCTGCGCAATCATCATAGGCTTTTTTTTTTATTTTTAAAAGCATTTTTTCTACAACCTCTTCAGCTGAAAAAATGCTTTTAAAAGTAAAGAAAAAGCCTCTGATGATCGTGCGGCTCAGCTGGGATCATCAGAGGCTATTAAAAGCATTTTTTTTCTATTTTTTCTTTGGCTGAAGAGGTTAAAGAGTTTTTAAAAGGAAAAAAAGCCTCTGCCAATCAGGTAAGTGAGCTGGGATCGTCAGAGGCTTTAAAAAAAAAAGCTGCTGATCAGGCAAGTCAGCTGAGATCGTCAGAGGCTTTTAAAAGCATTTTTTTACAACCTCTTCAGCTGAAGAGGTTGTAGAAAAAATGGTTTTAAAAGTAAAAAAAACAAAAGTTGGCCACGCCCATATTACCACCACCACCACCACCAAGCTATGCCCACAGAACCGGTAGTAACAAATTTTACATTTCACCACTGGGCTAGAGGCTAAAGTTTGGAAAATAAGAGGCTCAATGAAAGACTAAACAAACATCCAAAATTCTGCTGTTTTCCAAAAGAACTCATTTTTCAATTTTATATCTTTAAAAAAATTAATCTGGCATATGAACTGAAGAACACAAATTGAAGAACCATCGATGAAAGGCTTGATTGATGGGCATTTATCCTTGAAAACCACTAGAAATTTCAACTGGTCCTGAATGTAGCAATGCACCCAGTAATGGGAGCTCCTAAATTGTGCCCATGTACTGTTCTGTTGCATGAGCTGCACTGACCTCCAATTTCTCTCTGATTGCAATTCAAGTTGCTGGACAGTACCTTTAATGGCCCATATGGCTTAGGGTCAGGTTATATCTGCCTGACTGCCTTTCCCTAAGGACATCTAACCCTAACCCTAACCCATCCAACCAGGTTGGGTAAATTGGGCACACTCCCAGTCCCTTCCTTTATATATTGCTATCTTATAGCACTAGCAATAGCACTTAAACTTATTTACTGGTTCACAGTGCTTTACAACCCTCTCTAAGCGGTTTACAGGATCAGCATATTTCCCCCCAACAATCTGGGTCCTCATTTTACTGACCTTAGAAGGATGGAAGGCTGAGTGAACCTTGAGCATCGAACTGGTGAGATTCGAACTGCCAAATTGCAGGCAGCCAGCAGTCAGCAGAAGTAGTCTGTGGAACTTCATTCTAATCACTGCGCCACCGCAGCTCTCCTAAGATGGGAGCCTTATTGGGGGGGGTGCCTTTTCTGTGGCAGCCCCTGCCCAGTGGTGGGATTCAGCCAGTTCGCACCTATTCGGGAGAACCAGTTGTTAACTTTCTAAGCAGTTCAGAGAACCGGTTGTTGGAAGAAATCTTATTTTGTTTTTTTCCACTTTACAGGGCTAATCCTGTAAGGAAGGCAAGAAGGAAACATTCTGGTGTTGTTTCTAGCCTAATCTTTATTGCCCTGCTTACAGAAACTGCCTCTCCGGTTAGCCCTTATTACATTGTAACAGCTAAGGCGAAGCGCCCATCGACCTGAGTGACATTGAGTTGGCCATGCCCACACGGTCACATGACCACCGAGCCATGCCTACCCAGCTGGTCGTTAGGGTAGACAACTGGTTGTTAAATTATTTGAATCCCACCATTGCCCCTGCCCTATGGTACACTCTTGCTCCTGAAGTTTGGCAGACCTTTACTCTCCTAGCCTACTGTAAAGGCTTTGAAGGCCAGACTTTTCTCAAAAGCTTTGGGTAAGATGAAGTAACTGCACATTGGAAGTTTGACTTGGTGCCAGGTTTTCATTTTAACAATTTTAACAGTAACAGAGTTGGAAGGGACCTTGGAGGTCATCTAGTCCAACCCCCTGCTCACACAGGAGACCTATAATAGGGATTCGAACCACCGAACTGCCGACCTTTCTCATCGACAAGCTTAGTCACTGAGCCACCTGGTGTTGTTTTTATAGTCTTAATATGGCTTTTACTGTCTTTTTAGTGGGAGCCTCCCAGAGTTGGTCATAAAATGGTTTCCTTTAAATAAATGGTTTGCTTTAAATAAATAAATACAAATTTACGTAACAGCATCAATTTGGCTCTTGGCTCTTGCTCTGATTGTTTAAGTTTGTGTTAAGCACAATACCACACAGATACTTGCCTGTAATAATGAAAAATTGTACATATGAAAGATAATAATTTATAACCCAATTTATAACACATGTTCATGTCACTAACTTATTAATTTGTTCCGCTACTGGTCTGGTGTTGTTCTACATCTCATTGGGAATAGAAAATATTAAAAATGGGCCAACTCCTAATTATATTTTCATGATCAGATCAATGGGTTTGTGTTCATATCAGTATTCAGACCATGTAATATGATATTTAGAATTTATTTCTCTCACCTCAATAAACTAGTTCTTTAGCTTAAATGAAAATATTAGTGGATAGGAAAGCAAATTGAGTTAATTCGTATTTGCTTCTTTGGTAAGCTACTTGAAGAAATATTTTCAAGCTGTTTCCAATTTGCATTTAGTTATCATTTGATTGATCCTACGGTGAACATTATTGAGGTGTTTTAGGTATTACAGTTCTCTACCTGATTGACTGGAAATTTGGGCTTTAGTGTTTAATACCGTGAGCCTGAGGCAGTTGGAGGAACAGATACAAAAGCCATGTAGCAGGATTGATTAGGGCTTTGCAAATCCTTCAAAAGAGGCGCTCTGAAATGTATAAGAATGTGTACAAAGCAACCATCATTTTCTGCAGTCGCTTCAGAAGCTACTCTTAGCAGTCTCTCTTTGTATGTGTATGCATAGCTTGTTATTTTATTTGAAGAGAAAGTGGCAAAACTTTGTGAACACATACATGTATACATACATGAAATCCATTTTTTTTTACTACCGGTTCTGTGGGCATGACTTGGTGGGCGTGGCAGGGGAAGGATACTACAAAATCTCCATTCCCACCCCACTCCAGGGGAAGGATACTGCAAAATCCCCATTCCCTCCCCATTCCTGGGGGAATGATATTGCAAAATCTCCATTCCCACCCCACTCTGGAGCCAGCCAGAGGTGGTATTTGCCAGTTCTCAGAACTACTCAAAATGCCCAATACAGGTTCTCCAGAACTTGTCAGAACCTGCTGGATTTTATCCCTGCATGCGTAGCTGGGAGTAGGATCTGTATACTGGTTGATGTGTTCAGGAGCAGGTCTTTAAAAGATTTTGCTATTGATGAATAGTATAATAGCCACCAACAATAAAAATGATTTTTGTAGCTTAAAAAAAACATTTCCCCAATTTTGGATATTTGTCACCATCTTTCTGTTGTGTAACATTATAGTGCAGTTTTTGCTTACCAACCACAACTGGGAGCAATAACTGTTGCTAAGTGCTGTAGTTGCTAAGCAAAAAGAAGAAGAAGAATCATGTGATCATGCTGGACTTAAAATATCACTTCTGCTTCTATTATTAAGCAAATTGCAGCAGTTGTTAAGCAAGACATCCTATAACCGTGATTTGTGGTTTCACTTCCATGTTCTCCACTAATTCTACTTCTTGAAAGTAACCGTAAGGTTCTACTTTGATCTACTGGACAATCATGTGACTGGAGGATGCTATGATGACCATAAATGGTTGACTAGTTGCACAGCTGTTTCTTTCTTTACAGTGGTAACTTTGAGCAGTCACTAAGCAAGCCAATCAGTAAGTGAGGACTACCTTAAATAAAATAGCTAATGTAAACTTATACACACATTCTGTATATACTGTATTCATACACACAAACACACAAAGATGCTTTGATCTTGATTTTCTATAAGCGTTTAAAGTTCTGTCATTTTTCTCAAGGTCTTTCTTGAGATCACTTTTCATTCTTCCATGAATAAATATTGTAAATATTGTACATCAACCATTGTAAATTCTTACCTTCGTTGAACAATTCTTGCTGAGAGTTTAATCTATTTTCTGTGTCTGAATTCACCATATTGCCTATGTGATTAAATCTTTCTATGGTTGTCTCTGTAAAATGCATTTGACAGTGAATCTAAAGGTGAAGACACTGGACTTAATCTGGTTTTTTAGGAACTACCATATTGTTTTTATACAGCTTTGTCTTATAATGTGTCACTTTGAATTATTTCTTCTTTGTTTCCTTATTTCATAAATACCCAAGATCTCATATTAGCTAAGCCAACTCCTTCTTTGATTCTATTTGGGGATTTTATCTGCTATACATGATAAACAGCTTGCATGATACAATTTAAAATTATATTGCAATTTTAATATAAAATTATATTATATTAAAAATCTCACTAAAGCTGTACTGTTTATTTGGAAAGATTGTGAAGAACCCAGAGAACACTGTTATTTTCAAGCATTTCTTTATTGCCATAAGGGATAAAATCTTAAAACGAAAATTAATATGTGCATTTAGTTGGATAAATACACTTTACTAAAATTAATGCAGTTTCCTTTTGAATAGGAATCGTATGTTCCCTTAGCACAGCACATTATTGGATTAACTCCTAACCTATTTTATTGTGTGTATGTATGTATGTGTGTGTGTGTGTGTGTGTGTGTGTATATATATATATATATATATATATATATATATATATATATATATAT
>WNWU01000011.1:18017519-18034234 GCA_012654045.1 Ptyas mucosa | reverse complement strand
TATATATATATATATATATATATATATATATATATATATATATATATATACATACACATATATACTCGGTCCTAATCTATTTTATAGGGCCATGAAAGCAGGAAAAATTATTAGCAGTGTGCAACAATAAGGTAGGAGCTTCAGCAGTTACCTGCACCTCAACTTTGAGTCTAAGAGGGTTCTCAATCTATACATGGTTAAGGCAGAGATCTAGAACCATCACTGGGACAAATTTACTGTTTGGGGTTTGAGGAGAGTATTAGAAATTTCACTCTCAAAAATAAACAGCATAAAGAAACGGGTGGCACCAGGATGGAGAGTTTCATTTCTTTTAACTTGGCATTTAATGAAAACCCACTTAAATATTTTGATTGACACTCCAGGTATTTAGCATTGTATCTCTTTTGCATTTTATATTAATATTTTGGGGAGTCTCTGAGGATTGTATCTAGAACTTGTTGGGGCATTCTCATTTAGTAGATTGATTTGGTCCATTTCCCAATAAAAGGGATGTTTATAGATTTTTTAAGCTCTAAAGATTAGTTTTGTATCAAAAACATAATATATTTTATATGTGCGACTACAGTCTTCACAGGTAGTAATCACATTGTGTGTTGTAAAAATAGATTTAGCCCTATTAACAGGTTGGTCAGTTCCAAAGTCTGTTCAATAAAAGTACCGCCCCACAGAGATAGACAGATGGTTTCGATATATTAATTATATTGAATATATATAATATTAGATTATAATATATTATAATATATATAATACATAATAATAATAATATATTATGACTTGCCTACCCTTTTCTTTTCTCTAATTCTTCCCTGCAGTAGATGATTATTGAGATTTATTAAGCCACAATTACCCATTAATTTCAGAACCAGAAAACATGGTTTAATCTAGTAATACAAAGTAAGGTATATTCTAGATCAGGTGTGTGAAACTCGATTTCATTGATGACCACATCAGGATTGTGTTTGACCTTAGGGGCCAGGTGGATGTGTGGCAGCTCGACATCACTCGTGTTGGGGGCAGCCCACCAGAGCTCTGTTTTTGCTGGCAGAGTGCTGCAGGAGGCCATTGCAGCCATAAACGGAGCTCGGGATGACTGTGCAGGGCCCTTCCGAGCTCCGTTTTTGCTGGCAGAGGCACCATGGGCCGGTCCTTCACTGTTTCCAGGGTGGTGCCTCAGGCCAGATCTAAGCACCCCGCTGGCTGGATCCAGCCCATGGGCCTTGAGTTTGACACCCCTGATCTAGATGAATCATGATTAATGAGATGAGAATTGTTACTGTTCAATAAATCAAAGAAGGGAGGAAAAATGAGATCTTGGTAGTCTGCAGAGAGATTTAGCTGGTTAAGCTTATCACCCTGCATTTATAAATATGGGAGAGAGTAGCAGAAAAGCTAGCTAGCCATTGACAGTGATGATGGAACACAGACAAATAATCTTTAAATTATTTACAACACATGCTTTCTTTTGTGGTACCTAAACATAGCCTCCAGTATTCTAGTGCCCAGACTACAAAGGTGAAAATAAATCAAAATGAAATAGAAACCCATTTAGCTAATCATTTTAATCTGTGGTTTTCTTTGCTAGAAACTAAATCAGGAAAGGTACACCCCATTGAAAACGAGAGTTTCATGACTGTTGCCACAGGAACAGCAAAGCCTGAGAACGCTACATATTTATTTTTTTTTACCCTTGGGAAGTAGATCACCTAATTAACTAATCAACATTCTGGGCCTGCATTTATCAAATAGGCAGCCAACATTCAACAGGGCCAAAATTCAAATAGAAGCTTAATTCATATGAAAAGAGCCAGTCTCAGTTCCATCAGAACTTGGAAGGACATAGTACTCCTAGCGTAAAGTTTGAGCCAACAGACTGGGACTGTGCAATAGGAAATAAACACCCTCTCCTTTCTGCCAATCAGATATCTGTTAAACAATGGGAAGCAAAATCACATTCAAAGCCCGCTTTACAATTTTGACAAAGACTCAACATGTTCTAAATGCCTCTCAGTTCTCTTTTATCCTCCCCAGGTCAAATGGTTCCATTATAGTCATGAAATGAAGAGGAAAACAATATTCTTCTTATTTGTTACTACTGTTGTCTTTGAGGAAAACAGGACTTGCAGAAGTCATGAAGAATCAATCTTCAGTCAGGAAGTAAAGGCAACTTGAACTAAGCTCAACAAACATGAGATCACTTTATCCATACACAGCTAACTCTCATCTTCATTGGTAGCTTTCAAATGCTGAGGTGCTGCAGATTAAGTGGGAAAGGGGACAAATAACAAGGCAGTGGAATGCAAGTACATAAAACAAGGATTTATATGATATCACCATGCATACATTGCCACATTGGTCTCCTTCTAGTTTGCTGGAGATATCCCTGCAAGAGCTAACTAGGATTTAAAGGATTTCTGAGATCATCCCAGATGGCTAGGAGATCTCAATATGCAAGTTCACATTGTATTATGCAACTACAGTTTGCAAATGAAATCATGCCATAAGTAGTTGGGTTCAAAAATGTACTAAGCCCTAAACTAGAACCAATACATTACAATGGTTTGTTCACTTGCAAAAACATTTGTAAAGGCATGTTATGGTTTATTGTGATATATGAAATTAGCTGCTAAGTATCATTGTACCTGTATCAAATAGTTTCTAGAGATGCATTTTCTCACTATCACAATAGCGTGTCCATGGAGATATATTGCACAGCTGTTCGATTTTTAGTATAATAATCTAGGTAGAGTAAATGGAAAAGTTGGAGTAGCAGACAAGAACATATCAATGACATATATTGGGAAAAAGTAGCTACTAAGGAATGATTCAAAAAATAGAAGTGTCACTAAAAGGATACATTGGCTGCGTGCCTACCCTGATTGCATTCCTTAGTTCTCTTCATTGGCAGCATATTACCAGGGATGTCATGATCAGTGGGCTCCTTGCTGTTCTCTGAACTTGGTTTTCTTGCAGATGTTTCATTAACCAACATGGTAACATCACCAGAGCGTTGATGAGAGCACTAATGACTCCCAAATTCAACCCTAAGCTACAAATATTGTCTTCTATGTCCTGATCAATTAGCCCAAGGGTGTCAAATTGGCAGCCTGCAGACCAGATGTATTACGTGCAGGCTAAGCCTGCCCCAGCTCCACGAATGGGAATGCTATGGTCCGCCCGCAGCCTGCGGAGCTGGCAGCAGAGTAGGATAGCAATGAGGCTGATGAAGAACATGGGCCAGTCCTGGAGGCTGGGGAAGGCCCGGATGAGGGCTCTGCATTGGAGGCAGAGATGGGCCCAGGGCCATAGGGGAGTGATGTGCGGACTTCGGAGCCTCCAGAGGCTGACAGTGGAGAGGCAGAGGAACAGGAGGAGCCTGTTCCTAGTGTACATATGAGAAGAGCTTCCAGAAGGCAGGAGCAGATAAAGCAGAGAGGATGACTCAGCAGTAGGGCCAAGAGATTATTGGCCCCTTCCATAAGGCTTAAAAGACCAGCAATGGCTCTTGGTCTCTTTGCCGGAAAACAACATTGAGAGAATTGGTTCTTGTTTCACTGTATTTATTTCTTGTTGGCATCTTCTGCTTCTGAACTTTTGCCAAGAAAAGCCTTTGGGAGTTTGCCTAATTGTCCCAAAGTCAGGTGATAAACTGTGGAATGGTGTTTTGAACAATTTGCTTTAATTTAGTTTGGATTATGCTGAGAATGAATTAATTCTCAACTGTTCTAATAAAGTCTGTTTGTTTTTGAACTGTTTGTATTTAATACTAACTACTTGGGCCTCAGTCACAACAGGGAAAAACATCACAAAACATTGTGTGATGGCAACATGACGTGGCAAGTTTGACACCCATGGGTTAGGCAGTGCTTATATCACAATTAGTCACTGCAAACAAGACTGAGAAGTTGGTGTTTTCCTAATTCCTTCTCACATCTGGCAGAAATCTTTCATGGCAGGATGGGGAGAGGAACATCCAGATCTACCTGTTTGTGCCCCTTTTTCATGGAGGAGGAATAAAAGCTGCAATGGACACAGAAATGGAGTACTGTTGATACCCTATTTTTGCAGAACTTGCCATAGAAGACAATGACAGCAAAGACACATACACATCTGCCTTGGTACTGTGGAAGATTGACGAGGACCCCTTTTCCTTTGCACATCTCTCTTTCATGCTGAAAGGATTACTTAGCCAGCTGAGGCAATTTGTATACAATTTTAGCAATCCTCTATTGTAAATTCTTCTATAGTTGCCTCAGAAAGTTAATAAGCAAGTTTTGTGGATTGTAACATTACATTGTTAATCACTCTTTCTCAGGGGTGAAATCTAGATTCTTTTGCTACTGGTTCTGTGCGTGTGGCTTGGTGGTCATATGACTGGGTGGGCATGGCCAGTTTGACGTCACTCATGTTACTCACTGTTAGAGCCAGGAGTTCCACATTCTGACACAGAACAGCAGCGCACAGAAATCAGGAGCTACTCAAAAGCACATTCTGCCTTCCTGAAGTCCCCGACGCCTTGAGTTTCCCTCTGGCTTGACTGGCCAGGCGAACCTCAGAGCCTTCTCTTGCCCTGCTCTTCATCCCAGAGGACCGTGCATCCCCCTCGCCAGTCCTCCATACAAACCACCCACCCCATTTCTGCAAAAACAGAGCCTCCCCCTTGCAGGGTGATCCAAAGAGGGGAGGGGGATGCTGCTGAAAAAGCGGCCTTCCACCTGGGCCTCTTCCTGAAGCCAAACACGCCCAGCCGTCTCTGCCTTTTCCTCAAACTGGCTGTGCATGGGGCGCTTGGAGAGACAGCGAGGAAGACAGCGCTCCAACCTCTGTTTGTGTGTGTGTGAGGGAGGGAGGGAGGGAGTGATCTGAAAGCCGAGGCACCCAAACCTCTGGCAGTGGCGGGGGCAGCTTCTGAGCAGCCCTGAGTCAGCCAGATCCACCCGACCTACTCCCTGAGTCTCGCTGGCTGACTCAGGGCTGCTCAGAAGCCCCCCCCCCCCGGTGCCAGAAGTTTGGGTGCCTCAGCTTCAGATCGCTCTCTCCCTCACACACACACACACACACACAGAGGTTGGAGAGCTCTCGTGCTCTCTCTATCTCCAAGCGCCCCATGCACAGCCCATTTGAGGAAAGGGCACTCATGGCTGGGCACGTTTGGCTGCAGAAGGAGGCACAGCGCAGTGGGGTGGTTTTGTTCGCTGTGGTGGTACTTCAGGAGGGCAGGCGGACATCTGCATCTGACAACTATAATGAACATGTCCAGCTGCCCTCCCGAAGCACACTATGGCGAACAAAACCACCCCATTGCTATGGATGCATACCTTGTCAGGGCTGAGCTGGGAAGCCACTGCTTGAGCGGGGGGGGGGGGCGTGAGTAAGGTGCTAACTCCTTCCCTGCAGCCCTGCCATGCTTGCCTGCCTTCCACATGGGCTTCTGTTTGCTTGCCTTCTCAAGCTGGCCACTGGGATGCCAGGAAGGCAGCATGAAAGGCAGGCAAGCATGGCAGGACTGTGGGCCGTGGACCGGTTCGAGGGCATGGCCAGCCAGCCATTGCTCCCGGTTTGGCGAACTAGCCTCAATCTCCACTACCTACTCATTCGAGCCGGTCCAAACTGAGAGCATTTCACCCCTGCTCTTCCTCTTGTATGTATTCCTACTTTTAGCAATTAAAATTAAGGAAAAACATCAGGTAAGGGAGAAAAATAATAACAGATTACTAAAAACAAAATGAATATTCACGTAATATTTTTATCAAAAATTTTTAAAAAAACCTGACTGCTCAGCCCAATACAGCAGAACCAACACAAGCCCTAAAAAGAATTACTCTGCCAAATATTAAGTGTATCTCAGAAGCTACCAACAGACTACTATAACCACATGGAATCAACATAGCACACAAGCCAACTAAAGCCCTTCAAAATATCCTAAGCAAATCAAAAGACCCAGCAATCCCAAAAGGAAAAAAACAAACAAACCAGGTATCATCTGCAACATACAGTGTAAAGATTGCAACAGCCACTAACTAGGACAAACATGCAGAAGAGTAGCAGAACGCATCCATGAACACCAACTCGTAGCCAGAAGATATGATGAAAACTAGTTTGGATAATGAAATGTTTTCAAAAAAACAAGCAAGCTCAGAGAGCACCAAAGATCCCTCAGAATACTAAAAACAATGTTCTCATAAAAATATTCTTAACAAAGGATCATTTATTGGAAACTCCAGAGTATTGACCAAATATGTCATGGACCATGCCTAGGTGCATCTTATAAAGACTCTACTCCCCTCAAAAATATTCTTGGCAGATGGTATTCTGTTCAAAGTTATAATCACAGAGACCCAGGAGGTTGGACTTTTTTCTTTGCTGTGGTGCCATCTTATTTTATTTATTACATTTATATGCCACCCATCTCATTCTGAAAAGCAACTGTGGGGCATTTATGGGACATTCTTCTCCTGGACATTAAGTTAATTCCTTTTGATGTTCCAAAAATCCCTCAAGACCTGGTTACGCCATCAGGCCTGCAGGTCCCAAGGGAATTGGAATATGGTTTGGATAGCTCTGATTTTGATGTATGTTTTCAGTCTCTTTCTGCTTGGGATTTCTATGTGATTTTAGCTTCAATGATCTCCATGTTAATGCTGATTTCTCTATTTTAAATGTCTGTTTTTATATATGTGTGCTTTTTATTGACTATTGTAAGTTCTCTTTTTTTGTGTGAGATGGAAAGCTATATAAATGTGATAAATAAATACACAGCATGCAGTTAAAACCAAACTGTGATCCAGCCAACAAATAAGGTTAGGAGTAGAGGAAAGCATCCCTGGAAACCAGCTAACTAAGCTGTGATCCAGCCAAAAATAAACCTAGGAGGAGTGAAGGAGATATTTTTGAAGAACAGTAAATGCCAGACTGATAGAAGGGAGGAAAATACTGTTGGGGAATAGCTATTTAAGTTATGAACCAGTTAAATACCATAATTAGTTGCAATGGAGAAGAAGCTTGTAACTAGCAAAAACAAAGCATTTGGGGAATAATAAATTATAGATGGAAATGTGGAATAAATTTTAAAGTGAATTGATTCTGAAAGGATTTTAAGAGAGGAGTAAAATATTTTATGTTAAAACTATGGACATTAGATGTGATTTAAGAAAAATACTGATTTGTTTTGGGTCTTAGAAGTAAGGAATATATATGAAATACTGATTGTTAAAATGATAAATGAATATAGCAAAGAGCTGTCTATAGTTGGAGTTTAAGATTTAGGGTGATATAGCAGAATGCTAAATATTTAGAATAAGATATTAGATTGAGTGATAAAAATTGGGTTTGGATTTCTTTGTGTCTTTTTCTTTTCTTTTCTTTTTCCTTTTTAAGATGTTAATGGATGAAATTTGGAAGGGAGTGTGAGCAATTGTATTTATTTTATACCAGATCAAACCCTTGCTCTAAAAAGATGTATTTTATCTATGTTTAAAAATAAATAAATAAATACACAGCATGCAAATCCCTCCCATGATACCATTACATGCATTGTAAAAGCAAAGGCATAGGACCTGGTTTAAGTAAATGACATATACTATACAATTACAGGATTGCTAAACGATTGCAGAATTACTTAAAATACTTAATTCAAGTCAAAATGCCTTTTTCCATTGTCTCCAGGAATGAGGAGTCTATTGTTAATCACAGATAGAGAAAAATATCATTGGCTTAAACAATGAAAGCTACACCTCCTCCTGTTCTTCTTCTTCTGTTAGAGAGCAAGCTTATCACCTTGGAATTTAAATCTGAGTTTCAAAAACTAGCCTTGCAAAAAAAATTACTTTTGTGCTGATCATTTGGCAGCTTTCATTTTGTTTTCCAAGTTACTACACAAGTTCCTATTAAGGAAATCAATGTTGATATGTTAACTTGTGCATTAGAGAACTTAGCTGAAGAACTTCAGTGATCTGTGTAGAAATTAAATTGATTCCATGTCATCAAGTCATTGTCGTCTCTTAGTGACCACATATAGATTTTTTTCCCATGACTGTCCCTAACCTGGTCTTTCAGGTCTTCCAGCAATGCATTCATTCCCCCTATAACTGAGCCCATACACTTTGCTGTTGATAATCCTCTGCCTCCCTCCCTTTCTATTTTCCCAGCATTGGAGACTTCTTCAGAGAGCTTGGTCTCTGTGTCTGAAATTAGATAGTTTGAGCCTGGTCATTTGTAAATCAAGTGAGAGCTTGTATTAATTTATTTGATAATCTATTTGGTTTTCTTTCTTGGCCGTCCATGATATTCTCCGGAGTCTTCTCCCACACCAAAGTTCAGAAGCATCCTGCTATCCTGCTTCTACAAAGTCCAACTTTTGCTTCATATAAATGTCACAGGGAGTACCATGAATTATACAAGTCTGATCTTTAGGTACACGTATCGCAGCATCTGAGTATCTTTTCCAGGCCTTCATGATTGCTTTACCAAGTACTAGACTACAACATATA
Organism: Ptyas mucosa; assembly: GCA_012654045.1. NCBI lineage: Eukaryota > Metazoa > Chordata > Lepidosauria > Squamata > Colubridae > Ptyas > Ptyas mucosa. Next base: position 18,025,727 of record WNWU01000011.1, on the reverse strand, counting down.
CTGTTATTCTCTTCTTGTTGTTGTTAGTCGTGAAGTCATGTCTGACCCATCGCAACCCCATGGACAATGTTCCTCTAGTCTTCTACCATCACCCGGAGTCCATTTAAGCTCATGCTGACTGCTTCAGTGACTCCATCCAGCCACCTCATTCTCTGTCGTCCCATTCTTCTTTTGCCCTCAATTGTTCCCAGCATTAGGTTCTTCTCCAGTGAATCCTTCCTTCTCATTAGGTGGCCAAAGTATTTGAGTTTCATCTTCAGGATCTGGCCTTCTAAAGAGCAGTCATGGTTGATCTCCTCTAGGACTGACCGGTTTGATTGCCTTGAAGTCCAAGGAACTCGCAGGAGTCTTCTCCAGCACCATAGTTCAAAGACCTCAATTCTTTGGCACTCAGCATTCCTTATGGTCCAACTTTCACAGCCATGCATTGCAACTGGGAAAACCATAGCCTTGACTATATGCACTTTTGTTGGCAGGGTGATGTTTCTGCTTTTTAGTATGCTATCTAGATTTGCCATAGCTTTCCTCCCCAGGATCAAGCATATTTTAATTTCTTGGCTGCAGTCTCTATCTGCGGTGATCTTGGAGCCCAGGAAAATAAAATTTGTCACTACCTGGGAACACCGTTGTTCTCTTACAACAATATAAATTATTAAGTCTACGTGGAATGTGAAAACATAGTGGTTTGCTTAAGACCATTCAGCTGAAGTGAAATTTCTACCACACAGGTGAAACTGAGAAGCAGAAATGTTTACTTCCTCCTTTTGAAGTCTTAAAAAAGAGCATATAGAAGTTTTAATGTAGCATTCTCCCTTTCTATGGATGAAGGGAGAAAAAAGCTTTTATCTCTGGTTTGAAAAAAGCTATCTATTTTCTGAATAGATGGTTGCTTTGTTTTCTTTTAAACTGTCCAGATTTTTGCTTTATTCACTAGGATGACTTAAGACCCAGTAAAGAGTCATTCTGACTGATTTTCAATACAAATAACAGTGAGGATTTTGATTCTTTTAAAACGATACATGATCTTTTAGAGCAAAAATACAGTTCCTGATGAATGCTTTGTTTGCTGCTCTTTCATCATTCTCCATTATTTAAAGGGGGGGGGGGGGGGACAAATGGCCAGAACTTCAAATCCAATCATCATGTTTACAGAATTAAATTTTTCCCTCAGATTTCTAAGCAAAAATATTCAGAATAAGAACTTGGATTGGCAAAATGAATTTTTTCATAGTACTGCACACCAAAAGCAATTGAAGAATATTTAAGGATATATGTATATATATATTTCTGATATATATATATATATATATATATATATATATATATATATATATATATACACATACATATATACATACATACACATACACACACACACACACACACACACATATATTTCTGAAATATATATATATTTCTGATGCCACAAAAAATGACCATAATTCTGCCCATAAATATAGGATCATTTGTTGATAATGGATATTATAGTAATGTCAGTGGCACTTCATTACTATTACAGAGATGTAACTATTCTGATTCTATTTCATACTATTTTGTTTTATAAAAATTAAGAAATCAGAATAGGATGATGCCTGATTAGTTCAGAATAAACAGCTCATTTTGTAAAAGACAAAAGACACTAAAGAATTACGTAAATGCTGAGCACCCTCTAGTGGTATCTTGGACAATTTTCTACTTCTCAGCCAAACACAGACAATTAGGGAAAGTACATAGCCTCCATATAAAATGATGTAATTTGGAAGGGAGGGCGAGGGGGGGGGGGAAATGTACATCCACAAAACATTCTTTGTTCAGAACCCTCAAAGAGTTGTAAATAAGCCCTGCTTATTTATTCAGAAAATAAAGAAATAGGAATCTATAAAATCCACAGATTCTGGAATGTTATTTTTCTAGAACTGAAAATATACAACATATTCCAGGCATCATTATCTGGGTAGAACTGGCCTGTTACATTGCTGGACCAGAGAACATTTCTGCTTCGGAAGAAGCAGTACTTTTTAGCACTGCTAAAATCAATGGTATTATCTGGAGATTGTCCAAAGGGGAAATGAAATATTCTAGAGTTCTCAGAAATGTTCTGTTCCTGAATCAATAGGTTTTTTACAAAAGTACATTTTTTTCCAGAGCCTTCAGGGGCTTTTTTTTTTTTGCTAGAAACTGTAGTTTAGATAGCATATCCAAAATGCCAAAAAATAAAATACTTATTTAATTTTAAAAAGATCAAAACAATGCACATGTAAGGGTTGTTTTACAAGGAGATGAAATTCACAAAACATAGAAATTACCAATAAAATAATGCCCACTTACCAGTTCATAATAAAGTCATTAGAAGTAAATTACAAAAAGATCTATCTTAATATCTTAGGAGATGAATTGAATCTAATGGGAAATAATTTATTCTAATAGTAAATAGAACCAAGGACTCACCACAGAAATAGTTTACTTACTTATTTTATCCTATTTTTGTTATCAAGACTCTGAACATATCCATATCTGCACCATTAAGCAGTTCTTCCCAATGGTTTTATCAGCTTGATTCTGGAATGGCTCCTGTCCAAATGAAAACTTATGTGCACTGATCCTTTAAGTTACTCCTGTGAGCCAATTGGAATCTGGGGTGATTCTACCTCATGGAGTGATTCTACCTCATGTTAATGAAAAAATAATGAAATTGTGCAATGCTGGGTTTCCCAAAGATGCGTTTTTCAACAGGCAACTGGACCTTCTGTTTTTTCTTTGAAGATGTTTTGCTTCTCATCCAAGAAGCTTCTTCAACTCTGGGCTTATTTGCTGAGCTTATTTTTAAAATAATGAGAAGTAACTACCACAGTCAAAGACAAATATAATAATTTGTAATTACTATACTACACACACACACACATACACACACACATATGGGTTCTTCCAACAAAAGAGAGTGCCTGCCTTTATTCAGCTGAATAAACGCATTTGGCTTATCAAGACAAATTTCGACTCTGTCTTTTATTTTTTACTGAGTCACACCCGCATAACATTATGATTGCCGATTTTATCAAATTGTTTTAATGATTTTTTTTTTTTTTTTGGATGGAGGGAGAACACTCCTCTAGGTTCATTCAGGAAGAAAAGTAGCGTACCTGATTTTTCCGACAACAGCTTGTTATTATATGACTAAGTATGATCTTCCTTATGGATGGAGTCTTTTTTATCTGAAGAAGTTGCTATAGGTTTTTAGAAGAAGAGCTACTAAATGCACACAATCACTCTCGCTCTTTCTTTCTACCAGTATATATATATTTATTTTAAAAGGTCAGGATTGGTGGTTATGAACGTTACAGTGCCACATTTCTGTGGGAACCAAGAAGGCCCTTGGAGCTGTCATTCTTCTCCAGACTAAAGAAGGTAAAGAGACAAATAATCTCAATATGCATCAAGAAGTTAAGTTGTGGTAATTCTATGTGTGAAAAGGAGGCAAAGACTTGATCTTAATTTTTGCAGAAATCTGCAGGTTTGGATGCAGTTGAATCCCCCAGAAATAGGATAAGCATTTGTTTCTTACAAACAAGGCTGACACATTGTTTTTGTTTTTCACTAAAACCACAGGTAACCTTTGCTTTGGGGCTTTTTATCACTGATATTTGGTGATACAATTACTCTGACTGCTGAAATCTAGTGCATCAAGCATATTTCTTCACACTTAGCTTTTAAAAAAAAATTAAAAAGTTTTTTATTAATAATTCAAATTTAAAAAATAATGGACATGGTTTGACATCTCGAGTTTCTAACATTTCTATCTAATTCAAATTAATAAATACTATATTCTTAATTTATACATAGATTTACATATATCTTACTTCATTGTATGCCAAGCATACTACACAATTCATCCTAAACAACTATATTCATATCCAATAAACACACACACAAGTTCAGTATATATTGACATATATATTTCTAGACATTCACTACACCTTCTTCTTGGCATTCTTCCTCTTGTCTAACCATTCATAAAATTTAGTCCAGATTTCATAATATGTTGATTCACTTTTATTTTTGAGTTCCAATGTGAGTCTGACCATTTCTTCACACTTAGCTTTTGTACCACTTGTTTTCCCATCTTACATTCACTGCGCCCTTGCTTCCATCTTCATTTTTATTACATTTTGGCCTTAGGCTGGTTCTGAGCCATTTACCCGCAGCCAAGAGAAATAGCATCATTATACCAATCACCATCCTTATTTCAGATTTATTTCATTAAATTGGAGCATTACGTGCACTGTTTTCCATTGCTGTGCGGTTAGTTGTTAGCATTTGTTTTAAATGGAATATTCTTGAGGAAACAGGTATATTTGTCACCTTTTTATTTCTGTTTCTTTAGTGTATTTGTCTTCATATTTTATTTCTATTTTTCCTTTTTCTTTTCTGCACCTTCTATTTTTTAACTGTTTTTTTAGCTTGCATTAGTTCTTATTGTTATATTTTAATAAATAAGTAAATTTAACATTTATTTCAATTCCAACAATAAAAACTAATGCAACCTAAAAAAACCAAAATAATATATGTATGTTTATTTGTTGGCTGTGGGTGTGCACAGACAGACAGAGAGAGAGAGAGATACAGACAGACAGACAGACACACACTCTCACACACACATATATAGAAGATCTACTAATTTTTGTCTCTCTGTGCAGTCTGCTGGAATCAGTTTTGCTAATAGCAATTGAGGAAGGAAAGCATCTTGATGAACAAGCTTCTAAACAGATTTGATGGGAGTCCACCTTCAGTTCTATCCCTCTTTGCATTATGCACCAAGTTGATGCCAAGCTATATGACAAAGATATTAAATATAGACTTTAATCTCCAGTGAATGTTTGGTGTTAGACTTCCTGTGGGAAAAAAAGTGTAATGCTTATTTATCTTCTTCAGGAATGAACTGTAGTCACAACAAAGTATTGTTTGGTAAAAGTGGAAACCTCTCCTCATTGACAACATACATTAATAAGATTTAATATTTAGCCCTCTTTGAACAGATATACCTCAGGTTCTTTTCTGGGGTCACTGAAGAGTTTAATTAGAGAGCAGAAGCTAAAGGAGCTGCACTTTGCCCTCATTTGCCATTCAGAAAAACCAAAGGTCACAATTCTTTCTCTCCCAAACAAATCTTCACAGCAGTAAGACAGAACCCTCTGGAAAGAACTTCCTGTTATTTGGTCACACAACAAGACATTCCTGAGATTTCTTTTCCACATCTTTGTTAGGAAAAGAACAAAACTCCATCGTCCCCAAATATAAGTGTTGAAAGCTAGGGAATGGATACTCTATCTCTTTTGCCTATTAAGAAATGCTACATTCCCCCATAAAGAATAGCAGCTAAGAAAGCATTGGTTGGCCTAGGCTGGGTAGTAAACATCCTTCCCCTTCTCCCGCATTGCCATCCAACTCACAGCGGTGACTCTGGACAGCACACAAATTAGAACAAAAGCCAAATACATTACATAAATAAATAGAATAAGGGAATAGAAAATGGCCACAGCAGGGAGCAACGATCAGCCATTGGTGTAATGAATGTAATCCCATACAGATGGACACATATTAATTCAGACCCTGGGGGGAAAGTTAGATCTTCAAGGCTTAATTGACAGGATAGCAGAGTTATGGCTGCTTGAAGTTTCAGAGAAGGAATAGTATAGTGACAGGTAAAGTTTCTTGATGAAAGGAACATGGAACATATCCACTTTGTTGGATCATAGAAAAGAAACAGAAGAAAGGGGGCAATTATTTGATGGATCCTAGGAAATTTAGCTGTTCCAGGTCTTTCTTCTATTACCAATGAAAAATGGAGGGGTGGGGTGGGGAAATAAAAATAATAAAGTATGGTAGAATGGTGGCCAGTTCTATCTATAAAACATTTTGTTTCTGTTAAATGATACACCTTCCGGATCTGAAACTAGTAACTTTTGCTATGTGACATACACTAATTTAAAGGGAACTTTTTCTATTTGCTATGGTACAAGAAGGGGGGAAAAACTTACATTTTTCAATATTTCTTACTGAGGGATACATACAGTACAAATGGTTTCAACTTCGTGGAGCAGGTACTAAAGCGCTGTTAAGTAGCACTTAAGTAGCACTTAGCTGCCAGCTGCCTGCAATTACTGCAAGTTCAAATCTCACCAGGCTCAAGGTTGACTCAGCCTTCCATCCTTCCGAGGTAGGTAAAATGAGGACCCGGATTGTGGGGGCAATAAGCTGATTTTGTATAAAAAAGAACACCGCTTTGGGGTGTGTGTGTGAAAGCCCTAGTAAGCAGGTATATACAAAAGTATGAAGGCTATTGCTTAACGCATTGTAAGCTGCCCTGAGTCTCCGGAGAAGTCCGGCATATAAATTGAATCAATCAATCAATCAATCAATCAATACATACATACATACATACATACATACATACATACATAAACTTCTGAAGAACAGAAAGAATAGCTTTTTCCTCCTTATGAAACAAGTGATTTGTGTAGACATTACTTTCTTCATTTGTTATTGTAAATCAAGGAAATAGCTTTGCTTCCACTTTCTTTGAGCATTTTATATGTATACAGCACATTTTAACAACTCCTTAAGGTGTGATGCTCCTTATCATAAGTATTTACTTTCATTATATTATTTGTGTGTGGCTGCGGTGAGCATTCTTCCATTTGTTTAATGCATATCTTTGTTTCTAACCAAACAAGGTACAGAAAGCCATGCTCATACAAATTATTTCCACTCCAATGCTCTCTCAGAAGTGAGCTCTATTGATTTAAAGAGGACATGAGACCCATTGGCAGATAAGTGCTTGGCAACCTTAATAAAGGGAGAAAGACTTAAAAATTATTTCTGAAGGTCAAGGACTTCTCACAATCCAAAGGACGGCAGGCATCTATACACCAACAGCCCTAGTGAGTATGGTCATGGTGTGAGGAGTGGGGATCACCCACACTTACTCAAACTTGATTTATTAGCAATAGCACTTAGACTTATATACCGCTTTACAGTGCTTTTACAGCCCTCTCTAAGCTGTTTACAGAGTCCGGATATTACCCCCAACAATCTGGGTCCTTATTTTACCCATCTGGGAAGGATGGAAGGCTGAGTCAACCTTGAGCCTGGTGAGATTAGATCTGCCAAATTGCAGTCAGCCAGCAGTCAACAGAAGTAGCCTGCAGTACTGCTTACTAACCACTGTGCCACCACGGCTCATCCATTATTCAAATGAATATGAGGTTCATGTTCCTGCTACCTCTAATTGAAAGCAACAAAAAGGTCAAGCCCTAAAGGGCTTAAAATAGGTCACCTCATTATTTTAGTCAACTGTTCCTATTGGGTATCTTACCAAAGAAATTTAGTAAGGAAAATATATACTTGATTGTACATCGTGATAACTGCAGCGAGGATAGTATTTGTGCAAAGATGGAAAGCAGAGAAAATTCCTATGGAGGAAGAAATAATTAAAAAAAATATTGGATTGTGCAGAAATGAATAGATTGACTTTGATACTTAAAGAAAGAGAAGAATCGGAATATTATTAGATTTGGGGGCAATTTTATTATTGGCTGGAGAAGAGATATACATAGAGTAATAGTGTAAAGAAAGGTGGGATAAATGTTATAACAAAGGAAATGACAAATATCAAGTTATTAGAAATTATTGAGGATTAGGGAGAAGACACAAAAGATGTACTCAGATGATACACTGATGGATTGATTATGTATTGTACGTTTGTTTGTTTGTTTATAAATATAAAAAAAAACTTTTTTGAAAAAAAAGTAAAGAATTTTCCAATCTTGGAACGAGATGAACTAATTGCTTCCTGCAAAAGCCCACATCCTGTTAGCTCCTCTTTTATGTCCTATGAGATGTGCCACTCATCTCCAAGGTGTGGCCTTAGTCCTGAGTCTACCTTGCTTTCTTAATTGTTCTTGTCTTCTGGCAGCTCTGCGCATGTGCACACTGGGAATGGGCTCCAGCTGTTCCTCTGCCTCACTGCTGTTTAACTCCCTCTCTGCCTCTGATGCAGAGCCCTTGTTCGAGCTTTCCCCAGCTCCAGGACTGGCCAAAGTTCCTCCCCAACCTCCTCACTGTCCAACTCTGCTGCTAAGTTTGCTGGTTGCCGGCAGGCCACAACTCTATCTATCTATCTATCTATCTATCTATCTATCTATCTATCTATCT
>WNWU01000011.1:17998313-18017509 GCA_012654045.1 Ptyas mucosa | reverse complement strand
TCTATCTATCTATCTATCTATCTATCTATCTATCTATCTATCTATCTATCTATCATCTATCTATGGTATAGGGTCTCCTGCCATGGGCAGGGGGGTTAGACTGGAAGACCTCAAAGATTCCTTCCAACCCTATCATTCTATGTTGTACTGAGTTCTATTGACTCAGACCTTTGGAGTTAATTCAAGTACCAATAGCAATAGCTTATTACTTACATACTGCTTATATACTGCTTCACAGTATATAAGCACAGTATATATTACTTATATACGACTTATATACTGCTTCACAGTGTTTTAAAGCCCTGTCTAAGTGGTTTACAATGTCAGCATTTTGCCCCCAACAATTTGGGTCCTCATTTTACCCACTTCGGAAGAATGGAAGGCTGAGTCAACCTTGAACCTGATGAGATTCGATCTGCCAAATTTCAGGCAACCAGCAGACAGCAGAAATAGTCTGAAGTACTGTACTCTAACCGCTGCGCCACTGTGGATCTTTAGCTTTACAATGTTAATTTGAGTGCTGTCATGAGTTTTCTACACCTTCTATCAAGTGTATTGGCTTTGAGATATATGCCCTCATCTGTATTACAAGTGTTTTATGTTTGCCCAGATAATGTTACAGGGAAGCATAGCAATATCATTTGAATATACTGATATATTATTATTTATTTGATTTTTATTCTGACTTTATTGTTTATATATAACTCAGGGCAGTGAACACATAGAATATTCCTTCTTCCTCCTATTTTCTTCACACCACTAGCCCTGTGAGGTGAGATGGATTGAAAGAGAGATGACTGGTTCAAAGTCACCCAGCTGGTTTTTCATGCCTGATATGAGACTAAAACTCATGATCTCCTGGTTCCTAGGCCAGCACTTTAGCTAGCACATTGCACTGGTGGTGCAGTGGTTAGAATGCAGTATTGCAGGCTAACTCTGCTCACTGCTAGGAGTTTGGTCCTGACGAGCTCAAGGTTGACTCAGCTTTCCATCTTTCTGACGTCAATAAAATGAGGAGCCAGATTGTTGGGGGCAATATGCTGACATTGTAAACTGCCCATAGAGTACTATAAAGAACTATGGGGCAGTATATACCATATTTTTCAGAGTATAAGACGTACCTTCCCCCCCGCCAAAAGGGAATGAAAATTTATATACCGAATGTAGCCCCGCCCACCCACTGGCCCCCACCCTTTGGCGTCTGCCTCCCAGCAGTTTACCTCCTTGCAGTAAGCAGCAAGAAGAAACAACTCATTTCAACTTCAGCACAGCCTAATTAGCACAAGGTGATTGGATCGGCCTCCTGACTCTCAGCTGTTTTGCGCTGCTTGCTGCAAGGAGGTAAATTGCTGGGTGCAGATTTTTTTTTTCTTATGCTAATCGAGCTATGGTGAAAATGAAAATGAAAGTAAAGCAGGCTATTTGCTGTTTGCTGCAATGAGGCAAAATTGCTGGGAGGCAGAGGCAGAGGCAGATTTCTTTTTCTTGTTTTCCTCACCAAAAAAGGTAGGTGCATCTTATAGTCCGGAGCGTCTTATACTCCGAAAAATGCAGTATGTTTAAAAGAAATCACTTTAACCACTAGACCTAACTGGCTCTGTATGTACACACACACACAAGCATACACATACACACACAAAAAAAAATTATTGTAGTTCAGAACTAATAAGAATATACCTGGAGTTATTCATTATCTTAGAATGATTGTTCCATTTTATGGACATCATTAAAAAATAACATATAATTTATTTAGAATAACAGAGTAGGAAGGGACTTTGGAGGTCTTCTAGTCCAACCCCCTGCTTAGGCAGGAAACCTAAGCAATCTGAAACACTTCAGATAAATGGTTATCCAACATCTTCTTAAAAACTTCCAGTGTTGGAGCATTCACAATTTCTGGAGGCAAGTTGTTTCACTGGTTAATTGTTCTAACTGTCTAATTCTAATCTAATAATTCTAATTTAATCTATTATATATTTGAAAAAATAGAAATCCCCTTCCCCCTCTAACTTCTCTTCATTTTCCAAGATCAGGATGAGGTTACGGCCAGACATTTTGTTGCATAGTATATAAAAGATTGCTGGTTTGAATTCCAGAAGATTTTTTTCTTTCCTTCAACTTCCTACCTGACTCTGTGGTTTCATCCCAAAACCCCCCAAATTTTAACCTTAGTTTGGCTACTGTTGACCTCACCCCATTCCTAAGAGGTCTGTAAGGGGCTTGCATAAGAGCACCAGCGTGCCTACCATCCCTGATGTTCCCTTTAATTGTATTCATTTTATGTATTCAATTAATGCTTATACTTATATATATTATCTAATACGTACTCGACAAATAAAATAAATAAAATAAAATAGAGCATTCAAAGCATGGAGATAGGAAAATTATTGCTTGCAAGTACAGTACAAAAACATGAATCAAGGTCAAATATACAATGGAAAGGAATTGAAAAGAGGCTGTTTGTGTATGTAAAAGAGTGTATATGTGTGGGTTCCCCAAGTTATTTTCCTCTTGTCAAGATTTCATTATGTACTGCATACTCACAAGTGGCAATAGAAAAAAACATTTTAATATGTTGGAAGACCATGTATACAGAATAAGTGGCTTATTGAACCATGAGATGGGTGGCAAATAAATTTGATGATGATGATGATGATGATGATGATGATGATGATGATAATAATAATAATAATAATAATAATAATAATAATAATAATAATAATAACCACCAGAGTTATGTAATTAAAGCCCTTCCAGGAGCAGCTTTCAAAGAGACATCGTAAGGTTTGATTGACTATCAATGTAGATATCACTGACTGTCATCCCTAAAATGTAGACCAGACTAAGAAGCAGACACGATGCAGACCTAAAGCTACTTTTATTAAAAGTAATAGAATAATAGTAATAGAAACTTGAAAGACTGAGTAAGTTTCTTTTCTTCCCTCTTTATATAAAATAAAGTGTGTGTGAGAGAGTGAGTAAGTATGTGAGCTGCTTAGGCATTTTTGCATTCTGGTTTCTTGGCATGGGCTTCGCTTATCTGACTGTTGCCTTGGTAGCACATCTCCCTTTGTCCTTCAAGGCCATCCTCTACACCTACATAGTGAGAGAAGACAGGGAGGGAAAAAACACCCTCTTCATCAGTTCAATTCCTGTCCTTGGGGAGAATTCAGATACTGTAATGTTATGGAAGAAAGGATATAAGAGACATCCCTTTGGGTCAGCCAGAGCCAGTTTATTGCGCAATAGGTTCAGAAAGGTATGAGTACCTAAAAGTCTGAACAACCTATGATTTTGAGACCACAGTTTTTATACCTTTTCAAACAAAGGATTCTGTTAATACAGAAGTTTTCCTTATTACATACATTTGTTATATTTAATTGACATTTCCTAATTACTAAAGTTTTACATTATCTTTGCCAAACAATCATAATTCTTCTGTAAATTACTGGAGCATAGATTCAAATTATCTTCTGTTAATAAACGACTCCTAGCTCATGTAGATATGCTTGACCTAACCAACCTTTAAGCTGTATGTCACCAGAATGTCCCTATCTTCTGACAACTTAGAGGCCTCCTTACAAAGTATTTCATATCCAAAAGGAATTTGGCTGAATTTGTACTTTTTCCAACCGGATGCATTTCCTGCTTTTAGAATAAAGTGAATAGAAATGAATAGAAAGTTGTCCAGTGATCATCTAGCAGATCCTGTATTAATTATATTATTAATATTAGTTATAATATTCCCCCCTCTGGAAGTTTTTCTATGCATAAACTTCCACTATTTATAAATTTAACTTCCGAGTATACAAGGTTCCAATAAACAAATCTACCATATATAGGGTCTAACAAAAGGCCAAGGATAGGTTATTACTCTAATGATTCTTGGGGAGATTCTCTCCATCTTTCTACTGGTTCCATTTCCACATATGGGTCTGCCTCAGAATCTTTATGTTCTTTCACAGGATAGGGACCAAGTTAATTAAGAAAATGTACTGTCAAAGCTAGTTCCTTCTCAATTTGTATCTCCTTTACTGCTCTTATTGATAGTTGTCTGGGTATTGGGGTTACGCATGGAATGAATGCTAGACTAGCTATCGCACATATTAACAAGAATATCATTTGTTTAATCCATCCAGCACCTGGCACCCAAGAAAACCACATATCTGATGTTTGTAACCTGTGGCCTATCTTGGAAGCCCTTTCCTGCAATTCCTTAGCACCCACCCTGACCACACCTGATTTGTTCACATAGAAACAACAGTCTTCACCCAAAAATACACATACTCCTCCTTTCTCGGCTGTCAGGAGGTCTAAAGCACGTCGGTTTTGTAGAACTACTGCTGCCAAGGAATCTATCTGATCTTGGACTTTGACCAAGGTTCCAGCAATTTGATTCAGGCTTCCTTGAAGCTCCTCTGATATTTGCTGAAACTGTATTAAGGAGTGTGTTAGTCCTGCTACCCCTGTCCCACCCCCATAAGCACTAATAGTGGGATCAATATTGGGACCCTCTTCTGAACAAATCCCATAAGGGGAACAGGAATAGTATGTTCTCCACTGACGACACCTATTTTAGGAAAAAGGTGGACTAATGTACATGTTCTTGTCCAGTTTGTTGGCAAACACAAATATGCATCCTTTCCACACAAGAAGAACACTCCTTTTTCCTCTACGCATACTCCTATGTTCATGGAGAAAGCATGGATCCTACGGTAGTTTTCATTAGTCCAGACCCCCAAAGTTCCTGCCACAAACATTCCTGCCAATGGTTGCAATGGGACTTCTAGTGAAGGGTCCTTTTGTTTATCTCTGAGGATTGGTCCTTCAAAAAGATATCGGGAGGTAGTATTCCCAGGGGGAAAAAGGATACATGAACCTGATTTGGACTTTAAGTTGAACCAGACTGGAAACCATGGAGGCTGAAATGGTCTTGGACAGCTTTCAAAGGACATATTCCATCCTCCCCACTTTTCCTTCTTAAAGCTCATTTCTGGTGGTGTTGAGAAAGTAACCTTTTGTTGAAATATGTGGTGGGCAGAGGGAAAAATACCTTTTGTTAATTTTATATCCATAAAGTTCATCTTAGAGCCAAAATATATTTCTGACTGACATTGTTCTTCTGTCAGGAACCCTACAGGCCTACCAAGGTTCTGGTGTCTCTTTACACACAGAGAAGGCGTTCCTATGAGGTCTACACCTGTAGCTATTGGGCCTACAATAGGAAGGTGACTTTTTCCCAATCTTTTGAATGCCTCATAAAAATCTCATTGTATTGGTGAGACGGGTGCTTTATTTCTACTATCCCTTTCAAGGAGAATTGTAGCCTTTGTTCTAACCCAGAGTTGTGGCTTGACAGGAACAGTAAGGAAAGTTAAGGAAGAAAAGAAAGAGAGTGCAAGCCATTGCTTCCCAGAACTTCTATTTGGATCTAAAGTAACCTTTTTGCGACCTATTTTAAGTAATTATTAAAATGTTGGAAGATCTGAGCACAGGCCTTCCCTCGAATATCTGATCCTCAGACCTTACTGATTGAAAATCTAACATTGGAGTCATTCTCCCTCCCCCACTTAGCCCACTCACATTTTTGCTTTGGGGTTTTTTTTGTTTTTTTTTTAAAGAAAGGGAAACTGTCAGAGTATATTCATGAACTGGAATAGGGCATAGCAACAGGTCAACCAATGAGGGGTGTTTGGTAACTGAAACATAGTATTTGTTGTATGGGACCATAAGAGACTGTTTGGAGCCTGGGTGTGGCTTAACTGTTCTGTATATAGATTTGAGGGCACTAGTTTCTCCCTCCTCCATTTTGCCTTCTCCATTTTGTGCTTCCATTTTGTGCTGTGTTTGTACTTGCTATTTCTCTTCCCTACAATACCTACAAGGGTATTGTATGCCTTATGTGTTGTTGTGTATATAAAGACATTTTGAATCCTGCTTAATAGTCTGCTTGTGTGTGCTGCAACGAACGCTGACAAGATTCATGTTTATCTTGAACTCCCATCAGGGGTGGGTTCCACTTACCTTCGCTACCAGTTCGCAATGGGAGTGTGTGCGTGCACACTCACTTCGCTTGCACACAACACTTCTGCGCATGCACAAAAGCTTCTGTGCATGCACAGAGCATCCGTGATGATATGGGTGGGTGGAGAATCCCGCAGTTGTTACTATCAGTTCACAAGATCTGGACTGAATGGGTAGCAGCCCACCACTGAATCCCATAAATGAAAAGATGATTGGGTTTTGGGCCCAGCTTAAAAACAGTGGTTTCACATCTGTAAACATTTAATTTGGGGCATTTTGCATCAACCATAGATGAAAAAAAATCCAAACTTTTTTTGGTTCCCCATGTCCTAAAACTTTGCCTTATTTAACCAGTCCATGAATGAGATAGTTTCTATTCCATACTAGCTTTTAAGTGTCAGGTCCAAGCTTTTTATCTAAAGACTGACAGCCTCTAGAGCTATCTGTTAGGCTTTGTTACTCATTACTGCAGTGGGAAGCTGCAGTGACTTGAAATAGAGGCAGGATAAGAATTGGCAATGTATACAGCAAGTTTCATGACATTGTGATTTTCTTAAGAACAGGTAGAGGGCCCTTCACTCAGCAGCGGAGAAAGGATCAAAGAGCAAATCTAGATGAAACACAAGAAATATCCTTATATTTAATTCCCAGGTGTGTAAGAGAGACTGAATGAAAATTATATCTGCTGAGATTAACCCTTTGATCCCCTTTGCAGTCAGTGAAGGAGAGTTTACCTCATTGATCCCATGTTGCAATTACAATTTTTTTTAAAAAAAAATCTCTCCTTAAAAATAATGGCACTGTGAGCAAACTTTATACAGATATCAATGTGATGTTTCTTCTAAAGTTTTTCATTAGAAACCTAATCTGGGAGGATCCAACACAAATCCCCCTTCCTTCTATTATTTCTCTCCGTGTGTATATGTGTGTATCAGTGGTGGGTTTCAAATTTTTTTACTACCGGTTCTGTGGGTGTGGCTTGGTGGGTGTGGCAGGGGAAGGATACTGTAAAATCTACATTTCCACCCCACTCCACAGGAAGGTTACTGCAAAATCCCCATTTCTTCTTGATCAGCTGGGACTTGGGAGGCAGAGAATAGATGGGGGCAGGGCCAGTCAGAATTTTTACTATCGGTTCTCCTAACTATTCAAAGTTTCCACTACCAGTTCTCCAAAACTGGTCAGAACCTGCTGAAACCCACCTCGTGTGTGTGTGTGTGTGTGTGTGTGTGTGTGTGTGTGTGTGGAGAGAGAGAGAGGCAGGAGGGGGAAACACTGGGGTAGTGTAGTAATTTAAGAAACAGGAGTAGGAGCAGACAGAGAGAGTGCCCTTCGGCACTTTGGCCAGTTGTACTTAGTCCTAGTTTGTTTGTTCATTAGATTTTTATCTTGCTTTTATTACGTTATGAATAACTGACAGCCTCGAACATAACATGACATTCCTTCCTCTTCCTCTTTCCCCCTGTGAGGTGGTTGGTTGAAAGAGAGTAATTAGCCCACAGTTACCCAGCCAACTTCCTTGCATAAAATGGAAATAGAATTCTCAGCCTCCTGGTTTGTAGGTTAGTACCTTAACCACTACACCAAACTGTTTTTTTTTTAAAAAAAACTTTGAATCATCACTGGAATAGCATGGCATATTATAGTATGATATATTTGATGGAAATGTTTTCATCCTGCAATGAACAGAAGCGGATGGATGGATGGATAAATGGATGAGTCTGATTAATATAGAAACTAAGCCTTCCATTCATTCGGCATTTACGCTTTCATCCAATTGTTAGTTATGTCCTGATCTGTTGCATGTCAGCATTACAAGTATTCAATGGAGTAAGCTATTTATCTATTCCATCAATGCTTTTACAAAATATATTTTAAAAAGTAAAAGAAATGCCAAGTTTTTTTCAATTTAGACATAGATTTCACACATCTTTTTCAAACCCATTGTTTGCAATATACAGTACATATTTTATATGCTACTATTCCTAATAGGTTTTTTTTTCAAAGCAACTATGTGAAATGCAGGTTTTTACATAACTTTCCCAAGTTGGTTTTGAACTGAGATTTTTTTTTTCAGCTGGATACTAGCAGACTCTGTGAATTAAGCTCCCATTCCTACTACAGCAGATTCTATTTTGGCAGAGCACAACATTTTCCTTGAAAAGAAATCTGTGATGGATTTCTTTTATGTCCCTGCCAATCACATCCATTATAGCGCTCCAACTGAATGGCAGTGATTTATGGCCGACCATTTATAAACAGTTGCACCATGTGACTCTAAGTGTGTTTCAGTGTTTTTTTTTATACAAGCCAAAGAACAACATGCAACTTGTATTATTGTACACTTCTTTTTTTCTGAGAAATAACTCTTCCTGCCCTCAACCTATACATATAGTACTAACCTACATCTCCTTTTGTGGGAAGCACACTTCAAAATATTATTAATTTATAGGGGGAAATGCAATTGAGAATTTCACCTAACCATTAACCTTTACAAGGTCACAAGTTATATTTTTTTCCTGGGTTTTTAAAATCTAGCATAGTTTCAAAGAGCACTATCTTCTTCCATTAATGGTCATCCTTGGCTAGAGAAGCTTGACAGCTTGAATTTGATTCACAGAAGGAACGAGAGCACTTTGTAGACTAGATGTCAAGGAGCACCATCCTATCCCTCCTACAGATGTGGACTTTCTGACATCCTGATTTTTATTCCTTTTTTAAAGAAGAAGAACAGAGCTCCCTGATGATTCTGCCAACTCTGTTTTATTTCTGAGTTTTATCCATTCATACATGTCTAAGAATCCCAGCCACATCACTTTTTGGTGATTGGTGGATGGAGGTTGGGTCTGCCAGCTTTTCCTCTTAATTTCTCAGCAGGCTTCAGTCTTCCCATCAGAAGTTGTGCTTTCCTCATAGCTCTTCTACTTTACTCTGGCCTGACTGATGAACCTCTGTCACAATTATTCCTCCCCCACTTTTACTGTCTGGATATGGTCAGCATCCTTCTTTAATGTGCTCAAAGGACATGGCATGTAAGGCCCTAATAATCTATCTCAGGGGGTCTTAAAAGTAATTTATGGAGCAGCATGGGCATCTGTTGCTCAGAGGAAAGAAACAACATCATGCAGTGCACCGTGTATATGAAAAGTTAAATTAGCTTTCTGGCTAGCAGCTGAAACCTTTAAAACTAGTGGAGAATGCAACAAACACAGTGATTTCTGCCACTTTCTTGACCTACTTCCCACCGATAAATACGATAGCGCTTGTCTTTATATGCCTTTGGTGTGCCTTTAATCAGTCCCAACTAGAGTGGATGTCAAAGGGAGCTTAAACATCTCGGTGACACATTTGTTATTTGGAATTCTTCTGATAAAGATATGGGCAATAAATTTGTTTTCTGTAAAGGAGGCTTTCCTAGTGACCATACGGTCCTTTATCTGTCACAGACATATAAAAAAACTAAAAATAAGTTTTGCATTCTCATCCACCTGCCCCAGTCTTAAATAATACAGGAAGGAAAATGTTGTCTTTGTCAAGTGCATCATAAAGAAAAGCTCAGCTCTGACAGCTTTATAGCAAGGAATATATGCATTAAGTAGTCAAAAATCCCTGTTTACTGAACATGTAGAAGAGAACTCATCCAAATGCCTATATAAAGCACATTGCTTATTTTTGACTCAGAAAACTGCATGGTTTTCTTTTTATGTTCAATTCCAATATAACAGATGTATCAGCATACTTATCTGGTCACAATAACAAATCACATCCCGCTGGTAATCATAAAGCCACTGAAGTTTGTTATTGTCCTTGTGTATAAATCCAGAAATAAAAGTGACAGCAAAACAAGAACACATTGAAATAAGTTCTTTTTAGTACGGACATGACTGAGAAAAGGAAGCTCTTGATTCAAATCTTGTCATAGAGTTACCGAGAATTTTCTTACCTCTCTGGCGAGAATAAAACTATACAACAGTACTACAAAGAAACTGACTTCACATATTCTAGTAATTATATTACATTAGAACCTGGAGTAATTATAGAAGGAATTCTTACTTAGGGATCCATTTTTTAAAAAAACATCAATGGTCATTTAGAATAGAATAGAATATTGAAAATCTAAAAATAGAGTATAAATCTAAGACTTGGATATGCATAAATGTGTAAATAAGTAAATACGTAAAATAGATATGTACAGAGAAAAACAGGTGAAATAGAAAACAACCACCGATGCAACAGCTTTCAGAAGTCAGTCAGTGGACTGAGTTAGTGTTGGTTTGTTTTTTCTTTTGTATTGCCTTAATGTATTCACGTTTGTATGTATTTTTGTTTTGTGTTTTTGTTTAATTTATAAAACCTTAATAAAAAAAATAGAATAGAATAGAATAACAGAATTGGAAGGGACCTTGGAGGTCTTCTAGTCCAACCTCCTGCTTAGGCAGAAAACCCTACACCACTTCAGACAAATGGTTATCCAACATTTTCTTAAAAACTTCCAGTGTTGGAGCATTCAAAACTTCTGGAGGCAAGTTGTTCCACTGATTAATTGTTCCAACAGTCAGGAAATGTCTCCTTAGTTCCAAGTTGCTTCTCTCCTTGATTAGTTTCCACCCATTGCGTCTTGTCCTGCCCTCAGGTGCTTTGGAGAATAGCTTGACTCACTCTTCTTTGAGGCATTTTCAAAAAAGACTTTGAAAAGGTAGCACCTCCTAATTTCAGAAAAATGAAACATTTTATAAGCTTGAGCAGAACTTTGAAGAGGCACAAACGCTTCAAAACAAAACATCTTAGAAATAACTTTAAAATAATTTAAAAGTAGAACACGGTTTCCCATTTCTAAGCAGAAAAGCACTTTCCTATCTTCTGGTATATGGATAATGAGTTCTGCCAGTCCTGTGTGCAGAAGCCACTTCCTTCAAGGCAAGGCCACCAGCTGTCACTCTTCATGATGAAACGTAAACACCTTGCTAAACAAAACAATGAGGTGGAATATGCCTTCCCTGGGTGGCCCTAACATTTTGTCCATTTAAATTATGGACAAATTCACTTTTCCAAGAAACTTTCAAGTGGAAATTTATGGAATTTAACCAGAGGAACTTTACCGTGAATGCTCAGGGACTTCTAATAATAGTTTGAACAGAGACTTGATCTGATAGGTAACACTGTACTTTTGCAGAAGATTAACTGCAAATGTATCATATCTGCATTGTTTTTAATGAAGATATCTTAATTTCTTAGTATCCCATCCAAAAAAACAAGATCTGAAAAATCAGAGTAAAATGTTCACGGACCTAAAAGACTACAGTCTCAATTTTTTAACATGTCTGCATCAGTGGTGGGTTGCCCCCGGTTTGGACTGGTTCTATAGAACCGGTAGTAAAAGTGGTGGGAGGCTCCGCCCACTGACCCGGACGTCATCATAAGTGATCTGTGCATGAGCAGAAGAGCGTGTGTGGGCATGATGCGAACCGGTAGTAAAGGTAAGTAGAACCTACCCCTGGTCTGCATAGTAATTTCTGTGAAAAATATTGGCATGATGGACTCTGAAAAACTATGTATTATTCTATATTTCAGCTTTCCTGTATTTAGGAAAGCATTATGCACATTTAATTGTTTTAACAACTGTCTCAGGGTTCCCAGGCAAAACGCAGCATGACACAGCAAAACCCGGAAATAACCACAGTGAGCTCTTTTGGGAATGCTGGTTTAATGCGCGCTGGCTTCAGGTACACGCTGCAGTCGAGATGATTTGAATTCGGCGCTACACCCTTCTGGCTTCTGACACTTAAATGTCCCTCCCTGGGCAGCCACGCCCTGTGAGCACAGCCATCAAGAGCGCTTATTAGTTCGTCAGTGGAATGTGGAACGCCGGTCCCCCTCTTCTTCCTCCAGCAGCGGCGTTTGTTTTTCTGTACAGCCATCAGCAACAGCAACAGCGCCCTTCATGTAAGACCACTACCTCCGGCACACGCGCCTCCCCACACCCCACACACGGCCGCCTAACACCCAGTGCCACCTCCACCCTTCATGTGTGTGTGTATGTTGGTTCGCTCTTCCTGTCCTTCCTCCGTGTCAGCACGGGTCAGCGTTGTCGAGCGTGAGGCTGGGCTTGACAAACTGATTTGAATTTGAATTTTCAGTTATATTAATTTTGTTATATGTTGTACTTTGTATTTTTAATTGTTTTAAGCTTCCTTGGGTGTTAGTTCAAATTAAATAATAATTTTGTTTTTAAAATCGATTTCACTTTCACAGTCAGCAGTTTTTACTCAATACCTTCCGGTACAGCTTTGTTGCAGTTTCTGGAGTTCCAACCAGATGCCCTTGGGTCCAAAAGCATCCATTCATGATTGATGTGCTCATATGCCTCATCACTATTTTGTGTTTATATTCATAATTATTCATGCATACTTTTAAAAAGTACAAGTGGTACTTACAACCGACTTACGATTCGACTTACAACCACAATTGGGCCCAAAATTTCCATTGTTAAGCAAGACAGTTAAGTAACTTTTGCCCCATTATATGATCTTTCTTGCTACAGTTTGTTAAGTGAATCAGTGTAGTTGTTAACTTAGTAACACGGCTGTTAAGTGAAGCTGGCTTCCCTATGACTTTGCTGATCAGAAAGTTGCAAAAGATGATCACATAACTCCGGGACCCTGCAACCGTTATAAATACATGCCAGTTGCCAAGCATCTAAATTTGGATCACATGACCATGGGGGGGGGGGAGATCAGTGGTGGGTTTCAAATTTTTATTACTATCAATTCTGTGGGTTTGGCTTGGTGGGCATGGCTTGGTGGGCATGGCAGGGGAAGGATACTGTAAAATCTCCATTTCCTCCTGATCACCTGGGACTCCGGAGGCAGAGAATAGATGGGGACAGGACCAGTCAGAATTTTTACTACTGGTTCTCCGAACCACTCAAAATTTCTGCTACCGGTTCTCCAGAACTGGTCAGAACCTGCTGAAACCCACCTCTGGGGGGGATGCTGCAGCAGTCATAAGTGTGCCATTGTAAGTTTGAACAGTCACTAAATGAATGGTTGTAAATTGAGGACTACCTGTAAGCTGCCATTCTCTTTTCTACTGGGTTTGGATAGTGCAGAGACAAAGTTTGGATCTGAGTTGCTGGAGCTTATTTCCTTTTAGAAATAAATATCCTCCTAGTTTCTGAAAACATAATACAAATAATCAGAACACTTCTGCAAGTGTTACACGAGGCTGGCTCCAGGGCGTTATCAACGCTTCATTGAGTGAGGGCCACTTCCCCACTGCCCTGAAAGAGGCGGTGGTGAGGCCCCTCCTCAAGAAGCCATCCCTGGATCCGGCAATATTGGCTAACTATTGTCCTGTCTCCAACCTTCGCTTTATGGCGAAGGTTGTTGAGAGTGTGGTTGCGCAACAGTTTCCACAATTCCTGGAGGAAACATCTTATCTAGATCCATTCCAGTCAGGTTTCAGGTCTGGGCACAGCACGGAAATGGCATTGGTCGCGTTGGTTGATGATCTCTGGAGGGCTCGGGACAGGGGGTGCTCCTCTGTTCTGGTCCTGTTAGATCTCTCAGCAGCTTTTGATACCATCGACCATGGTATCATGCTGCATTGGTTGGAAGAGCTGGGGGTGGGAGGCACCGTGTTACGGTGGTTCTCCTCCTTCCTCTCTAACCGGTCGCAGTTTGTGTTGACAGGGGGGCAGAGGTCGACCTTGAGGCCTCTTTTTTTTTTTTTTTTTTTACAAATACTTTATTAAGTTTCAAAATTAAAAGAAAACTAAAAATTTACAAAGTCTCTTTGTTATCCGGAGGTACAGTGTTCTTATAGGTTGAATATCATATATCTCATCTACTTTGTCCTAAACTATCTTTTTTCCCATCATTATATTTACATTCTATAAGTACATAGTCATGTTTCACAGTATCTATTCACAAAAAAACAGGTCATCGTCTTTTTCTATTATTTAGCCAGTTATACCAATTTTCCCATACTTCATAATATTTAGATATCTCATCATCCATTAGCAGACTCGTTAACTTTGCCATTTCTGCACACTCTAATATTTTGTTTATTAACATTTCTTCTGGGGGTTGAGTTTTACTTTTCCAGGATTTCGCAAATACCAATCTAGCCGCAGTTAATACTTGGGTTATAAGCTGGATTTTATTATTTTTTAGGCCGTCACCCACTATACCTAAAAGGAAAAGTTCTGGGGATAGGATTACATCTTGCTCTAACATTTCGCAAAGCCATTGTCATACTTTTGTCCAGAACCTTTTAGCTACTGGGCAGGACCACCACATATGGTAATACGTGCCGACCTCTTTCTCGCATTTCCAACACGTGGGTGAGAGATTTGGAAACATTTTTGCTAACCTAGCAGGCGCTAGATGCCATCTATGTAGCATTTTATAGTGATTCTCTCAGAATGTTACTGCTTTTGTCATTTTAAAATTTCTGTTCCACGCCTCCTCCCAATCATTAAAATTAACACAATAGCCAAAGTTTTTTCCCCAAATACTTAACTGGTTTTTTGCTATGGCCTCTGCCTTATCCTCATCTAATATGAAATTGTATATTTTTGTTAACATTTTCTTGTCTACTCCGCATATAATTTTGTCGAAGTCTCCAAATTTCCTTTCAATACCAAATTGGTCCCTATCTTTTTGGAATCTTGAATTCAACTGCCAATATTTCCACCAATCCAACTTGAATCCGTGTTCTCTCAGGGTTTCTAGAGGTTTAAGCCTTCCATTTTCATCCAAGATATCTTTATATGTACCAAGTTTTTCACTTTCCATCTTGTTTGGGGCAGTCAAAGCTTCCATAATAGAAAGCCAATTTGGGCCCTTGACATAAATTTTCTGTCTGATTTCCTCCCAGGTTTGTAAAAGTGTTTCTCTAATTTTATGATTGTGGAAATAGGTTTTCTTCCTTTTTTTGAAATCCCAAAGGTGGGCATGCCAACCTTCTTGCACGTCGTGTCCTTCTATCGTCAATATTCTCTTGTTACGTAGCGTTACCCATTCCTTGATCCAAATTAATTTCGCTGCTTTTTGATATACTTCCCAGTCCGGGAGTCTGAATCCGCCCATTTTTCTCTTGCCCTGTAATATTTTAAATGATATTCTCGATTTTTTTCCCTCCCATATAAAATTCCTAATATATCTATTCAGATCTAAGAAAAAAATTTTGTCCAAACTTAGTGGAATATTTTGGAATAAAAATAAAATTTTTGGTAAAATGCTCATTTTAATTGCGGCTATTTTCCCTGTGAGAGACAATTTTAATTTTTCCCATCTTTTAAGTTCCTGATGTATTTTATGTAACAATGGAGTGAAGTTATCCTCTTTCAAAGATGAATATCTCGCAGTAATGCAAATTCCTAGGTATTTAATTTTTTTTACTACCTGAAAACCTAATAGAGCTTCCAATTCCTTTTTTTGTATGTCTGTCATGTTTTTAGCTATTATTTTGTTTTTTTCCTTGTTAAGTTTGAGGCCCGCCACTTGGCCATATTTTTGTATTTCTAGTAAAACTCTTGGTCCAGTTTCTAGTGGGTCTTCCATGATAAGGGCTACGTCATCTGCGAAGGCTTATATCTTATAGATTTCCTTCCTCACCTTAGGTCCTTTAATTTCTTTAGTGGCTCTAATCTTTATCAGCAACACCTCTAGTGCAAGAATATAAAGTAAGGGGGATAGGGGGAATCCCTGCCTTACTCCTTTTTGTATCTGGAATATTTGGGTCTTATCCCCATTCATCAATATATTGGCCCTCTGATTATAATAAATATTTTGGATCATTTTCCTAAAGTTTGTCCCGAATTCCATTAAATTTATTTGATTTATCATAAAAAAAAATAAATTTATCTGAAAATAAATAAAAATCAGATAAATCAGACCTCAAGGCCTCTTATCTGTGGAGTGCCACAGGGATCGGTCCTCTCGCCCCTTTTGTTCAACATTTATGTGAAGCCGCTGGGTGAGATCATCTGTGGTTTCGGGGTGAGATACCATCAGTAGGCTGACGACACCCAGCTGTACATCTCCACCCCAGACCACCCCAACGATGCCCTTGAAGTGATGTCCCAGTGCCTGGAGGCTGTGCGGATCTGGATGGAGAAGAACAGGCTCAAGCTCAACCCTTCCAAGACTGAGTGGCTGTGGCTCCCGGCATCCCGATATAGTCAGTTGACTCCATCACTGACTATTGGGGGCGAGTCTTTGGCCCCCACGGAAAAGGCTCGCAAACTGGGAGTCCTCCTGGATAGGCAGCTGTCCTTGGAGGATCATCTGACGGCTGTGACCAGGGGGACCTTTTGTCAGGTTCGCCTGATTCACCAGTTGCGGCCCTTTCTTGATCGGGATTCCCTGTGCACAGTCACTCACGCCCTTGTCACCTCTCGCCTTGACTACTGCAACGCTCTCTACATGGGGCTCCCCTTGAGGAGCACCCGGAAGCTTCAACTGGTCCAGAATGCGGCCGCGCGGGTAGTGACGTGAGCAACATGGCGCTCCCATGTAACACCACTCCTGCGCGAGCTGCACTGGCTCCTGGTGGTCTTCCGGGTGCACTTCAAGGTGTTATCACCTTTAAAGCGCTCCATGGCATAGGGCCTAGTTATCTGCGAGACCGCCTACTGCCACAAATGACCTCCCACCGACCCGTGCGCTCCCACAGAGAGGGCCTCCTCAGGGTGCCATCAGCCAAACAATGTAGGCTGGTGACCCCCAGGGGGAGAGCCTTCTCTGTGGGTGCACCTACCCTCTGGAACCAGCTGCCCCCTGAGATAAGGAGAACTCAAGACCTCAGTGCCTTCTGCCGTGCCCTTAAAACCTACTTTTTTCAACAAGCCGGGCTGGCTTAGGAAGAAATTGTAGACGTTTCTTAAATTGGTTTGTTATTTTTAAAATTGGAGCCAAATTTATATGTATTTTTAATTCTTAATATTTGTATTGTATGTTTTTAATTCTGGCTGTTCACTGCCCTGAATCCTCAGGGAGAAGGGCCGTATATAAATTTTAAATAAATAAATAAATAAATCTCCCAAACATATTTCTAAACAATATTACCAGATTTCCATTTACATATAATGTACTGATCATCTTGATGATACCAGTAATGTTCAATTACTAATCTGCATTTATGTTTCTTTTTCCCATTTCTTTTGCTTCAGGGAATCTTAGTGGGGATCAAGCCCCAAAACGGATATATGCTTACCTGCAGTGATAGGCTCATCAGCAGTGGTGGGATTTAGCTGGTTCGGGCCGATTCGGGCAAATTGGTAGTTAAATTGCTGGCTGGCCCCGCCCCTTCCTGCCCTGTCCCTTCCAGGAGTCCACATGGGCCCCATTTTGGCTCCCAGGTAAGTACAGGGAGGACTATTAGGCCCAAAATGGGGCACAGAGGGATGCGGCACGGCCCCTCCATGGCCTGTTTTCACACCCAGGAGGCTGCAGTAAAGTTATGGTCTTTACTTTACTTTAATCTTAATACTAGTTCTAATATATACCATAATAAACACAATGCAAGATAAAGATAACAACATGAATTAATTGTCTGAGAAATCTCTATGATTAAATATGTTCTGCAATGTCCTGTTATGTTTTTTTTTCCCCTGTGAAAAAGGCTACCCCAATTCTGGGATGCTGGAGAATTCCTTGAGAATTTATTTTGAGGTGCTTTTATCCCGACTTTAACGGCATTAGGGTGCTAATGTCATCATATCCTGCCATGGCTTTCTTTGCTGCACTGTAATTTCCATTTGTTCATACTCCCATACTCCGTAAATAAGCCAACATTTTATCTCCTTAGTCAATTCAGGTGACATTTGAGAGGCCAGATTTGATTTCAGACTGCTGGAGAAAAGATGGTTCTATGAATGACAAGATCCTCTTGCAAACACAACATAAATGAATGTTTGTTTCAAATTGTTTCTGACCATCCCACAAGATCTGGTAGGGCAGACATGTGTCAGATCCTGTCTATTAAAGTGCCATCTGGTGGCACCCAGGAGATATGTCTTTTCTGTCACAATGCCTGCCCTTTGGAAAATTGTAAACCCTTGAAAAGCTGCATGTTCCCTGATGAGATTATCAATGTGATTTTTCAGTGTGATTTTTGTTTTTGTATATAATATGTCTGTTCTATGAATTTGGTTTGTTTATCTTCAGATGCCACTGTGTTCTAATTGAACAATTGTGTTATATCTGTGTGTATGTGATTGTTGTTTTTAATCATAAGTGGTTTTAGTCATAAGTGGTGAAATACACAGCTATGTAAATTGATTAAACAATCTCTCCCTCTCTCTCCCCCTCCTTCCCTCCCTCCCTCTCTCTGTCTCTCTCTCTCTCTCCCTGTCTCTCTCATCAATCTATCTATCTCTAAATTATTTTCTAATAATGATACTGCTGCTGAAAACAAAGATAATGAGTACATGGTAACTGATTCCCTCAAGGAACCGTCTAATTATGACCTACTGCATATAGTTTTAAGAAAATAAAACTGATTTTCTCTATATAGCATTAAAGATAAATTTGATATGTCCTGCCATCTAGTGGACAAAAGGCGGAACAATTATTTCTTCAGATAATAGGACCTATCTATCACACATTCGTTTCTCTGATCATACAGGATACAGGGGTACATTTCAGTCTCTTCTCTTTTGACACCAGGGTGAAGGAACATGTCTGATTCTTAAATTAAAAGCCACTTGCCCAAGCCTAAAAATCTTATTTAGTGAACATTTGTAGGAGAATTTTCCTACAGTCATGTTTGAACCAGAGACTGGGACACAATTGCATTAAAGCCCAAATTGGTTTATTGACAGTATTGGAGGCAAAGACAGAACTAAAGAGAAGATGATTTACAATGCCTCTTTATAGAGGCAATTTACAATGCCTCTGTATAGATTGATGCGAATTAGAGTGCACATGTGAATGGATACCACAGCAAGATAGTTGATTGGATACACATTTAATCTGGTAGTATGATCATTGATTGAAAAGGGACGGCATGGCCCAATGGCTCAGACACTGAGCTTGTCAAAAGGTTGGCAGTTCAGCAGTTCGAATCCCTAGTGCCGCGTGACGGGGTGAGCTCCCATTACTTAAAAAATAATAAAACAACAAAACAAAACAAAACAAAACAAAACAAAACAAAACAAAACAAAA
>WNWU01000011.1:17976617-17998303 GCA_012654045.1 Ptyas mucosa | reverse complement strand
CAAAACAAAACAAAACAAAACAAAACAAAACAAAACAAAACAAAACACTTGTCCCAGCTTCTGCCAACCTAGCAATTTGAAAGCACGTAAAAAATGCAAGTAGAAAAATAGGGACCACCTTTGGTGGGAAGGTAACAGCGTTCCATGCGCCTTTGTCGTTTAGTCATACTGGCCACATGACCACAGAGACATCTTCAAACAGCGCTGGTTCTTCAGCTTTGAAACGGAGATGAGCACCGCCCTCTAGAGTCGGGAACAACTAGCACATATGTGTGAGGGAAACCTTTACCTATGATCACTGAGGCTGTTAGGGTACAACAATGAGGTAAAGGGTTTTTTTGAGAGAACAAAGTTACAGCATTTCATGCCTAGTTTCTTTCTGGAAAGTTACTGTTATAGGTTTACCAAATTGTCCTGGCTTCCTAGAGTCTATCTTCATCTTCTGTATCTTTTCCCATCCCATGAGCATTCTTTTCCACCATGCAATTAAAAATGTTAATATCATGATATAAAATACAAATGAAAATACATGTATCAGGAAAATGGAGAAGGGAAAGAAGGATGAAGAAGTGTAGGGAAAAAGGGGACTGGAAAGAAAAAAACCCACTTTTTTCCACCACAGTAAAATGCAAAATAGAATTACAACCTCAACTTTTTACTTTACAAATTTAGCAAGCATTGACCGTTTTCCTAAGAACAAACCAGATTGAACAGCAAAATTTAGAATCAAGGACTTATGTTTTTCTGTCTTGGGCACAAAGTCTAGAAGTTGTTTCCAAGTAGAAATGTATTCTTTTCTGTAATTAAAACTGCCCGTTTTGCCAACTTTGCTAACTCCAACACTTTTTCCATCCATTCTTCTGTTGTGAGGGATTAATGAAAATTTCCATTCTGTAAATATGGAGTTCTTGCTGCAATCAACATATACAATAATGAAGTCTAAAAACTTTTTTTCCAACTCCTTATGTAATAATCCTAAAAAAACCCTTCAATCTCCAATTTTACATTAGTTTTAAATAATCTTCTGCATTATAAAATGGTTTTGGGACCAATGTTTCTTTGCTTTGTCACAAACCCACCAAATATAATAAAAAGAGCATTCTTTGGTTTTTTTTTTTTTAAAAAAATAGAGCTGAACCACCATTTTAGTTTACCTGAAAAAGAGCATTCACAGGAAAGATAGCTGGCTAATTTGACACAAAATAGGTGATCTGGGTCTAGGACAACTCACTCTGGCCAACTCACCAAAGCCAACTCACCACACAACTTACAACCACAATGGAGCCCAAAATTTATGTTGCTAAGTGAAATATTAGTTAAGTGAGTTTTGCTGCATTTTACAACCTTTCTTGCCACAGTTGTTGAGTGAATCATTTCAGGTAAAAGTCAGTCATCCAGGTCATGGTTGTCCCAAAGGTGCTTTTTCAGGAGGCAACTAGACTTTCTTGTTTTTTCTTTGAAGACGTTTCGCTCCTCATCCAAGAAGCTTCTTCAGCTCTGACAGGTTAGTGGGGAATGAAAGGATTTATATTCCTTGTATTCAAAGAAATTTCAGTTGTTAAGTTAGCAATACAGTTGTTAAGTGAATCTGGCTTTCCCATTGACTTTGTTTGTCAGAAGGTTACAAAAGGTGATCACATGACCCCGGGCGGGGGTGGGCTACTGGGGGTTCACAGGAGTTCAGGAGAACCTCTAGCTAAGATTCTGTGCAGTTTGGAGAACCCACAAATCCTACTCCTGGCTGGCCCCGCCCCGCCCAACCCTCCCCACCCCTCCCAGGAGTCCCCACACAGCCCATTTGGGATGCAAGTAAGTGCAGGGCACACATGGAGGCTCGGGGAAGGCAAAAAATGGGCCTACCAGAAGTGAAGGCAGGAAACAGGCCTGTTCTGGCCTCCAGACAGCCTTCAGAGCCTGAGGAGACCATTTTCACTCTCCTGAAGGCTCGAGGAAAGACTCCAGAGCCTGGGGAGGGCAAAAACACACCCCACTGTGGTGCAGGAGGCTAACTAGGCCATGGCCGCCATGGCCACACCCATCCAGCAACCGGGCAGAGAACCCCTTGCTAAAAGTTTTGAAGCCCACCACTGACCCTGGGAGACTGCAATCTTCATGGATATGAACCAGTTCCGAAGCATCCAAATTTTGATCACATGTCCATGGATATGCTGTAATCACCATAAGTGTGAAAAACAGTCATAAGACACTTTTTTCAGTGCCATTGCAACTTTGAACAGTCACTAAACAAACTTTTGTAAGTTGAGGACTGCCTGTGTTCACAAATGTTAAGGAATAGTACTGAAAGGAAGCACTGAAATTTAAGGGATTATTTTATTAAACATCAGTTTTATGAAGATAATTAAAGTTTTATTACACTTCAGGGTTAGACTTGAAGACTTCAAACCTATGATTCTAGGAGCACCTTAAACATTTCATAGCTTTGTGAATCTATAAAGCCACTGCCATTATATGTTCACTGAAACAGTTACAGTAACATCTGGATTTACTTCTCACAAACTAATAAAATGTCTTTATAAATAGAAGAAAATTGTGCGAGTGTTTAATGAGATGTATTATGTTGTTTTTCTTTTAATCACTTCAGTGAGTTTCCTTTATAGTTTATTTCATCCAGTGTAAGATTTTTTTAAAAGCGGTTTATTTCTTGTTCTGCTCAGTAAGTCTGTAATGACTAGATAATACATTCTATAGTCCGATGAAAGAATTCGTTGAAAACTGGTATATGTTGCAGCCATTGCTGTTAATTTTATTAATACGATACATGAGGTAGACCCATAAGAACTATTATTCCAGAACTGCATTGAAGATTATTGGTCTGTATAAAACTTCATTAAATTATTGAAAATTACTGTAATTCCAACAAATTTGTTCAAGAAGCAGCAGTGCAGCTGGGTTACATATTAGGATTGAAATCTATAGGAGTCTCCAAAAGATTGTGTGTGTGTGTGTGTGTGTGTGTGTGTGTGTGTGTGTGTAATTCCAAATTACAAAATAGCAATAGCATTTAGACTTGTATATACTGCTTCACAGTGCCTTACAACCGTCTCTAAGTGGGTTACAGAGTCAGCAAAATGCTCCCAACAATCTGGGTCCTCATTTGACCGATCTCGAAAGGATGGAAGGCTGAGTCAACCTTGAGCCAGTCAAGATCGAACTCCTGGCAGTTGGCAGAATTAGCCTGCAATACTGCATTCTAACCACTGCAGCACCTTGGCTCTAAAAGTTTAAAAACAGTTAGTGCCCTATAAGCATTAAACCTGTCTTTGATACTGATGTAGTATGAAGGGATCCAGAAGACTGTTTATTGAACCAAATCAGAATCCCAACTTTAATCTGATTTTTGAACCCAGAATCTAAAATTAATATATGGATGAAATCACACATTTGGGTGAGAGAGAAGTTCCCTGAGGATGAACTCCAGAATGAGTATGAAAGTTTGGAAGACTAAACCTCTTTCTGGTAACTGACCCAGATTGGATCCAGTAATCAATTGCTTCCTTGTAGCTCATTCCCCATACAGCAATTCCTGAATAATTTTAACAATTCTTGAATGACTTCAGTTTAGGGTAATAGCTTATTGAACTTTTTAGACTGGAATCTAACCACTGAGAAATAGAAATGCAAAGCTTTTCAACAAATAAGTAATACATTATGCAATCCAATATTACACACTAAATTTCACCATTGATCTCTTTTGTTCTCTACTGGCAGAATATCAGTATTCTAAACTAAAGAGAACTGAGACTCAATAACTAAAGTCATTAAACCTGTAGCCTTGAATTTAGCTCTAAAAGTTCCAAAGGAGTACAAGTACTTACTATATTACCTACCATGATCTGTTTAGATAGAAACAAAAGTATGTGCGCTCTTATTAAATTGCATTTTGTTATTCAATTACATCCCATTGGTGACACTTTCCATGTTTCATTGCTGTTCTACCACTTTTGATCCTTTAGAGCAGGGACGTCAAATTTGCGTCATCATAGCAGCATCATGTGACATATCAGCACTTTCTCCTCCTTCGCTAAACTGGGCGGGGGTGGAGCCAGCACATGACACATCCGGCCCGTGGACCATGAGTTTGACACCCCTATTTTAGAGTTACTAAGGTGCAAAGTTTGATTTGGATTTTTTTAAAAAAAACATTAATAGATAGTTCTTATATATTTAACATTTCTCAATTTTTATCTCACTTTTGTCCAGCTCCTGCCTCCCTTCTTCCCAAACAAAACATATCAAACAGTCACTGAACACACATAGTCAATTAAGATATCTTGATTTTAAAAAAAGGCTTGCTTTGGAGCAGTGTTTCTCAATGTTGGCAATTTTAAACTCTGTGTACTTCAATTGCCAGAATTCTTCAGCCAGTCTGCTGGCTGGGGAATTTTGGGAGTTTAGGTTCACACAGCTTAAATTTGCCAAGTTTGACAATTACAGTATTAGATGCTAAGAAGAAGAAAATAATCTTTCCGATGTTAGAATGCAGTACTGCAGGCTACTTCTGCTGACTGCCGGCTGACTGCAATTTGGCAGATCAAATCTCACCAGGCTTGAGGTTAACTCAGCCTTCCATCCTTCCGAGGTTGGTAAAATGAGGACCCAGATTATTGGGGGCAATATGCTGATTGTGTAAATCACTTAGGAAAGGTTGTAAAAAAAAGCACTGTGAAATCGTATATAAGTCTAAGTGCTATTACTATATCTATCAATCAATCAATCAATTAATATACCTCACATGTTCAAAAAGTTTATTTTCTCAGTCATTCATGCCCTACTCACTTTCAGGTTGGACTACTACAATGCGCTCTATATGGGACTCCCTTGAAGACTATTTAGACTATTTGCACATTGGGCCATGAGCTGCATTGGTTGCCAGTTTGGTTCAGAGAGCTGTGATGGTGCAGTGATTAGAATGCAGTATTGAAGGCTAATTCTGAGGAGCCTGAGTGGCGTAGCAGGCTAATGCCTCCTATTAAGGCAGCATTTAACATCCAGCTGCCTGCAATTACTGCGAGTTCTAATCTCACCAGGCTCAAGGTTGACTCAGCCTTCCATCCTTTCTAAGGTGGGTAAAATGAGGACCCGGTTTGTGGGGGCAATAAGCTGACTTTGTATAAAATATACAAAAAGTATGAAGGCTATTGCTTAACACATTGTAAGCTGCCCTGAGTCTCCGGAGGAGAGCGGCATATAAATATAAATTAAAAAAAAAAAATTCTGTGACTGCCAGTAGTTCTGTATGCCAGTCAGTGCTGTTTTTTTGTGAGAGGGGCAGCTCTACAAATCTGATTATTAATTCAATAAAAATAAAACAAATTTATGTCAATATTGGTAATACCAATTACTCATAACCAATATCAGAAATTGCATTTATTTATACAATTTATATACCTGCTCATCTCGCCAATATCTTTAAAGCCTCTACAAGAGGACCAGTGCTACCTGAATATCTGGGGAAATGCTGCTCCACAGGGAAGGTGCAGTGAAAGAAAGGCAAAAATCCAAGTTCCTACAACATGACAATATTTAGAGCATACACACTCTGCTGGTTCTGGTGGGGTGAAAGAAACAATAAGAGTCAGGCAATCAGACAAGTAGCCTGGCCCCAACCCATGCAGGGCTTTCTAGATGATAATCAACACCTTGAATTGTACTGGCAGCTAGTGCAGTTCACAGAGCAGTTACATGTCTATATTATAAGGGAGTCAAGCTATTCTCCAAAGCACCTGAGGGTAGGACAAGAAGCTATGGATGGAAAATAAGCATATAAGCATAAGCATAGCAACATAGAGCTTTATCATTAATATCACTACTTAGGTGATTTGCGTCCACTTCAATTCATCACCCAATAACTTTTTCCTAGCAAAGAGGAAAATAATTCATGGTTCACATTCTGTTTTTATTGGAGGGAAAAAGCATTATATTTCTTCAAACCAACATAGGGTTAACATATTTAATGAAAAGAAGGACTAGGGGTGACATGATAGCAGCTTTCCAATATCTCAGGGGCTGCCACAAAGAAAAGGGAGTCAAGTTATTCTCCAAAGCACCTGAGGGTAGAACAAGAAGCAATGGGTGGAAACTAATCAAAGAGAGAAGCAACCTAGAACTAAGGAGAAATTTCCTGACATCTAGAACAATTAATCAGTGGAACAACTTGCCTCCAGAAGTTGTGAATGCTCCAACACTGGAAGTTTTTAAGAAGAGATTGGATAACCATTTGTCTGAAATGGTATAAGGTTTCCTGCCTAAGCAGGGGGTTGGATTAGAAGACCTCCAAGGTCCCTCCCAACTCTTATTTTATCTAGGCAATTATAAAAAACACCCCAAATAATCGGACGGCTTCATTCTGGGCCAAATGCTCTTCCAGGGCATCCCCATATGCAGTGCTACAGTAGTCCAGCTAGGAGATCGGTGAGTAACTTTGAAAAGGGGTTTCCAATCCATAAACTGATGCAACTCCCACAGAAGCCAAAGCTGTAGAAATATCTTCCTAGCCATAACTCTTCAATTAGGAGCCACAACACCAGGAACATTCTTTAACTATACACCACCTTTATCTGGAGGAGGGCAATCTCGTTCAGAGACCGGATGGAAAATTTCCAAATCTAGGAAGGTATAATGGGCGGTGAGAATAACTTTGATGAAGAAGAGAAAGAACCATAGCTAAGGCAACAACCAAATAAGAGAAAACTTCACCCCAAAGAATGGACTGGAATTTGAAAAAGGTTCTAAGGCTTGATCCTCCCTACTTCTCTTCAGGATAATGACTAAAGAGTTTTTTTTAAAGACTGAATAGTTTTTTTTTTTTTATTTATGAATGGGAACTCTGCTGTTATCCCTTTTTCCCCCGGGCTATAGCTCACCGCATCTTCCCCCTTCCATACACCCATTTCACAGAAACATAGATAATGTGGAGTCACATAATTCCCTTTGAAGTGGGATGTCCTATAGCCACAGCTTCACCAGGCCATTCTTCAATTGAGTCTTCTGTTCCTTTTCTTCTTTAACTGTTCCAGCGATTTAAATAAAAAGCTAGAAAGTGATCTGAATAAATGAATGAAAAGATCTTACAGCATTCATTCTTAATGAGAGATATCAGAATATTAAAACTTTTTTTTTTCACACATTTATTGAACGTGCCAAAACTATCCTGCAGAACTTGCCTGGATAGATGGCAGCCCTATCTGACCTTAGATGATCCTGAAAAGCTAAAGTAAGGCTAGAAAATTGGGATGGCAAGATATTTATACACCGTTGCCAAGAAAACTACATGACTGAATCCCGGAAGTCATAGAAATTGAGAAATTGCCTTCACCTTTAGTCCAAACAGTGTCATCCTCATTTGCATGTCACTAGTTCCCATATGTTCAGCGCTAATGAGAAAGTCCACAACACCATCACACATAGGCACACAGACAGTGGATTGCTTGGGGCCCTCTTTCATTAATACTGTACATTGCTGCTTGTGGTATAGTAAACAGGTATGTAGACGTTTTACAGCACCACCGTATTAAAAGTGGCAACCACTCTAGTTAGAAAGATGTCAGGAGCAAAAACCAAGAGGAACAGGAAATGTTTTATTTTCCAGCTAATTCCCCATACATTTCAAACTTCACAAGTTTTCTCTCAAGGGAAATTACAGCATTGTATACCTAACAAACTAAAATAAATCAATACGTACAACTTAGAATGCCTCTTGCTGAAAGAAATGTGGCAACGTTAAAAGGCTCAGATTTCCAGTTTGTTTGGACATTCAGGGAGGCTGATATTTCACTGAGGACAAGATGAAAATGAGATGGGGGAGGGGGGAATGAAAATTACAGTGTACTTTAAACATTAACACATTTATTATAACCACTAAAATATGTTCATATGTGAAGCATTGCAAGATTATAGGTTGCCTTTGGCTACAGCAAACTAACAAGGCAGTCTGTAAAGAAAAGGGCCTGTTAATATAATGGATTGATGTCAAACTGTTAGTTAAACTTTGTTCCTCTTGAAATCAGTGGATAACTAAATTTAACTAACTACAAATCTAACTGTATGTGTATATTCTGTTGTTCCTCCAAAATTATATATATATTTTCCAGTGGTGGATTTCAAATTTTTTTACTACCGGTTCTGTGGGTGTGGCTTGGTGGGCGTGGCTTGGCGGGTGTGGCAGGGGAAGAACACTGTAAAATCTCCATTCTCACCCCAGTCCAGGGAAAGGTTACTGCAAAATCCCCATTTCCTTCTGATCAGCTGGGACTCTGGAGGCAGAGAATAAATGGGGGCGGGGCCTGCCAGAATTTTTACTACTGGTTCTCCAAACTACTCAAAATTTCTGCTACCGGTTCTCCAGAACTGGTCAGAACCTGCTGAAACCCACCTCTGATTCCCCCCCCCCCTATTTTATTCAAACAGCAATATGGAAAATGGGTAATACTGAGATAGGGACTAAACCAAAGTCCCTCAGTGAATTTCCACATCTGAAGGTAAATTTGAATTTACCTTCAAATCTGAAGGTAAATTTGAATTTACCTTCAAATGTGGAAATTCACTGAGGGACTTTGGTTTAGTCTCTCTCTCAGTTTTTTTCTGTTCCTACTTCAACACCTTAACCAATTATTTTTGTTTAATTATTAAGTAACAACAAAAAAGGGATAGTCCACTAACTTCCTGTCCTCAAATTACTCATTATTGCTGTTAACCATCCTAATAATTATTCAGCAGATCCTTTGACCAACCCGTTTTAAAATACCAACCCATATCTTGTTCCAATATCTCAGGGATTGTCACAAAGAAGGAGTCAAACTATTCTCCAAAGCACCTCAGGGCAGGACAAGAAGCAATGGATGGAAACTAATCAAGGAGAGAAGCAACCTAGAACTAAGGAGAAATTTCCTGACACTTAAAACAATTAATCAGTGGAACAACTTGCCTCCAGATGTTGTGAATGCTCCAACACAACCATTTGCCTAAAATGGTATAGGGTTTCCTGTCTGAGAAGGGGGTTGGACTAGAAGACATCCAAGGTCCCTTCGAACACTGTTATTCTATTCTAACCCCATAAAGTACCACTTTATATTGTCTTGGTAAGACCACATTTGGAATACTGCACCCAGTTTTGGTCACCTTAATATAAAAAAGATGTTACGACACTAGAAAGAGTACAGAGAAGAGAAACAAAGATTATTAGAGAGCTGGAGGCTAAAACGTATGATGAACGGTTGCAGGACCTGGGAATATCTCTTCTAACAAAGAGAAGGACTAGGAGTGATATGATAGCAGTCCTCCAATATCTGCCACAACAAAGAGGGGATTCAAACTATTATCCAAGGCACCTGATGGCAGGACAAGAAATAAGAGCTAGAAATGTATCAAGGAAAGATCCAGTCTAGAACTAAGAAGAAATTTCCTGACAGTGAGAACAATTACCAATGGACCAGCTTGCCTTTAGAAGTTGTGGATACTGCATCCTTGTAGGTTTTTAGGAAGAGATTGGACAGCCATTTGTCAGGAACTCCATAGGGTCTCCTACTTGTGCAGAGGTTGAACTAGAAGATCACCAAGGTCATTTCCAACACTATTATTCTGTTAACCTGATGCCCCTGTCTTAGGGCATTCACACTTTTAAGCTGAAATATATACTGTTGGAAATTCTTCCTTTATTTCATGGTTACACACCTTCTTCTAATCTTCTAGCACAGTCTTTCTCAACCTTGACAACCTTATGATGCGAGGACTTCAACTCCTAGAATCTCTCAGCTAGCATGAAATCCACAAATCTTAACTTTTCCCAAGGTTGAGAAACTTTCATCTAGCCTCATGAGACAAGGAAGCAGAATGAATTTTGCTATATCAAGACCACACATTGAGAATATATGAGGTACGATTGCCCTCTGCTGGCTGTTGCTAACATTCTATGCAAACATGTGCAACGATATGGCCGTATTCTCCTCTGATTTGAAACAATGCCAGCATATGCTCCTTGCAATGTATGTATTTTGATTTCTGGGATTACAGATGTTTCACAAAGCTGTGTAAGGATTAATTGGTGTAATTTTATGGCAAATGAAGGTAGCAATTAGAAATGGCAGGTTCTCGTTAAAATATTGATAATCAGGTCAGTTGGAAATGAGGTGCCCCAGAGTCTTTTTTTCTTTCACAACACTACTTATACTATTTAAAGTAAAAATCACTTGATTTAAGTCATATCATTGTTCCATCTGTTTGCTCAGGTGTTGTTTGTTTATTAAAAAGGTTTAATGGTTGCAAACAGCTGGATCATATTTTCTGAGGGGAAAACAATTTTAAAATGGTATAATCAAGTAATTTCATGTAGTTTCTCCCATTCCCTAATCTGGCTTCAATTCTTGCAGCCTCATTTCCATATAGTTGAAATTGCAAACAGAGGTAATGTTAAACAAATGTTCCTGTTTAAACCCTGGAAAAGATTAGCCAGTGAGCAAATTCAGAAAAGCTTTTATTCTAATAACAAAAGAACTGGTGGCTTGTTTGTTTTTGCTACTGCTGGAAACTGTATCCTATTGTAGTATACAGCTAGTAGAGTTGAATTGGTGCTGAATTGCTCGAACAAGACTTGTTTAAACAGATTTCATTGTTAAACACAGGAAAAAATAAAAATATTGTAACTTGTTT
Organism: Ptyas mucosa; assembly: GCA_012654045.1. Classification (NCBI taxonomy): domain Eukaryota; kingdom Metazoa; phylum Chordata; class Lepidosauria; order Squamata; family Colubridae; genus Ptyas; species Ptyas mucosa. The sequence continues at coordinate 17,987,638 of WNWU01000011.1, read as the reverse complement.
TCCATAGTTTTGGATTTCTTTCAAAACATGATCTTTCTACTAGCAACAAAAAATTATTGTAGGGTTGTTCTTGCTTTTTTGAGCTGACCTTTCATTAAAATTATACATTAAAAATGGCAGATAGTTTGAGGAGAACTTGTAGAAAAGGAAGAAGCATTTCACAGACATAATGAAGCATGTTCTGGAGATGGAATTGATTGTGTGGGTTCACACATAGAAATATCAAAGAATGCGAATGATTTTTTAGGGCAAACAGCTTGCAAATTCTGCTATAAAACATTGAGCTAACAGGTGGATTAGAAGTGTAGAGACAAACTGTGTAAATAAGATCCAATTAGATCCATTCAGTAGAGAACTGTTTTTATTTTCTAAGTCCTTTAGGTATTGCCCCAAGGGCTTATTACACGTATGTCAAACTCGTGGTGTCACGTTGCCATCAAGTGATGTTTCATGACATTTTTTCCATTTATGGAGCTGGGGTGGGCATGGCCTCTACGTAATGCAACAGGCTCACGGACCGCCAGTTTGATACCCCTGGCTTATTATATACACTACAATGTGAAGTCACAGATGCCAATATTTTTAGCTGCTGTTGGCCTTCATACACACTGAGTTCTTCCCCAGAACCTTGGCTGTCATAATATATTAACACCGTATACGTGCTGATGCAAATAGTGTGGCCTTTTTGTAATTGACAAATGGAGATTTTGTCAATATGCAGAATTTTTAAGGGCTGTTCATGAATTTTTGGTATGGGAACCCGTATGATCACCACAGCAGATTTATGCCATAATCTTTCAACTTTGATTTTCAGATGTTGACATTTTGTGATCAACTCCATTTCTATGTCTTCTCTTCTACTATCTCATGATATTGACACAACAATTATCCACACTTTCTTCTTTTCAACCATAGTTAAATCTGGTGTGTTATGGGTCAAGATTTTATCAGTCTGTATTCAGAAATCCCAAAATATTTTAACCTGATCATTTTCAATTACTTTTTCAACTATTATATTCCCACCAATTTTTCACTACTGATTAATTTTTTATAGTTGTTCTCCTGAATTATTTTGATAAATGTGTTATATTGCTGTTGAGAATATGATCCACTTTTGCTTCTTTGCACAATCTGCACTTTGAATTATTTGACGGTTTTAGAAATCTGACTTTGATTGCATTGCTCTTTAAATAGCCAAAACAAACCTTCAGTTTCTTTTTTAATGCTCCAGATCTAAGTCATTTCCAGGTTGAATCGTCACCCGCTTTCCCTTCAGTCTTTTGTAGAAATTGACCATGTAATGCTTTTCCTTGATCTCCTAAAGGTGCTTTTTCAAAAGTCAACTAGACTTTGTTTTTCCTTGAAGACCCAATGGTTCTTTTTCAAGAGGCAACTGAGCTTTCTGATTTTTCTTTGAAGATGTTTCACTTCTCATCCAAGAAGCTTCTTCAGCTCTTCAGAAGAAGAAGCTTCTTGGATGAGAAGTGAAACATCTTCAAAGAAAAGCCAGAACGTCCAGTTGTCTCTTTAAAGAACACCTTTGGGACAACCATGACCTTGGATGACTGAGAATCTCCATAGACATTTCCTTGAAGACATTTCACTTCTCATCCAAGAACCTTCTACAGTTCTGACTGAATGGTGAAGGATGGAAAATTTATATTCCTTGCAGTCATCTGGTTGTTAGTATTCTGAGTGTTAACGACCAGATAACTGCAAAGAATATAAATCCTTCCATCATCTACCATTCAATCAGAACTGAAGAAGCTTATTGGATGAGAAGAGAAACATCTTCAACCTGGATGACTGAGAATCGCCATAGACATTTTCCTTGCTAGCACTCTGTTTGTGTTTTTATTGCATTATTTTCATATTGCTTTGCTTTCCATACATCCAGTAAGTTCCAATTTTTCACTTGCGTCAATGCTTGTTGTTGATTATCTCTTATGTAATCAGTCATTGCATGCTTTCCTGGTTCAACAGTTTGTTTGACTTGAAATAAGCTTCTGCCTCCATTTCTGCAGGGTAAGAATAACTGTTAATATCACTATAGGGATGTGATGCACAGGGAATAATCATGAATTATTTTCCAGTCCCACCACTCAATTCTACTTGTTTCCACTTACTAAATCGAGCAGTGTATCATATAACTAGTGTGACCCATGTATATATAGTCTTTATGGTCATTCAATTTTGTTTTATAATTAACTTTAATTTTGCCATTTTTGCAAAACATTATTTTCATTAACCTCTATACAATTTGTGGGGATATTAAGATACAGAGTTTACACTTACAGTCATGGCTGTAAATGATGGCACCCCTGAAATTTTTCCAGAAAATGAAGTAATCCTCACAGAAAAGTATTGCAGTAACACATGTTTTGCTATACACATGTTTATTCCCTTTGTGTGTATTGGAACAAAACCAAAAAAGGGAGGGAAAAAAGCAAATTGGACATAATGTCACACAAAACTCCAAAAATGGGCTGGACAAAATCATTGGCACCCTTTACTTAATATTTGGTTGCACACCTTTTGGAATAAATAACTGAAATCAGTCGCTTCCAATAACTATCAATAAGCTTCTTACACCTCTCACCCAGAATTTTGGACCACTCTTCCTTTGCAAACTGCTCCAGGTCTCTCTTATTGGAAGGGCGCCTCTTCCCAACAGCAATTTTAAGATCTCTCCACAGGTGTTCAATGGGATTGAGATCTGGACTCATTGCTGGCCACTTCAGAACTCTCCAGTGCTTTGTTGCCATCCATTTCTGGGTGCTTTCTGACGTATGTTTGGGGTCATTGTCCTGCTGGAAGACCCAAGATCTCCGATGCAAACCCAGCTTTCTGACACTGGGCTCTACAGTGCGACCCAAAATCCATTGGTTATCCTCAGATTTCATGATGCCTTGCACACATTCAAGGCACCCAGTGCCAGAGGCAGCAAAATAACCCCAAAACATCAGTGAACCTCCACCATATTTCACTGTAGGTACTGTGTTCTTTTCTTTGTAGGCCTCATTTCGTTTGCGGTAAACAGTAGAATGATGTGCTTTACCAAAAAGCTCTATCTTGGTCTCATCTGTCCACAAGACGTTTGCCCAGAAGGATTTTGGCTTACTGAAGTACATGCTTTTTATATCTCTGTGTCAGCAGTGGGGTACTCCTGGGTCTCCTGCCATAGCGTTTCATTTCCTTTAAATGTCGACGGACAGTTCGCACTGACACTGATGCTCCCTGAGCCTGCAGGACAGCTTGAATTGCTTTGGAACTTGTTTGGGGCTGCTTATCCACCATCCGGACTATCCTGCGTTGGCACCTTTCATCAATTTTTCTCTTCCGTCCACGCCCAGGGAGATTAGCTACAGTGCCATGGGTTGCAAACTTCTTGATAATGTTGCACACTCTGGACAAAGGCAAATCTAGATCTCTGGAGATGGACTTGTAACCTTGAGATTGGTGATATTTTTCCACAATTTTGGTTCTCAAGTCCTCAGGCAGTTCTCTTCTCCTCTTTCTGTTGTCCATGCTTAGTGTGCCACACACAGACACACAATGCAAAGACTAAGTGAACTTTTCTCCTTTTTATCTGCTTTCAGGTGTGAGATTTATATTGCCCACACCTGTTACTTGCCCCAGGTGAGTTTAAAGGAGCATCACATGCTTGAAACAATCTTATTTATCCACAATTTTGAAAGGGTGCCAATGATTTTGTCCAGCCCATTTTTGGAGTTTTGTGTGACATTATGTCCAATTTGCTTTTTTCCCTCCCTTTTTTGGTTTTGTTCCAATACACACAAAGGGAATAAACATGTGTATAGCAAAACATGTGTTACTGCAATACTTTTCTGTGAGAAATTCTTCATTTTCTGTAAAAATTTCAGGGGTGCCAACATTTACGGCCATGACTGTATACCCATCCCCCTTTTGTTTCAGAGTTGTTTGACATGCATCCATTAAGCAAGTGACACTTACCCCATCATTACAACTCCTAGCAACTCCAAGAATCTGCATTCTTTTTGCCATATTTCTTATATCCTGGCATCAAGAATGATAAATGTGCCTTTGTCGGGGAAAATATATTCTTCACACTTTTCTTCCACTGATAGGATACCTATGTAGGTAATCAGTTTCCATGAAATGTCCTTAAATTTTATGGGTGTATGCAATATATTAGAAATATGCAGTTATGTTGAAAAATAATCCTATCTCGCTGATATATTTTGCAACATTTGAAATCAATCCGGGCTTTGAATTTGTTTCCCTGTCAAAAGCCAGATGCTATTATGAATAACTAAAGTAAAAAATGTTGCTCTGTACCAGGGAGAGAAAGTTTGCTGACTTGTCACCAAAAGTCTCAAGCATTCCTGCTGAGTAATTTTTCTTTCTTTCTTTCAGGTGTGTTTGTGTGTGTGTGTGAGTGATTCATGTAGAGGAAGCTTTGTTGATTATTTCAGAATTTGATTAAAGTTGAGAAACGCTGTTCAAAAGCTCTTCGAAACATACCGGTTTCCTTATATTGAAACCTTGGATTGTAATTCTAAATGTTGATTCCAACAAATAAAAACTTTTTAACCACTCTCTACACATATACAGACACACAGACACTTAGACACATACATGCTGTGAATTCATTTTACATCAAAATAGTATAGGACCCTACTGTGAATGGAGTCTGCTTGCCAGGCTGTTTTCAATCACATAATAAATATACCCAGTGAAATATGGCTCTTGGTTATGTATAGTGTCAACTTATTCCAGTCCCTTCCTCTGATAGAGATAGAAAATGGCAGAAGTCCATGGATCAAGGCTGGAAACAGAAATGCAATAAAGACAAATCAGGGTTTTATCATGCACCATGAGTTGCTTGACTTTAACATGCTCCATTTGGCTTTTGCAATGCTTCCAAGGACTGCCAAATAAACTGCTATGGAATTTAAATGTTATATTTAGAAAATAGGTGGCTATAACGTCATCCACCTGTTATTAGTATCTGGAATATCTGGTTCCTATGCAGTGGAGTCCCTCCAGGTTTGCTTTTGGGCTCAGGGTTCTTCAACATTTTGCGTTAGTATAAATTATGTTTAGATGAGAAGATAGAATGGATGCCCATCAGATCTAGACACAAACCTGGGGATGGGGACAATCAGCAATACTTCAGAATACAGGATCAAGGTTCAAGAGAACTTGATAAACTTGAAAATGAGATCCTATTGAATAATTCAATGGCAAGAAATATAAGGTTTCTGTTAGGTAGGAAAAACAAGATGCAAAGGAACAAGATAGATATGGTTTAGCTCTTGTAAGAAGCTGTCTCAGTATACCACAGAGGAAGCATGACCCAGCAGTGCATGGCAACTGCCAAAAGAGTGAATGAAATCTCAGGCATATAACCATGTTAACAAAAGTATTGTCAGCCCTGGAGGCCATCTTTTACTTTGGATCTTCAAGGCTGCCACACTTGGTGGATGGCCATGCTGTGGGAAATGGAAGGAGAGACAGGGTGAGATGTATAGCCAAAACAACATTCTTTTCTCTGGGAGTCAAGGACATTCAGCCTGCACCTGGAGAGGTGTGATTGGGAAGCAACTCCAGTTGGGACAGGGACTTGATTGGACAATATGATGGACATGTGAGTGCAGGGGAAGGAACTTTTATTTTGATTTGAGTGGGGAAAATCTGGAGGTCTTTCAGATTTTCCCAGATGTGTAATATGACATCTCTAATAAAATGGAACTTTGAGGAGAATGCTTGGTGTGTTACTTGGAACCCTGACAGGCATAATGCCAAGTTCACAGGAAGTGAAAGTTCCAGACTACGGTGCACCTGGAATACTGTGCTTAGTTTTGGGTTGCCGCAATAAAAGAAGGATGCTGAGTGTTAGATACTGACAGCTGAAGGTTCCATTCAGGTCCACTAATTGAGCGGGAAAAATACTCGAATATGATTGGTTGAACTCGCTGACAGCTCTGTATATAAGAGCAAGCTGTCAGAGAATAAGGCTGCTGGATTGTACATAGTTAACGAATAAAGAGCTGTTGTCTGAAGACTGTTCCAGCCTCTTCCTTCACCCAACATAACACTGAGGATCTGGAAAGGGTATAGAAAAGAACAATAAAGATGGTGAATGAATAGGGGGCTAAATGACATGAAGCATTAAAAGGATTATTTGTAACCTTCACAGAATCATTCAGGTAGGATCAGGGGGTGTAGAAATTTGATAATAAAAGAAAGGAAAATAAAATGGGACTAGCTATGTTTAGTTCAATAAATTCATCAGTATATGTATTGACTTCAACTTGTTAAAGAAGGTCATATATACAAAAGCATAGGTTTTCTTGTGCTTTGACTATTTTTTTCATATATAAAATAGAATAACAGAGTTGGAAGGGACCTTGGAAGGGACCTTCTAGTCCAACCCCTTGCTCAGGCAGGAAACCCAATACCATTTCAGACAAATGGTTATCCAATCTCTTCTTAAAAATGTCCAGTGTTGGAGAATTCACAACTTCGGGAGGCAAGTTGTTCCACTGATTAATTGTTCTAACTGTCAGGAAATTTCTTCTTAGTTCTAGGTTGCTTCTCTCTTTGATTAGTTTCCACCCATTGCTTCTTGACCTACCCTCAGGTGCTTTGGAGAATAGCTTACTCCCTCTTCTTTGTGGCAACCCCTGAGATATTGGAACACTGCTATCATGTCACCCCTAGTCCTTCTTTTCATTAAGTATGTTAACCCTATGTTGCTTTGAAGAAATATAATGCTATTTCCCTCCAATAAAAACAGAATGTGAACCATGGATTATTTTCTTCTTTGCTAGGAAAAAGTTATTGGGTGATGAATTGAAGTAGACGCAAATCACCTAAATAGTGATATTAATGATAAAGCTCTTTGTTGCTTAGCTTCAAGGTACTTGCAGGACCACTTCCTCAGATCAGAGTTCATGCAAATAAGCTGATCAAGCCAGGAGACTATGCCTTAATGTTTTGAGATGAATGGACTGAGTCATAAAGCACTGGGTTTTTTTCCTCATTATGGCATCAAATTACTGGAATAGCCTCATCTTTGAAGAATTAGTCTCACCTTGTTAGTGACAGCCTTCCAGAAGTTGGTGAAAACCAAACTCTTCCAGAGAACCTTTGGGGGTTGATTGGCCACCATTGAATAACTTCCATTATATTGAATTAATGTAATGGTCCCCATTTATTGTATTTGCTTTGGATATAAATATTATAGTTTAATCATATTTTGGGGGTATGTTGGTTAATTGGCTGTGACTGATTTATCATAATTTTTAGACTCCATGAGGTTTTTTTTGCTATTGTCCATTGTAAGTCTCCATAGATTTGTTGGCAAGCAAATTTCAATAATCATCATTATCATCACAGAAATATTTAATTCAGGTAATTGTATTCTAATTTTAAAGTTGCATTTTCATGTTTAAACTGGACAGAGATGCTTGTTAACATATAGTAATAGTTACAATGGCTAAAATTTTGTGCTGGCTTCTAGTTCTGATTTAGGTAATTTAAAAGTAAGAATAAATAATTAAATAACAACAAACCGTCATCTTACTAGACCGAACAAATTAAACCCTTTACGTAATGAGATTATGTGAAGCAATATCACAAACATTATCAATTCAAAAGCAAATTAGTTTTCTTACTGTGCTTCTATTTCAAATGAAGCATGTTAGAAAAGTAGTCTTGGTTACTGACTCAATTTCAGATTATTTTTAACTTAAATTAAAACATGTATTGCAAGCATATGTTTGATTAAAGTAGGTTGAGATAAGACTTTTTAAAGTAAGCTTATAGTGTAAGTATAAAATGTAACCAAAACTTCAGTTTCCAGAGAACAGTTCTATTTCTTTGCTTTCTCTTTTATCTCTAGGAAGTATTTTTCCCCTGCTAGTGTTCAACTTGATGGCAATTTGAAGTATTGTTGGAAAAGTTATTTAAAATTCCTTAACCATACTAAAAACTAACAATGAAATTCTACAATCTTTCATAATTAAGTTTCCTAAACAGGGAAATACCTTGTTATTAAACTATATTTAAATTATGTTTAAACATTACTAAGGGTAATCCAAATATGAATTCAGACTAGATATTTATAAATGGATCTGGGCAAAGTAAATTGTTTCATCAGTTTGCTCAATTGATTAGGGGACTGGAGGCTAAAACATATGAAGAACGGTTGCAGGAACTGGGTTTATCTAGTTTAATGAAAAGAAGGACTAGGGGAGACATGATAGCAGTGTTCCAATACCTCAGGGGTTGCCACAAAGAAGAGGGAGTCAAACTATTCTTCAAAGCACCTGAAGGTAGAACAAGAAGCAACGGGTGGAAACTAATCAAGGAAAGAAGCAATTTAGAACTAAGTTAGAACTGACAGTTAGAACAATTAATCAGTGGAACACTTGCCTGCAGAAGTTGTGAATGCTCCAACACTAGAAATTTTTAAGAAGAGATTGGATAACCATTTGTCTGAAGTGGTTTAGGGTTTCCTGCCTGGGCAGGGGGTTGGATTAGGAGACCCCCAAGGTCCCTTCCAACTTTGTTATTCTATTCTATTCTAATTCTCAAGAACCATTTTTAATTTCTGTTTGTAACCATCTTTATTCAGCCCCTTCTGAAATTCTATTCCCAGGGCAGTCCTTTTCTCATGTGGAGATAGACTGTCTTAAAAAAGCAGAAAATGCATTGTTATCATTTTTAGCAGAAAATGTACCAGGATTCAATCTGGGTTGGTCATCGGGTCCAGAGGTTTAAGCTTCCAAGCTTTCAGACTCATGCAGGAGCCCATTCTCAGGAAACTTCTCTTTCACCAGAATAAGCCCAGACCTTAAACCAATTGAAAATCTATGGAGCTGACTAAAGAAACTTGTTAGTCAGAAGCGACCCAGCAATAAAACCCAGTTAACAGAAGCAATCATTCAATCTTGGTTTCACATTATAACAGCTGCAGAACTAAAAGACTTGGTTCACTCCATGGGAAGATGTTGTAAGGCCGTAATTCATCTAAAGGTTACCCAACTAAGTATTAACTGACATGGAGATAATTTTTGTATATCTCATTTTTTCTATGGTAATAATTTTTGTATATCTCATTTTTTCTACATGTTTCACTTTTCTTCTTTATACTGCAACTGCTATTCTAATAGCAAATCCTTCATAAAAGTAATTGCATTACGTTCCTGATTAAATTATCTTTCCATTGATATATAATTTTATGGTACTACACCAAAAAAAAAAAAAGTGGTGCTACCGTGTTTCCTCAAAAATAAGACCCTGTCTTATTTTATTTTTTTTTTAACCCTGAAATAAGCGCTTGGCCTTATTGCCATGCACCCAAAAGCCCTATCAGGCTTATTATCAGGGGATGTCTTATTTTGGGGGAAAACAGGGTATTAGCTAGTTTTAGAAAATATACTTTTCCCAAAAGGTTTCCACAATTTTGGCCACTACTGTATATAACAATTGTGCTCTGGCTCTTTTCTATCACAACAAGCAGTTGTGGCTTTTAAGCTTTTGACAGTTGCCCTTCTTCTTTGGTCTGTGCTCCTGGAAAAAGAGTGATCTCATCTTCTGTGAGCTGACATCACATAACTTTGACCATCCAGAAGATGATAGTGGTTTAAGTGATGATGACTTCATACAGAATGTCACTAAAGTCTCCTTTGAAAGAATATGATTGAGAGTCTATGTAGAGTGTTATATCTGAAAGCATATGGATATTGAGCAGGGGTGAAATCCAGCAGGTTCTGACAGGTTCTGGAAAACCTGGAAATTTTGAGCAGTGGAAATTTTGAGCAGTTCGGAGAACCAGCAAATACGACCTCTGGCTGGCCCCATGCGTGGGGAAGGAATGGGGATTTTGCAGTATCCTTCCCCTGGAGTAGGGAGGGAAGGATACTGCAAACACCCACCGAGCCACACCCACCGAGCCACACCACACCCACTGAGCTACATCATGCCCACCAAGCCATGCCCACAGAACCAGTAGTAAAAAAATGTGGATTTCACCACTGAATTATTGAGTGATGGAATTAAACAGCCCAGAGTTTTGATCTAGACTTGTCCCTTAGCAGGAGCTATTCAAAAGAGCAAGAGAGCCTATGGAAAGATATTTATCAGCTTCAAAAGATTTTGTGTGGATAGCTAATTTTATACTTCTCTGTCTATTCCTCCAGATACCACAACTTCCTTTCTTTTTTCTTTTTTCCAAAGCAACCCTTTCTATAATAGAACACAATGGCTATTCATGTGGAAAATCAATACTACAAAATCACTTTGTAACCTGTCTAAGGCAATACGCTCTTGGCTCCTTAGTGAATGTCAGGTGCCGAGGCTGAATTTTAAAAAGGCCTTTTAGTCTTTCATGACATCCAAGGTAATGGCATGCCATTTGCTTCTTGCAGGTTCAAATATGTGTTGGTTCTTCCAAGGTCCTGTGTCAACTTGCAAAGCATCCCTGGCCTCTTCTCAAGTTGCCATAGGCCAAGGGGGGGGGGATGAAAAACTGCACAGCAGCAAAAAAAAAACAGATGCACATTCCATGCTTATGTCCCACAAGGCTATATCCCAGGGATACCTCAAGCAGTTGAAGGGGAGTGACCTCTACAACCTGTGAAATTGCTCTGTTGGTAAATGTGATTGATGACACACCCTGGGGGGGAGGGGGGAAACAGGGTCATAATTGGAGCGTAAATTATATAGGGTCAGAGCTGGCTTCACTTGGGACCGTGCCAACATGAAGCTCTAATAAATACCTGGATTTCTTTTGAAGCTTGGCTCAAGACTCATGATTTAATTAGGGCATCTGTCGGAACCCTGACAGTGCTTTTGGGAATTCCATTCAGAGGAAAGAGAAGTCCATTCTCCCATCCCTTATCTCCAGGTTCACACCAAAATATCTTGATTTTTTTCCCCTAGGATTTCATCATCAGCTACAGAAACTTTTGTTTTGTTTTGTTTGTTTTGTTTTGTTTTTTATTATTTTATTTTATATATATATATAT
>WNWU01000011.1:17964027-17974731 GCA_012654045.1 Ptyas mucosa | reverse complement strand
AAGGAAGGAAGGAAGGAAGGAAGGAAGGAAGGAAGGAAGGAAGGAAGGAAGGAAGGAAGGAGAAAGAAAGAAAGAAAGAAAGACAGAAAGAGAGAAAGAGAGAAAGAGAGAAAGAGAGAAGGAAGGAGGGAGGAAGGGAGGGAGAAAGGAAGGAAGGAAGGAAGGGTGAGCTTGCCAACCTGGCATGTTACCCCAGGTGAAATAAAAATTTCCTTCTTTCTTGTCTTCCTTTCTAAGAAGCCCAGTGCTGAAGCCAGTACATTCAACCATTCCTACAGAAATAAGTTGCCATTTTTCTGCAACTATGGGAAATTGGGTGCATGTTGCATGTTTCCAAGGATCCAACCCAATAATTCCAACACAGAATAAATTTAACTCAAAGGATCTTTATTTACATCATGTTTCTCTTACAGGTGAACATCTGGAGTGGAGTGCTGGACTCCTGGACAAAGCTTTATATGCCTGGGAGGCAGAGCCAAGATAAGGAGGGGTCAAGGGAAGGGTTTGGTGGGTGGATGAGGTTAAGCCTGCCCTGCCATGGGGGATTAGTGTTAGGCATTTGTATGTAACAGTGCAGAGGTGTTATTCAGCAGGTTCTGACCAGTTCTGGAGAACCGTTAGTGGAAATTTTGAATAGTTTGGAGAACCAGTAAATACCACCTCTGACTGGCCCCACCCCCATCTAGTCTCTGCCTCCCGAGTCCCAGCTGATCAAGAGGAAATGAGGATTTTGCAGTAACCTTCCCCTGGAGTGGGAAGGGAATGGAGATTTTACAGTATCCTTCCCCTGCCACGCCCACCAAGCCATGCCCACCAAGCCATGCCCACAGAACCAATAGTAAAAAAATTTGAATCCCACCACTGGGGGGGGGTGTTATTTTTTTCCCCCCTTTTTCCCTCCACACAAATAAAATAAAGGCTCAAGAATTCAATCTTCATCCCTGCCATGGATGAGGGATAAGAAAACAGGATAAGACAGAAATAGTGTGTCAGGAACAAAAGGCACTTTGCCAGAATCCTGAAATCCTGATTAATTAGCATGATTATACTTGAAGGAAGAAAAGCAAAAGTTTGAAGAGAAGTGTTTGCCACCCATATCTTCCATTAGAAATTTAATAGACATATAATGTTTTTTTAATACAAATGCATTTGTATTAAAATTGCATCTCTAGAGATTTTGAAATAGCACAGAAATAGCACAGAAAATTGTGCAACAGATACAGGCGAGAATTAGTTCAAGAACAATGAGGAAGCTTAAGTATAAAAAAATATTGACTAATTTTGATTATGTGCCATCAAGCTGGTGTCAACTCTTATTGATCACATAGATTTTCTCCAGGAGGATCTGTCCCCAGCCTAGTCCTTCAGATTTTCCAATAGTATTCCATCACCACTATAATTGACTCAATCCACTTTGCTACTGCTCACTGCCTTTTTCTCTTTCCTTCCTCTTTCCCAGGATTGTAGAGAAAGGAAAGATTGATCAGCTCATCTTCTTATATTAGCAAGTGATTTCCAGTCTATTCCCTTTTCACGTCTAGCAGCAGCACTGCAGCAAGAGAAGAAACAAACCGGGAATTACAGGTTACCAAATAAGAAACTTGTAAATGCTACTGTAATGACAGGGCAGCTGTGGTAGATTTAAACCTGATTGGGAGCAACTAGACTTGCCACAGTGTGTGATTGGCAGCACCAGGTGAGAACTGTGGGTGTCAAAGTGATGCCAGGGGAAACATATACATTCAGTCAGGGTCTAAAGCAGTCTAAAAAAAAGTCTAAAGAGTTTTTTCCCTTTGCTATACTGGGCATGGGCATGGGCATGGTCAGTGTGTAATGCATCTGGCCTGTGGACCAGGAGTTTGACAGCTCTTGGTCTCAGTGGTGGGATTCAGCCGGTTCAGGCCAGTTTGGGAGAATCGGTTGCTAAATTGCTGGCTGGCTCTGCCCCTCCCCTCCCCACCCCTTCCAGAAGTCCCCCTGCTGCCTGTTTTTGCTCCCAGGAGGCTGCAGGAAGGCGTACTAGGCCCAAAACAGGACCTGGGGTGTCGTCCCCCCCCCCCGTGGCCCATTTTTGCTCCCGGGGGCATGCAGGAAGCTGGGTACTGCCTGTCATACCCCCAGGCCATGCCCACCATGGCCACACCCAGCCAGACAGTCATTAGAGCAGAGAACTGGTTGTTAAATTATTTGAATCCTACCACTTCCTGGTCTAAAGTGTTTTCATCCTAAAACCCAAAAATTCAGACCATGTTCTAAGTCCTTGTGGTTTTCCTATGTAATATAAGTTTAACCACCATAAAATGAAGCCAGCTTTTGGAACTCCTGACCCCATATGGGAATAATATGAGTTGTGATCTAACTTATATGGACAGCAGGTTGAGAAAGATAAGTATCACTTATTCCGACTGTATTTTCCAAAGAAATGGGATACACAAGCAATGTTTCATGATTATTTTTCATGCTTAATTTGTTCATATATTCAATATTAAAATAATAGAGTCATTGACTGAAATGAGTAGCAATAGAAAATGAATGAATGAATGAATGAATGAAGTTTTGTTTCTTACACTTCAGTGATCAACTTACTGTGGATATATGATAGAATTTCCATTATTTCTCATGCTTAATTTGTCCATAGATTCTGTATTAAAATAATAGAGTCACTGACTGAAATGAGTAGCAATAGAAAATGAATGAATGAATGAATAAATGAATGAATGAATGAATGAATGAAGTTTTGTTTCTTACACTTCAGTGATCAACTTACTGTGGAAATATGATAGAATTTCCATCCAAACATAGTATATGTGAGATCACTGGGAACTAAAAGAGAGGTATAACTGTATATCTTGCTGGTTTTAAGGGAGGTATTACTTGTGTTTGAAAGTCTTGAACAAATGCAAAATACAGACTACCATTTTTTTAAAGTAATCATGCTCTTCTCTTTTAAAGAAAGTAACATTATGCAAAGTAGAGTACAATTTAAAAAGCCAGAAAAATTAAAAGTATTGCATTAGAAAAGGAAGCATAGCAAGATCAACTTTGCTAGTTGTTAGTCATCATGCCTCCCTATTTTGTTATGACCTTTGAAACCATCTTAGCTTCTACAATATTGATACGTCATGTCAGTCACTGTCCTTTGTTCTTGGACTCCTTTCTTTTCAGGCTCTCATTAACTCAATCCAGCCACAGTTATTTTGGTCTCCCTCTTCCTCTTGATACGTTCATCCTTCCTTCATATATTATCTTTACAAATTGACCAATGTGCATCTGTTGTACTGTTAAATCACTTTTTGTACTTAATCACCATCATTCATATTCATTCTATGTACCCCATTCCCACTGCCTCCAACTCATTGCCTCCAACTCACTATTTCTCTTAGAATGCCCAGCAATTACTTCCATATTTTAAAGTGGGCAGAAAGTTTTCTACAAAGCCATTTTTGCTTCTTTTGACATTTTTTTAAAAAGAACCTATACTACCATCACTTTCTGCCAGCACCTGCATGCCTTAATTTTTATCATTTTTTTTTTTGCCATTTATGTATAATTTGCAATTACTCAATCAACTTTCCCTGTCAAATACAACTACTTTGATCTTTGATAATTAATTTTTAGGTCCAGACTGTTTGCTGCATCATTCATTTCAAAATTATCTGCAATGCATTTGATAATATCTCCAATATGGTAACATCTGCATGCAAAAGTATATGCATATTCATGTCTCCAAACAAGCCACTCGATCATCAGCACAACCATTACTTAACCATTTATCCATAAATAACCAAGGAAATGTTGTACCTATTTGTATTGTTTCTTGCTGAATAGTCAATCATTTGCCAAGCATTCCATTTATTTTCTAACGTATCATACATTCTTATCCCGCTCAGCAGTCAACCACCAATGGTATTTTCATGCAAAATATTCCATAATTCAGACTTTCAGGAAAGAAATGGCATATTGATTTTGACTCCAGTAAAAACAGACAATTGCAGTGGAAGGAAGAGCTGGCAAGTGGATCTGGACAAGAAGAGGTGTAGAGATTGCTCACAAGTCCTACATACAGTAATGTATGTTCCATTGGCTGACACCCTGTAGTCAGGAAATGTTTCCTACTATCTAGCCTAAATCTGCTTCCTTGTAGTTTCTGGTCCTACCTCCTCGGACCATAGAATATGAGTTCTTCTTCTGTGTGACAGGCCTTCAGAAATAAGCCATGATGTGAATGAATGAATGAATGAATGAATGAATGAATGAATGAATCCATCCATCCATCCATCCATCCATCCATCCAATTTCTTTAGCTATCCAACTCAACCAAATGAGTCTAGATGGCTTACAATTTTAAATTTATAAAACAATTTAAGAAACCTTAAACCAATAAAAACTTCCACAAAATAAAAAAGTACAAACAGCAACCATGATGATTAATCAACTAATAGTAAAGCCAAGTAATGGGGCCCTTAACATTTGCCAAGGCCAAGGGCCAGGTACATAGCCAAGTTTTTAAAGGTTTGTGAAAAGCCAACAGGATTGGGTCCATTCTAATCTGCAAGGGGAAAATATTCCATAAGGTAAGGGTTGTATCAGAAAAAGGCCATCTTCTAGTTCTCACCAGTTGACGTTCTTTGGCTGATGGGATCTGTAAAATGCCCAATCTGTTGGATCAGATTGGATTGGTAGATACAGTTTGAAAAAAATGGTCCCTCCGATATCCAGTCCCAAACCATATCTTTCCATAGTTTTCATTTTGGCAGACCAAACACATCCAGATTTTGTAACCTGTCTTCTAAGTGGATACTTATCAAATAAGTACCTTTCTCATTCATTCCTTGATCTTTGAATGATCCACCAATTTGTTCTGTGCTTTTTATCTTGCTTGTTCTCTATCGTGTTATCTAGCAATATAATTTTTCCCCAGATCACATTCATGCAGAATCTTGAACAACTCATATTTCTTTATTCCATTTCCACAATTCACAGGAGCACAAGGTGCACTCCAACATAATGCTTCCTACATTCACAGTAATTTAGATGACACCAATCGGTACTGACATACATAGCACTTTCATTAATAATTAAATGCACACCTTCACTTCCCTGCTTGTACTCATTAATTCCACTCCCTAAGATTAAACTACCTTCATCGAATTCTAGTATATTCTTTCTATTTTTCTTAGTTTCAAATACACACTATATGCATTATTTCCTTCCTTTAATTCATTAAGTCCTGCCTTTCAGAATTCACTCCTTTTACCTTCTAAGCTGGAAACTGCCATATATCATGGTCTTCACCATATTTGACTGTCCATTATAACTTTGCTCAATCAACACTTTCACACCATGCCCCTAATAATATTAATATAATTGTATACTGCTGAGAATCACTTCCCATAAGATGGGTGGCTATATAAGATTAGATTTTAGATTAGATTAGATGAGAGAGAGAGAGAGAGAGAGAGATGAGAGAGAGAGAGAGAGAGGGAGAGAGAGAAATGTAGGCTAGATCAGTGGTCTCCAATCTTTTCCACTCTGGGGACAGGCAGCGGCAGTGGCAGGGGAGAGAAGGGATGGTTTTGCACATATGCATGCATGCACCACTTGCACAAATGGAGCTTTAAGTAGTCACCCACCGCTCGGGCAGCCCAGAGTTTAGGAACCCTGGACTAGATTACCAGCCTTAGTCCTGCAGCATTCCCTGATATTAATAAGGACAGTAGTGGTCAATTTGGGCATATACATATTGTCATCCCTGAAGCTGTCCTGACCGAGGCCATTTGAGGCTTCAGTGTTGCCACACTGGAACTGAGGGATAGGGAGGGGGGAATAGAGATAGCTGGGGTTTGTAGCCAAAACAAAATACTTTCCCACAGGTGGTCAGAGAGAGGAGGAGTGAGGTTACCAGGCAACCAGATGACACCTTGATTGAACTATGTGACTGATTGTTTGGGGAAAGGGGAAAATTTTTACTTTTAATTAGGTGAAAACCGCGGGAACATTCAGAGTCGGTTTTCACCAGCCTGTGCCAATATGATATATCCAATAAAACTGTTCTTTGAGGAATTTACCTGCCTCCGAGTTCTGTTTGCTTTGGGTGTATTACTTGGAACCCTGACACATATATACCCAGGATACCTCAAGTACAAGCAAAGCAGAGTTTTACTCTCAAGATGTTTTTATTATTTTATGCAAGCTTGGATCTCTAGACAGTACTTTCCAAGTGAACATATTGTTGCCCACTTTCAATTAAGTCAGAGATATGTGCAGTGTTTTGACACTCACCCCAGATGTTTTAAAAATTACTTTTTTATATGGTTGTTTTATTTATTTACATCCACGGTATCTACACTCTCAGCAGCTGTTGGACAGTGCTTTACATATTAAGTAGCACCCAAACTGACAAGATGACAGCACACAGTCAATCTTTTTTCTTATTTTTTCTTATTTTTTTTATTTCCTAGTTTTTTTTTATTTTCGTGCCACAATAAACAATTGCTTACTTCGTATTATATTGTTCCCAAATGTGATGTTTCATGATTAATAATAAAATATGTGACACCACTTTTAGGATGATTTATTGAAATTCTCCAATCACAGTGAAGCATGAAACTATAGCTTCAAATACCAAGATGGAATTTGGAAAATATCTGACTTCAACATTAAATATTCTGCAACACTTTTGTTTACCTAAGTATATCAGATACTGTTGCTAATCCCAAATGACACTTTCAAATTCTCAAATATTCCCAGAATCACTATATAATCAGTGAGATGAATTATAAACCATTTTTCTCTTCGTAATCTTGCGGTAAGAAATATTTTTTTAAAAAAAAAAACCTTCCATTACTGCTTATCCATTGTTGCTCTGTAAAATAAATTGGTTAATACTGAGGTTCACACATGACTGCATATCACTTGAATTGTGTATGTTTGATGACTGATGATTGATTGTACAGTAGTTCAACTTAATGGAGGGAAAGTATTATATAAGACATATGGCTATATGAGCATTCTGTCTTTGATTGTATATCTGTAATGACCTATTCACACATTCAATGATCACTTCATGTGGTAGCTTAAAGTTGGCAAGGTGTCATTTTTTTTCTAGAGATTCAGATTAAATTACTGTATCAAACCAATTGCTACTAAGAAAGACAACTCTATTAGTCTTAAACATTTCTCTGTATTGTTTATACAGGAAGAGGCCAACCATCTTTTTCAGTGTGCTTTCTGAACTTACATCTTTATTCCCACTACCGTAGATCGATTTTGAATAGTCTTTGAGCCCAAGTCAAAAACGAGACCCTCATGATGTATTGGGCTCCAACCAGGAGTGAAATCCAGCAGGTTCTGACAGGTTCTGGAGAACCGGTAGCGGAAATTTTGAGTAATTCAGAGAACTGGCAAATACCACCTCTGGCTGGCTCCAGAGTGGGGTGGGAATGGAGATTTTGCAATATCCTTCCCCCAGGAGTGGGATGGGAATGGAGATTTTGCAGTATCCTTCCCCTGGAGTGGGATGGGAATGGAGATTTTGCAGTATCCTTCCCCTGCCATGCCCACCAGGCCACACCCACAGAACCGGTAGTAAAAAAAAAATGGATTTCATCATTGGCTCCAACCTATTGCCCTCTAGGCATAGCCGAGTTTTGATAGGAAATTGTAACTCTATTCCTGTCTATAAATTCTATAGCAAAGAAATTAGTTTATTAAATGCCATTGAAAAAGAATCCTATTTTGGTCAGTTCTTACCAAATAAATCTGGTGTATGTCTATAGACAATGTCTTTTTTTTTAATCGTTTGGTAACTCAGAGACTATGTAACTATGAAGAAGAATCTCATTAATTATTTCTGAGAGTTATCTAGTATCTCCAGCTTAAGAGCCGTGGTGGCACAGTGGTTAGAATGCAGTTTTGCAGGCTAATTCTGCTTACAGCCAGAGTTCAATTCTCACTTGCTCAAGGTTGATTCAGCCTTCCATCCTTCCGAAGTCATTAAAATGAGGACCCAGATTATTGGAGGCAATATGCATAGATCACCCTTGATGACATCGGGGTGGGTGGGTGGAGCCTCCCACCGATTTTACTATCAGTTCTATAGAACCAGACAGAACCGGGAGCAACCCACCACTGATACAGCTCGAACCACTGAATAGACTCTAGTTTTCAAATGTTACCACTCATGGTAGCTGGATTCACACATTTTATTATGCAATACATATTGACTTAGCATTATACATGGCCCAGGGCAATATGGTTTATCCAAGCAGACCATGGCCCAAATAAGCCTGGTTTATGAACTGATCCATAGGCAAGAGATCCACAGCTTTCACATATACAAGCATAAATTTCAGATTGAATTTCATCTCCACTGGACTGGACAGGGCAATCCAGTACAGATTCCCAAACTGCTTTTGCTGTCATAAATATAACTCCCTATTTTACAACCTCGTCACAGCTGTCATGGATCTCTAGAAAAAAACTGCACACCAGGAGCATCATTTCGTTTTCTCCCTGCCTGTACACTGTCGCATTCTTGACAGCCTGGTAATGAATATTTAGTACATTACTAGAATGCTATTTTAGAGAAGCTTTAGAGGAACATAGTTTGCCCATAAAATTATAATGGCAGGAACAATGGGAAAGACAAATTTAAACTGTCTTCCCAACAGCTTAGAAGGCTATTAAAAGAGCAATTTAATTGGAAAACATGGAACACAGGGAGAATTCATTCTTCATTCAGCCATACCCACCTTCCAGTTTGTACCTGTCTGTCAAAAGAGGCAATGGAACGTGAAGTGATCCCAGCATGCAGAGGAATATGTAAATCAGTGTTTTTCAACCTTGGCAACTTCCCCAGGCTGGCTGGGGAATTCTGGGATTTGAAGTCCACATATCTTAAAGCAGCTGAGGTTGAAAAAAACATTGGTACAACCCTGTTGTCCCTGGTAGCCGAATGTATTTTGTGCAGAAGGGTCAATGTGTTCAGAAGTGTGCAGAAGTATGTGCACTTGCAGCATGGTGCAAATGTGTTGGAGAGGGGAGACAAAAGTACATTGAGTTGCTTGGATGTGGTTGCTATTACTGTACATACATACATATGTACATACACCATACATACGTGTGTGCATGTGGTCTCTGATTCAGTGGTGAAATTCAATTTTTTTTACTATCGGTTCTGTGGGCGTGGCTTGGTGGGCGAGGATACTGCAAAATCTCCATTCCCACCCCACTCCAGGGGAAGGATACTGCAAAAACTCCATTCCCACCCCACTCTGGGGCCAGCCAGAGGTGACATTTGCTGGTTCTCTGAACTACTCAAAATTTCCGCTACCGGTCCTGTCAGAACCTATTGGATTTCACCCCTGCTCTGATTACCCTTGTATTTGACCTTGGGAGAAAAATGATTGCCTAGTGTCTTATTAGCCGATGTGCAAAAGTAGACCTGTATATGAAATTATACAGATTATGCACAATTGCACACAGTTTTCTTTCTAAAATAATCTTTCTGCCCTTGCAGTCAAATCTCTTTAGAGACAGAGCACACATTATTTCTCATTTTTGTTCTTGGCTATAGCCTTATGCAAGACAATAAGCTAAATAAATCATGGGAGGGGGACAACATTCCTGCTGCTTTAATTTTTATCCGACTGTAAATTATTTTAACAACCAATTAAAAAAAAATCAGCCTTCCATAGTGTGTTTAACATCCATTATCCCCAGTCAAAATGTTACTGATTTGCATTATGGGAGATTATGCAAATTTGTAAATAATCAATCAAAATCATACTTCTGCCGTGCCCTTCATGCAGTATATCCCAAGGCACTAAAAGGGAGTCATAAAATTAGCAGCTGAGTAAATAAGACGGTCAAAAGAAAGGCGCCTTTAGACTGCAATTAAACAGTGAAAACATGGGTGACAGGGAACCGCAAGACTGAAGTGGTGTTTAGCAAAGACTGCATTAATTCAAAAGCACCACTTTAAATATTTTTTAATCAAGCAAATAAAACCAAGCCTTGGGGGAAAAGAAGAAATTACAATGACAGCAATGACCCGAACACAATAAGTGGCAATATAATTCAAGGTAAACAACTCAACAAGGTGTACATTCAACACCTCCTTTATTGCAGATGCTGCATCTTTTAGTGTGGCAATGGAAAAGCAAGGATTTCCACTTTTCGATGATTCATTAAAAGAGTCTTAATTTGGGAAGGGTGTGTGTGTGTAAAGTTTGTGTGTATGTATTGCTCAGTTTATTTAGTATACCTTAGCTTTAGGGGTATTTTTGGATAAAGTATGAAAAAAAATGTCCTTGAATCAGTAGTTGGTTTCCAATCCCGGCGC
Organism: Ptyas mucosa; assembly: GCA_012654045.1. Lineage (NCBI taxonomy): Eukaryota > Metazoa > Chordata > Lepidosauria > Squamata > Colubridae > Ptyas > Ptyas mucosa. The sequence goes on along the minus strand of WNWU01000011.1, from coordinate 17,964,386 downwards.
TACCGGTTCGCTATTGGTAGCGCACACGTTTGCTTTGTGAGCACATGGCGCTTCTGTCCATGCATGGAGTATTTTTGATTTTGTCTGGGTGGGTGGGCGGAGCCTCCCGCCACCACCACTGCTACCAATTTGCCTGGGGCGAACTGGTAGAAACCCACCACTGCCTTGAATCCTCTCTCTTACGGTGTGCCTGAGAGTCAGTTTGGTGTAATGGTTAAGGTGCTACATTGGAAACTAGGAATCTCTCTCTCTCTCTCTCTGTCTCTCTCTGTCTCTCTGTCTCTGTCTCTGTCACTCTCTCTCTCTCTCTCTCTCCCTCCCCCCCCCCCCCCCCCCCCCCCCCCCCCCCCCCCCCCCCC
>WNWU01000011.1:17941017-17963927 GCA_012654045.1 Ptyas mucosa | reverse complement strand
TCTGTCTCTCTCTCTCTCTCTCTCTCTCCCTCCCTCCCTCCCTCCCTCCCCCCTCTCCCTCCCTCTCTCTCTCTCTCTCTCTCTCTCTCTCAGAAGAAGAAGAAGAAGAAGAAGAAGAAGAAGAAGAAGAAGAAGAAGAAGAAGAAGAGGAGGACAAACCACTTCTGAAAAATCTTGCCAAGTAGATTGCAGAGATTTGTTCAGGCAGTTACCAGGAATGAACAATGGCTCAAAGTTCAGGGGGGAAAACACCTACCTTCAGCAGGTAGCAAAGTTCCTCTGAACTGCCCATGTTTAATACAACTAATTAGTATCACTAATATGACTGATTATGCCATTGTAAACTCTTGTTTCATCTAAACATTATTAAATCGTAACAAAAGGATAAAATTGTGAATTAGAATCCAGATGATAAAGTCCAATTACGCTGTCTGGAATTAAGTAATTAAATAAGTAGGAACCACTTACTCTGTAGATAGTTATTACTTTGCATGATTCACAGTTCATTCACAACTGAATAAAAATTCTCTATTAAAATGATGAAAATGATGTTAAATGAATTGTGCCTTTATTTTATTTCTACTCAGAATAGAAGCACACACCAGCAAAGGACCTACAGGGATTATACCTAATAGAATGAAGCAAATGTGAAGTTCTGCTTGCACACTTGCTCTTCAAATAGTAAGGATAGCCACTTGAAGTTGTAGTAGTGATAACCCAAAAAGCCACCAAGTGATTTTAACAAACTTGACATGAATCTGATCTGTCATTAGAAAAAAGCAATTGCTTTATTTTATTATTTCATAATAGGAATAATGGACGAGTCCAATACTCTGTTCTGGTGTGTAGTATTTTAGGCTTAGCTGTACAAGTTTTTAATTGTTTATTTATATTTGAAGAAATTAACTGATGTAACTGAGTTAGATTATGAGTTTTTTAGTCCTCTATTCCAAATGACAAAGAATCTCCTAAATTTCAAGCAGAGGTTGCACTCTATACTGCGAGCGGAGGTCTTTTCATGAAATTGAATCCTAGACTGCCCACATGCAAAGCACTTAACTGTGCCAGTAAATTCTGATTCTAAAAGATTTATCTGATGAATAAAAATCTTTTTTTTGTGTAAGAACACAACTAATCACAATTATGCCTATGTTCACTGTTCATCCATCTCATGATTATTTGTGCTGTCACACTATAAAGGCAGGAAGCAAGAGACTTATGCTAAAGATGAGCTACTGGAAGTAACTGCAGCTGACAATCTGATCTATATATGAACAAATAAGAATAGATCTACAAGAGGAATAATCAATGATGATGACCTCTAAATCTTTTGAATGATAATTTCCATATTTGAGTTTTACTTATGGAAGCTGGAAGCATCTGAAGCAGGGGTGAAATCCAGCAGGTTCTGACAGGTTCTGGAAAATCAGTAGCAGAAATTTTGAGTAGTTCAGAGAACTGGTAGCAGACATTTTGAGTAGTTCAGAGAGTTGGCAAATGCCACCTCTGGCTGGCCCCAGAGTGGCATGGGAATGGAGATTTTGCAGTATCCTTCCCCTGCCATGCCCACCAAGCCACATCACACCCACCAAGCCACGCCCACAGAACCAGTAGTAAAAAAAAAATTGGATTTCATCTCTGATCTGAAGTAAACATGGACTTATCAGTTTTTAGAATAAGTGGATGAACAGGTGAGAGAGATGTTGAGGCTTACATTATCTGCCCAATCTTCAGGTGAGATTTGAGAGCCACAAATTGCAGCATTACCTGTAGTGAAGCTCTGTGAGTGACGGGTTGTCCAGCTTTGACAGCTAGTCTAGGAGATGAATCCAGGCAGGTTTTAATCAGCCTGCTTTAGGCTACCCACATCTGTTCCTAGATGCTCTTTTTGATTGTTGGCTCTCATTCTATAATTCATAAATATTTCAAGACAGAAAACTCACATTTCATTACCAAAGCATCCTTCAAACTGAAGACTTTATTAAGAGGTGTTTACATCAAAAGATCAGTGTGGCATATTGAATTCATGGCAAACCACAGGGTCAAGAAAAACAAGACTTTTTTTTCAAATTATAGACTATGATGTTGAATGGAGCAACCGAGGGAGACTTCCATCCTCCAGATGAATTCTCTCACTGGGTGGGGCCAAAACTGTCTCTCATAAACTACATTACTATCTCTTAACCTTTACTTTTCAAGAAAAGATTGGACTGCCATTTGTCAGAAATGGTTAGGGTCTCCTGCTTGAGCGAGGGGGGGTGTTGGTCTAGATGACCTATAAGGTCCCTTCCAACTCTGTTAATCTGTTAGTACCTTCATATTTAGTCATATTCAAAGTAATTTGCTGTTCACTCAGGGACCATTTCTGAGAGCTGACTGTGTTGCATCTTTCACAATAAAGACTGTGGAGAATATTCTCAAAGAACAGAAGGAACAATAAGATAAGCATGGCTTGAGCCCAGAGCAACAAAAGGGTTTACAAACACATATCAGAACATCCCCCCACTTGGTAGAAAGTTGGGTACACACACACACACACACACACACACACACACAAAACCCCTTTGTATTATAATGTTAATATCAATGTTTTTATATTGCAGATGATGTATAGTATTTGGAATTCTAATACTATTCAGTCAAAGCAAGGTTTTAAACATTAGGAAGCATTCATATGTTTTAAAACAATAAAATGGCCCATAAGGAATATGCCTTTCTGATTGAAGTGCCTTCTATTACATTCAGATTTTTTCCCCTTGCTTTTTTCTTGGGCTTAACTAGAGAGGAAGTCTACCTTTGTATAAAGTAAAAATATGTTATGAGAAACATTTTCAAGACTTCCATTCTGTGTCAGGATGATATGTAGAAACAAATCAAAGAACAATATTGCAAGGTCACAAGAGAATACTGTGCGTTATTTTTAAGCTGGCTGAACAGAAAAGAATGGAAATTCTTAAATAAAAGAACTTCATAAAATATAGCTTCAATACCTTTCAGTTGGTATGTAAATAAGGACAGGGTGGAAGTAACTGATAACAGCAATACTTACGTCCCACAGAATCATAACAGACACATAAATATCCAAAAATGGAAGGTACTAGAATGAGAAACACTGAGTAACAAACGGTATCTCCAAATGTCTATCTTTAATCATTTCTTTCTTCAGGTTTTTTTCCACATTTTAAGGGTTAATCAAAAGAGGCTTTAGTTTATTGTTATTTCCTTACATATTTTGGGGGGGGGGGGAAGTGTTTTTCAGCACCAACGTTAAATTCTTGTGTTTTTGTGTTTGTTCAAGTTATCTTATCTCCACCCAATGCAATGTTATTCTTTCTTCTCCATCCCATTTTCAGAAGAAAAAAAAATGAACTGATGCTTAGGTCCAAATCAAATGTTCATTAGACCCCACTGATAAGTGTTTGATCAAGTCCACAAGTGGATTGTAATTTCCCTTTGAGCTGTATCCTGTCAATCATTCCTGCTGTTCATACACATCTGTGAAAAACAATAATGGGTCATCTTCTAAGAAGCCTCTCTTATTTAATTATGCTCCTTACACATATACATATAAAACACACACATACACACCCCACAAAGGGAGAGCTGGAAGCACACTCCCATACGTTGTGTTTCACAGTTTCAATTTCTTGTCCTTAGTATCACAGCTCTTGGCTCTGATGAAACTTTTTAATAAAACTTGGGGACAAGAGGCTTACTGGTAAAGCAGAAGGAAGATAGTTTATTGAATATATGGCAGCCCATATATATCCCCTAGTATCCCATTTGTTGCCTCTCTACATGGTGGAAGGGGCTGAAACCTAAGGACTCTCTTTTAGTGGTGCAGTGGTTAGAGTGCAGGCTCTAACTGCAGGATACTTCTGCTGACTGCTGGTTGCAGTTCGGCAGTTCAAATCTCATCAGGCTCAAGGTTGACTCAGCCTTCCATCCTTCCAAGGTGGGTAAAATGAGGACCCAGATTGTTGGGGGCAATAAGCTGACTCTGTAAACTATAGTTCCACAATGACATTAATACAATATAAAATTAAAAGTCTGAATTAAAACAGTTTAAAATCAATTTAAAAACTATTAAGAACCCTCCCCCCCATCAGTCCAGGCTACGAATTGCCAGGTCTTCAAATCATTGCAGAATGAGCGAAGGTCGGGGCCATCCGGAGCTCCAAAGGAAATTGGTTCCAAAGGGTGGGTGCGCCCACAGAGAAAGCTCTTCCCCTGGGGGTCGCCAGTGGACATTGTCTGGCCAACGGCACCCTGAGGAGGCTCTGTCTGTGGGAACACTGCAGGGGGTCCGACAAATATCCCAGACCTAAGCCATCCCTCCCAGTTGAGGGAGGTTGAGGTTTAGTTTTTGGTATACAATAAAACTTGTATTTATATACATGACATTTGAAAAAAAAAGATATGATCTGTAGATGACTGACAACAAATATGTATATGTATATGTAGTACGAGTGGTGTAGGTGGAGGGAATGGTTGTATTTTTGTTGTTTATGTCTATATGTTACTGTTTGTTTGTTTTTTTCTGTTTTATATGTTTTAACGTTAAATTAAAAAAAAATTAAAAAAAAAACTTGTATTTATAAGGCTTCCAAATCAAAAGACTCCAAACTAAAAGTGTACAGAACTAAAAATGTAGAGATACAAAACCAGATGTCCATTATGGTTACATCACAAGGTCACCAGTATACCCCCTTTAGCACACAAGCATGCCGACAAAGCAGAAAAACGCAATCTCATAGCAAGACAATAGACAGAAGGAGTTAATGTGGGGATGGGAACAGCTTCACTTTGGCTTCCATTGTATGACACAGCACATAATACATTCTGCCAAGTGTGGAAGTAGAGATTTATTTATAACAATTTCATTCAAAATGTAGTGCTCTCATTTATTCATTTTTTTTAAAAAAATATTTAAAATATGTATATATCTGCCCATTTTATAACCAAATATGGGCAGCTTCCAATCAAAATTAAAACAGCATGACAGCCATATTAAAACTATAACACTAAACAAATAAAAGTGTTGCACGCCAGCTTAGTCTGGGAAAATGCTACTCTTCCAGAGTCAAAGATAAAGCATCAATTGGACATGGGGGGACCAAAACTCTATAGACATTCTGCCTTGCCCAGGGTTGAATGGAAGCTGGTTCCCGGCCTCTGCCCCCACTCCCATTCAGACCCTGACAGCTCTCATTTATGAATGGGAGCAGATTCACATTTTTTTTTCTCCTTATTTGCTCGTTATGGGAAACGTTGGAATGAAAGGGGAGAAAAACACAAAATCAGGAGTTTTCTTATGATTACTCTTACAACACTAACCCATGCTGTAGTGTCATGTTGGAATCCGGCAATACTATATGCAAAGAGACAATATTGCTTAAAGAGAGAAGAGTCATCTAATTCTCTAACACAGAGAAAGCAAGGAGGTGTATGCCCATAATCTTTAAAGGCATTTAACTGTGGTTAAAACAGAACACCCTGGTTCATTAGCATATCATTTGCTCTTGAGATTCTCAAGTGTCATATTAATCAAGAACAAATTAGTCAAGGCTAAGGGCAGAAAAATGAATTAGATTCAAATTTAACCATCTGATGAAATTATGGAAAAGACATAAAAGTTTAGCTAAGAAAGCATTCTCTTTGGCTTTGAAGAAATTTTCATTTTGCAAGCTGGGCGTATCTTGAAGATTTGATCTCAGGCTACCCAAAAAGTGGTAGACCATAATATTCATATTGCAGAACGCCCTATATTAACTTCCAAGTGGGAATTAAGACTGAGCTCTGTTCAATCCACAATGACTAGTACCATATTGCTTGTGGATTTGAATCAGACTGCTCTTTACGTCTTTGACCATTGTAGTTTATTTTTTAAAAAAATAATGACTCCATCTCAAAAAAACAAAGCAGAAGTTATGATTTTGTGGCCATTCCTGTCTGTCTTTACAGGTACTTTTATTGCACTGCATTTGGGGGAAATAAAAATAGAGGTGCTAGACAGCAATAATATATTTATAAGTTTAGATTAAATGTACAATATAATCTATGCATTTAAAGTTCAGTGCTTTAGCCTCAGGCCACTAGCCTATGTATTTTCTAATTTCCTCTTATTTCTTTTCCAAATGCTGTATCTCCTTCTAGGTCAGTGATGGCTAACCTTTTTGCCGCAGCATGCCAAAAGCGGGGATCGCACAGGGGGAGGGGGGTTGCGCGCTTGTGTGCCCACACCCATAATTCAATGCGCCCCGTCCCCCTGCACATGCGACACCCACCCCGTGCTCCCCCTGCTTTTGGCACGTGATGACACAGTGGGCCCGTTTCTCACCCTCCCCAGTTTCCAGAGGCTTTCTAGGAGCGTGGGGAGGGTAAAAACGGACTTCCCCAACTCCCCGGAGGTCAGAAATGGCCTGTTTCCTGACTTCCAGTGGGCCCAGAAGGCCCGAAAACCAGCTGGCCAGCGTGTGCATGCACACTGGAACTCAGCTAGGGCAATCCTCGGATGCCCACTGATATGGCTCCACGTGCCCCAGGTGGCACACATGCCATAGGTTCGCCATCACGGTTCTAGGTTAATGCCTGTCCTATCCTATCCTATCCTATCCTATCCCAACTCATCCTTCCCTCCTACTCTTTTACATAAACCATTATTTCAGAGAATTCATGGTGCTTTGTAGCAAAAGCACAAATATTAATGGTAAGAAAAAATAGCCATGGTAACAAGACTGAAGCATGGCATTAAAGTGTCCATGATAGGTTCTGAAGCTTGAATACCATGGCCATTGACAAAGTCACCTGCAGTAAATGGCAATTTTACTTGAAACAACTTACATCCTGCAACAATACCTTCATCACCACGAAACAACAATATCTGCCTATCCCAGAGAAAGACTCAGTAGGTAGATAAAAATGCCAAATCCAGTCTAAAGGTCTAACTGAATAGGGAATCAACCATGATAACGGTAGACATTATTCAACAAAAGCCATTCATTCTTAGAAAAGCAGTAACAGATTGTTGCCAATGGATATGCCAGACGAGGCTGCATCACTAGGATAAATTTCACCTATAACAGTGATAAAGAGGAAAGGTGATAGCATTTGCTTATGTGTAGATTGTGTAGACAGCCAAAGAAGTCTATTGTGGATGAAAATAGTCATGTTTCAAGAGTTACTAGAGAGATGGGATGGGGGATAAGTTTTTTAACTTTGGATTAGATAGCACAGTCCATCAAGTTATGCCATGTGAAGCCTGCAGAAATCTTACAAAATATATTATTTAAGCAAGTTATTTTGGTTTTACAAGTGTCTCTTATGGGCATACATCAGCACTTAGTACTTTTCAAGCAATAATGCCCATTATCCCAAAAATAAAAAAGAAGGGCAGCAAAATTCAGATGATATAATGCTGTTTGGAAGAGTAGAAAAGGATCATGGAAATAATCTGAGGTCACTTTTAGATTTATTAAGTCCACAGGGTTAAGACTTCATTTTAAAAAATGTAGCAGGAGGCAAATAGTACTTTTCTTTTAGGGGACATACAATTTCAATACATAGATTGAAGTATAATTCTGATCATGTGGCTGCAATTTTGGAAGAAAATTTCTCTAAGAGATATCCATCTGTTATGCTTTTTCTTTACTTTGGTCTTTGGTCTTACATCTTGGTATGAAAAATGTATTCTACATTATGTATTTGTGTCCAAGCAAGTTATTAAGGGGAATTAAAACTTTGAAATGGACAATGGCTGCATATAAAACATTTATTTATTTATTTATTTATTTATTTATTTATTTATTTATTTAAAATTAAATTTATAGACCGCCCTTCTCCCTGAGGACTCAGGGCGGTGTACAGCCAGAATTAAAAAACACATAATATAAATAATAAGAACAATTAAAAATAGAATAATAAATTTCGGCTCAAATTAAAAATATCAATCCCCATAAAATTTAAAATTTAAAATTTAAAATATAAAATACTGCTTATGCCAGCCCGGCTTGTTTGAAGAGGTAAGTTTTCAGGGCACAACGGAAGGCACTGAGGTCTGGGATTTTCCTTATCTCGGGGGGTAACTGATTCCAGAGGGTAGGTGCCCCCACAGAGAAGGCTCTCCCCCTGGGGGTCGCCAGCCTACATTGTGGCCCTCTCTGTGGGAGCGCACGGGTCGATGGGAGGTCGTCTGTGGCAGTAGACAGTCCCATAGATAACTAGGTCCTATGCCATAGGTGATAACCAACACCTTGAAACGCACCCGGAAGACCACTGGGAGCCAGTGCAGCTCGCGCAGGAGTGGTGTTACATGGGAGCGCCACGTTGCTCCCATCACTACCCGTGCGGCCGCATTCTGGACCAGTTGGAGCCTCCGGGTGCCCCTCAAGGGGAGCCCCATGTAGAGAGCATTACAGTAATGAAGGCGAGAGGTGACAAGGGCATGAGTGACTGTGCACAGGGAATCCCAATCAAGAAAGGGCCGCAACTGGCGAATCAGGCGAACCTGATAGAAAGTCCCCCGGTGGCAGCCATCAGATGGTCCTCTAAGGACAGCTGCCTATCCAGGAGGACTCCCAGATTGCGAGCCCTTTCTGTGGGGGCCAAAGACTCGCCCCCAATAGTCAGTGATGGAGTCAACTGACTATATCGGGATGCTGGGAGCCACAGCCACTCAGTCTTGGAGGGGTTGAGCCTGAGCCTGTTCCTCCCCATCCAGGTCCGCACAGCCTCCAGCCACCGGGACATCACTTCAAGGGCATCGTTGGGGTGGAGATGTACAGCTGAATATCATCAGCGTACTGATGGTATCTCACCCCAAAACCACAGATGATCTCGCCCAGCAGCTTCACATAAATGTTAAACAGAAGGGGCGAGAGGACCAATGCCCTGCCTTCCAAGGGATCCTCCCGCACTCCCGGATGGAGCAGGGAGCGGGTCACCCTAAACAGGGCAGCTGGACGATTCCCTGATGACGGAATAGAGGCGGAAAAGTAGTTAGACTTTGCCGCCTTTATCGCCACTAGGTAGGTCTTAATATGCGACCTTACCAGTGTTCGATCGGATTCAGCACGACTGGCCCTCCAACCGCTCTCTAGGCATCTTCTCTGGCGCTTCATTTCCCTCAGCTCCTTGGTAAACCAGGGAGCTGCACAGGATCGGCACCAGGTCAGAGGCCGCAAAGGCACGACACGGTCTAAGGCTCCACCAGCCGCCCGATCCCAGGCGGCTACTAGGTCCTCTGCCGAGCCGTGTGCCAGCTCCTCAGGAAATAGCCCAATCTCTGTCTGGAACCTCTCAGGGTCCATCAGGCGCCTGGGGCGGACCCATATAGTAGGGTCCACCTCCCTGCGGTGGGGTGTAGCGGTTCGAAGATCTAGGCGGAGGAGTGAGTGGCCAGACCATGACAAGGGTTTGATGTCTATATCCCCTACAACTTGACCACTCAACCACTGGCCAGAGACAAAAATCAAGTCTAGAGTGTGTCCTCCTCTGTGAGTGGAGTCATGCACTAACTGGGTCAGGTCCATGGCCGTCATGGAAGCCATGAACTCCCGGGCTGCCTCAGACATATTGCCAGCGGATGGCAAGTTAAAGTCACCCATGACTAAAAGCCTGGGTGTCTCAACTGCCACCGCGGCTACCACGTCGAGTAGCTCAGGCAGGGCTGTTGCTACGTGGCAGGGAGCCAGGTACACAAGCAGCAAGCCCATCTGAACCCCATGACCCCATCTCACAAAGAGGGACTCACATCCGACAATCTGTGGCACAGTGGTCTCCCTCGGACCCAGATCCTCGTTTATAATAACCGCCACCCCCCACCCCTCCCATAGGCCCTCGGTTGATGAAATGCTCTGAAACCTGGTGGGCACATTTCAGTCAAAGGGACACCACCCTCCGGGCCCAACCAGGTCTCCGTAATACCCGCCAGGTCCGCTCCCTCCTCGTGTATAAGGTCGTGGATGAGGGGGGCCTTATTTATTATGGACCTGGCGTTGCACAGCATCAGTCGAAGGCCTGGGTCCTGAGAATCTGCGCCACCTAGTAACTGGGCAGAGCCTTGGGGGCCGGGGCGAGCAATTGCTCTCAAATAGCGAGCACGTGCCCCCAACACATGATGTGGCCCCCTACTCCCGTCGTATCTGCCCCTCCCATCTACCGTGCAGATGGTACAACCCTCCTGATGTCGCTTCCCATTTTCTCCCCAGTCCCTCATTCTGCACCTCCCCAGCTGTTGCCCCATGCCGGGCTATGCTCTGACCTTGGCGGATTCCCCCCCCCCATGTCCACTGGTCAACTGTCTAAAATTATTTAAGAAATAAATATTATTAACCCCCCTCCCACCCCTTAAAATCTTAAAAAATCTATCTAAAAAACCCCATAAACCCTTCCTTGCCCCAGGCCATCTCTCTGGACTCCAAAGTCCATCATCGAGATAAGCCCTTGGAAGTGTAAGGGGCCACACCTGCAAGAGGGGGGAATCTCGCAGGGCGAGGAGTTCTGACACCTGGCATGATATAACACACAAATTACCGTAGGTCCTTAGCATATGGACCTACCATATTAGTGGTTTCTTATTTTTTATAATATAAATGTTTTAAATATTTTAAAAAGTTTTTAAGGTTATTATTGTGGTTGGTTGTTCCAGATGATTTGGGATTGCATCCAAAGTACCTATAGCTACTGAATTCTTTTGTCACAGTCATTCTACTCCTATTTTTAATAGCTACTCCAATTCATCATATTGCTACTTGTCATGAAGTTGTTTGTAGTCAGTCTGTGCAATCTTCTTGCAGCAGCTAATCAGGTGGTCCACTGTTTCTTCAGCTTCTTTGCAGAGGCAGCATTTCCTATCTATTGCTCTCTTAATATGCATTTGTTCTTAAGACTTGGTCTTCTGCAGCCAGAATTAGCCACTACGATGAACTTATTTGGCTCTCAATACAATCTACACATAAGCAAATGTTATCGTCTTTCCACTTTGTCAGTGTTGTAGGTGAAATTTAGCCTAGTGATGCAGCCTGTTCTGTCACACCCATTGGCAACAATCCGTTAAGTTCCTCAGATACTGCTTTTCTGAGAATGAATGGCTTTTGTTAAATAATAAATCCTGGCAAGATCACATCTGGAATCCTGCATCCAGTTTTGGTCACCACATTACAAAAAAGATGTTTAGACTTTGGAAAAAGTGCAGAGAAGAGCAAGTAAGATGATTAAAGGCTTGGAGGCTAAAACATATGATGAATGGTTGTAGGAATTGAGTATGGCTAGTCTAGAGGAAAGAAGGACTAGGGATGACATGATAATAGTATTTTATTTATTTATTTATTTTATTAATCATATTTCTATGCCACTCACTCTCTGAGGACTCTGGGCAGCTTACACCAAAGACAGTATACTAAATAGCATCTTGCCCCCAACAATCTGGGTCCTCATTTTACTCACCTCGGAAGGATGGAAGCCTGAGTCAACCTTGAGCCGGTGAGATTTGATCCGCTGATCTGCTGAACTAGCAGTCAGCTGAAGTAACTGTGCCACCTCGGCTCATTGAAGTATTTGACAGGCTTCCACAAAGAAAAGGGGATCAACTTATTTTCTAAAGCACCAGAAGGCAAAACAAGAAAAAATGGATGGAAACTAATCAAGGAAAGAAGCAACCTGGAATTAAGGAAAAACTTCCTAACACTGAGAACAAGTAACCAGTGGAACAGCTTGCCTCCAGAAGTTGTAGGTGCTTCATCATGGGAAGATTTTAAGAAAAGACTGGATAGCCGCCTCTCTGAAATAGTATAGGGTCTCCTGCTTGAGTAAGAAGTTGGACTAGAAGACCTCCAAGGTTCCTTCCAGCTCTAATCTGATTAACTGAATAGGTTCTTTTTTTCAGTTTAAAGACAACTTGCTGAGCACAACTTACCTTATTTTTATGCTGCTTTTCAATTTTTGATGTATCTGATATTTCCATTGCAGCAGTTTCTTTTATAGGTGATGGCCTACTCATTTATCCAGTATCCTTCAGATTAATGAAACACACACATATATATATTTCATAATAACAGGAATTCCACCATGTATATTATAAAATTCTACTGCTGTATTGCATCACTTCAAGGCTACTTTTACAGATACATGGCCCTGCATTGGAATTTGATTTGTCAAATGACATACTAAATATAGACTGGGTTTGATAAATGGTACATCCCGAAAGTATATAGAAACTGACTGTGGCAATATAAAAACAGCTGATACAACATCAATTCCACCTCTTTTCATATCACCCCAGCTGCAACATTTACGCTGCTTATAATTTTCTCTGCAAAGGGAATAGTCACATCTGGTACTGCAGGTACAAGTACCTGCCAGTTAAATTGATTACTTCAAGATACTTTAACAAAATGTTTGAAATTTTTGGCACTGTTTATGGTGGGTTATCATAGCGCAGCATCCTTTATAAATTGGCATAAGGAGAAATGACCCACATTGAAAACAAACTCATCCCATTTCTTACCTTTGTTTTTATTGTTTTTGTTTTTATTAAATTTATATACCGCCCTTCTCCTGAATGACTCAGGGCAGTGAACAGCCACAGAATAAAAAACACATACATACAAAAATTTAAGATAGAATAAAAACGAATTAAATAATTTGGCTGAGACGAATTTAAAATACCCAATGATTTAAAACAAATTAAAATTTACATTTAACAGGGGAAAAGATTTAGGCCAGGCCGGCTTGATGAAATAGAAAAATCTTAAGTGCGCGACGGAAGGTGCGCAGATCCGGGATCGTCCGTATCTCTGGGGGGAGCTCATTCCAGATCGTAGGTGCCCCCACAGAGAAGGCTCCCCCTGGGGGCCGCCAGTCGACATTGTTTGGCACCGGGAGGAGCCCCTCTCTATGGGAGCGTACTGGCCGGTGGGAGGCTATTGGTGGTAGCAGGCGGTCCCGTAGATAACCGGGTCCTAAGCCATGGAGCGCTCTAAAGGTGATAACCAAAACCTTGGAGTGCACTCGGAAGACCACCAGGAGCCAGTGCAGCTCGCGCAGGAGAGGTGTTACATGGGAACGCCCCGTCGTTCCCATAACCACCCGCGCGGCCGCACTCTGCACCAGTTGGAGCCTCCGAGTGCTCCTCAAGGGGAGCCCCATGTAGAGAGCGCTACAGTAGTCCAGACGCGAGGTGACAAGGGCATGAGTGACTGTGCGTAAGGAGTCCCGACCTAGAAAGGGACGCAACTGGCGAATCAGGCAAACCTGATAAAAAGTCCTCCCAGTCACGGCCATCAAGTGCTCTTCTAAAAACAGCCGTGAATCCAGAAGGACGCCCAAGTTGCGTACCCTCTCCGTGGGGGCCAATGATTCACCCCCAATAGTCAGTGATGGCACCAACTGACAATATCGGGATGTCGGAAACCACAGCCACTCGGTCTTGGATGGGTTGAGCCTGAGCCTATTCCTCCCCATCCAGATCCGCACGGCCTCCAGGCACCGGGACATCACTTCAAATCAATAGAGTTCCCTTTTCATCACAATTTTCAGGTGATCTTGATATAAAACTTTCACGAGTAACATTTGTAGGTTGTATTTCATTCTGTTTTCCAGCCTACCATGTTTCCCGGAAAATAAGACCCAAACAGAAAATAAGTCCTAGCATGATTTTTCAGGATGCTTGTAATATCAGCCCTACCCCCAAAATAAGCTCCAGTAAAGATCATTAGCCAGACGGATGCATTTAGCATCGTATTTCCCCAAAAATAACACCTACTGTAATCAGAAAATAAGCCCTAATGTGTATTTTGGAACAAAAATTAATATAAGATCCGGTCTTATTTTCAGGGAAACACAGTAACACTTGGTGTCTGCCCCAGTTGTTGTAATTTTGTTGCAGTTAGCATAATCTTCTCAAAAGTAAGTGCTGCCTCTAACAATAAGCATTTCCATATGCAAACATTATATATTTTCTCACACTATTAATCTTTAATCATTATTCCAAAATTACATGGTCCCATCCAGTCTCTCAAGGCTGCAACATGCCTTTCTGTTTCTGTTGATAGAACTTATAACAATTAGTTGCCAAATTTATTTAGTTTATTCATTTATTATCTATTTATTTATTCAATTTGTATAGCTGCCCATCTCAAGCCAGTGATTCTGCAGGGGCACATTTATTCTTGGCACATCTTTTTAAAGTCTGCCAATAGAGTTTCATATTTATCTTGTCAAACGCAAGGAATGAATGAACATTTTTTTTATTATGATTCTTGGCTAATCAAATACAAGGTATAAAGTACACACTTCCTTCTGTTCCCAAACAACAGAATAAAGCAAATTTTCCTGCTTGTGAAATCTCTTTACTGTTACCTGCCAATAAATAGTTCTCGGAATTGTTCTGAATAGAATATGCAATCAATGGTTCTCCTGGGATCTGAAAAAAGGAGCAAGTAAATTCATTGCAATACAAGTAATCTTTCCTTCCTTATCAATATGCTGCATCCTCAGACTATAACAATAAATATTTCACTCAACTATTTATTAAAAGTATTTTCCTTATTGTACATCATGTGCAATCCAACTTAAGTCTCTTTCATTTTAGCCCCTTGCTTCTCAGTGGCTTTCACTGGTGGCCCAGTTGTTAGCATGTAGTACTGCAGGCTAACTGATTGCTCACTCCAGTAGTTCGATTCTGAGTGGCTCAAGGTTGACTCAACCTTCCATCCTTCTGAGGTCGGTAAAATGAGAACCCAAATTGTTGGGGGCAATATACTGACTCTGAAAAACTGCTTAGAGAGGACTGTAAAGCACTGTGAAATGGTATATAAGTCTAAGTGCTATTGCTACTGCTATTCTCTTCCAAACCCTTGATCTGGGCTGGGATTTCCTTATTATGGTAACTCATGTCTTAGTCATCTATTGCACTCTGCTCTATATGGAGCTGCTCTTGAAGATCATTTGGATGGAGCAATTGGTCTAAAATGTGGCCATATGAGCAGTTATTTATCTGTGTAACATCTCCGTTATGTTAGGCACACTTTTTACCATTGAGCTTGCTAATGCAATTGAAGATGCTGGTTGCAATCATATAGGGCTTGATTGTTGGAGATACTGCTCTTCTCCAATTGTTTTTGCCCATATGGTAAGATCCAACAGAGTGGACATGGTCTGGGTCTCATCCTCAAAATAGTTATCTAAAGAGTCCTAAGAGTTCTTTTTCCATCTGCCCTCCAAAATGGTTTAACTCCAGAGAATTGTGTTGCTCAAGTTTTCTATCCTTTAAGTAAGTCTTGAAGACCTGGCTGTTTTGCACTGTGATGGGGCATGGCTTTCTTTAGTATGTTTTATTAACATGTTTTGTTCCTTTGGGGGTTTTATTAGTGTCATCAGATCAGGTCACCTTACTGGGGAGTTTTTACTTGTTTTTTTCTAAGTCACCCAGAATCAATTGAGATGTGTAGCTATATAAATTGGCTGTGAAAGTTGGACCATGAGAAAGGCTGAGCGCCAAAGAATTGAGGCCTTTGAACTATGGTGCTGGAGAAAACTCCTGCGAGTTCCTTGGACTGCAAGGTGATCAAATCGGTTAGTCTCAGAGGAGATCAACATGGACTGCTCTTTAAAAGGCCAGATCCTGAAGATGAAACTCAAATACTTTGGCCACCTAATGAGAAGGAAGGTCTGACTGGAGAAGAACCTAATGCAGGGAAAGATTGAGGGCAAAAGAAGGGGATGACATTGAATGAGGTGGCTGGATGGAGTCACTGAAGCAGTAGGCGTGAGCTTAAATGGACTCCAGAGGATGGTAGAGACAGGAAGGCCTGGAGGAACATTGTCCATGGGGTCATAATGGGTCAGACTTCACAACTAACAACAAAAGCTATATACTGTAAATTATAAGATTAGAACATGATTCGCAGTTAAAACCCTAATACACCATAGAATACTTTCTAGAAAATGTGTTAATTACTGTCTTTTGATTTTGTTTGTACATTATGACTTGTACATTATGACTTTGTTTGTACATTATGACTCAAAATACCCCAAATCCTAGTGTTGAGTGTTGATACTTCTTTTAAAGTTATAAAGTGGCAACAGAATGCACATCAGAGAGCACTCTGGAGTTGATGTGCCACCTACATTTCTTAAAGAACAACCAGAGCCAGTTTGAGGTGACACTGATTACTGCTTTGCCTTCAGCGATTGCTGAAGAAAAGTTCCCTGGAGCGTCTTCATCTAGCAGTTGAAATCAGAGATAATTTTATGAAAAGGTCCATCGTCTCCAGATGAAAGATTGTGTTAACTGAGGCAGGAGGGATATTATCATTGTTGGGGGGGGGGGGTGTTTCCTATGTATTAGTGTCATCTTTTGGCCCACTACTGCTCTCGTAGCTTTGAAAAGGCTGCAACTGATGGGCAGAATTTTTGTCAGTAGTCCTAACAATTTGTTCATAAAGGATAGTTTATGGTTCTGTCTTTATGCTTCAGCTCTTGCCACTACAACACAGTACAATCTAAAACTATCTTCTCCTAATGGCTAGATGGCATATCCTTGTCAAAGGAACTTTTTAGCTTGCAATGTGTATAAAACTCACAATGGCATGTAATCAGAACAGTCTCTATGGAACATGACTGGTTTTATTGGACAAGCATTAAATGAAATTTACAAGGTCTCTGAGGACTCAAAAGTATGTTAAAATACAAATGAATGAGGTCAGAAGGTCTTTCTTCATTTACTGAAATGTAGATTTTCAAAGATTTATTTTTATAATAAAGCAAGCAATGACTAGGCATTAGTAAGAATGAAACATACTGTAGTTATCAGATACTGTATTATGAATGAATGAATGAATCAATCAATCAATCAATCAATCAAAACCAATCTTGGATTTGTTAATGCGTCTAAAGCAATTTTATTCTAGGCTGAGAAGAAAAACACATTATACAGTACACAGGATTACAAACTGAAGATAATCTTTTTTTTTAAAAGGTTCAATTATAAGTTGATGCTTTAATATTTTTAAACAAACTTTTGAAAACAAGCCATAGTTTACTGTATATTGGAAGCCAATATTTTTTTTAAATATTCTATGCTAGTTCAAGAGAAATCTGCATATTTTATTTCTTTTAAAAAATACTTCTTATTAAATATTTTTACAATATTAAAAGATGAAAACAGAAATCAGAAAGAAAAAACAATGGAAAAGAAATGCAAAGTGCAAAAGAAAAGAACCGGAAGGGAAAGAAAGGGGAGGAGAGGAGAGGAGAGGAGGGGAGGAGAGAGGATATTTAAAGAAGAATCCTGATCTTCCTTGTAACATGTAACAAGTACAGGCAAGTTAATATTTCCCCAGCCCCTATGAAATTCCCATAACCATTATCTTTTCACAAATTCAAAAAATCATTGTGATTTCTACTTAACTGTCAGGAAAAAGTACAGACAGTGTTTCCAGAATTTTATTTTAAAAAATTTTCTCATTTCAATCCTGATGAAAGAAGTCAACTTTTTATTCCTTTCTTTTGCTTCTCACATTTTTAATCTTTAATGCATCACATTGCAGTCATAGGATTGAATTAACCATTACATTTTTTTTCCATCTCAAAAATTTCTACAAGGTTTTAGAAACCCTTGAAACACACTCCTCATCCCTTCAGCCGGTCCAAAAGGATATTGTCATCAACAGTAATGAAAGCCTCGTTCTGCACCCACCAGAGTCCCTGCAGCCCCGGTTAACTCACTAATGTCCCCCTCAACTCAAGAGAGCAATCAAAACCCAGCCTTCCAGATGGGACATAAGGCAGTCCTCCTGATAATAAGCCTTAGTTGGCCAGGCCGTTGCTATGTCAGTTTCTCCATCTTCTTCAGCATCCACAGCACTCTACCTGATCTCAGATGGCATCAAGCAGCCGATTCCTGGTATCCACAGCCCTGCTAATATTGCAGCACTCTGATCTCAAACCGAGGTCTGCTGGCCCAGCACACTCCTGTACAGCTGAAATTGCTGTAGGAACTTTGCCTCCTATGACTCAAGACTTTCTGGTCCTCCAACATCCACATCTCTGGAGGGTGTCCAGATGACTTCAATGGCCCCTAGGACTTCAGCCTCAGCCTCTACTGAAGCGCCCACCTAGTACTACCAATGTGATCATGCCATCCTGCTACCATCACTATGATCTGAACAGAGGTGGTATTCAGCAGGTTAAGACTGGTTGCCTGAACCGGTAGTGGAAATTGTGGGTGGGCCTGTCTATGCCATCCTATTTAGGCATGTTTTTGAGCCTGGGCGCATCCGTGGAAGGTGCATACACTAGCAAAGCACATGCGCAGAAGGCTGGGCGCATGCGTGGATGGGGGCGCATGTGCACATTTGCGAACCGATAGGGAAAGTAAGTGAATACCACCCCTGGATCCATCACCCAACTCATCATCAGAAGTAAAAATGATCTCAAGAGTAGCTTTATGGCATTTACCTCACTGCAAGGAGCTCCCAGGTAGTATGTGCAGTTACATAGCAACTCAGCAAATAAACATAATAGAGCAACTAAAACCATCATCCCCAATGACATTGGAGTTATACAATTTACAAAACAGCCTAAAAAGCAACACCTAAACCAGTGGTGGGTTCCTCCTGGTTCGGCCCGGTTCTCCCGAGCCGGTAGTGGTGATGATATGATGTCACCGAACCAGTTCTGCCCCCCACACCCTCGCACCCCCATGCCCTCCTACCCCCCACCCCCGTGTTATTCTTACCTTTTATTTGGCCCCACCCCCAATCTATTGCTGCCTCCTGAGTCCCAGCTGATGGCTAGAGGGAAAAAAACTGTTTAAACTCTTGCCGGGGGGGGGCTTCAAAGGGCTGCCTCACAGCTGATCAGTGTTAAAAGAAAACAAATGGGTAGACCAGTGCCTGCAAAAAATAAATGGGTAGATCGGTACAGCTCTGCAAGCAGTTAAAAGCCTGGTAGACCAGTACCTCTGCTAAATCCTAAATAATTGTCACATGACCATCAAGCCACACCCACAAAATAAGCCACACCCACAGAACCGGTAGTAAAAAGATTTAGAACCCACCCCTGACCTAAACCTCTAAAATATAATAAATGTAGAAAGCCCCTCCTGAATTTCCAGTCTACCATCTTACCATGTTACATGTGTATAAGATAATAATAAGAATAAGATCCCTTCTAAAGACTACAGAAATATTTGCTTAGATGAAAACTAGTTTTAGACTTATGGCCAATTCTTCTCAGAGGCTCTGCCTGGGCAGGAAATGATATGGCAGTCAAGATGGAGCTTCTTAGAACCTCCAGAATAATTCCCAGGAGAACGAACAGAAACTTCTCATTTTTACTTAATGATAGTGCCTGGTGAAATAAGAACAGAAAGACCAAAATACAATTCTCCAATCGCCAGCTTTCTGAAGTGCTCCAAAGGGATTCTGTGTTAAACAACAAGAAAAATGTTTATGAGCTGCAATAACATTTTATTTCTCTAGTCTGTCTCTTAGTATAGGTCATTCTTCAGAATGACCAAGTCAGTTTCTAAATCCAGAATTAAAAGGATCAAGTTAAATTTTTACACTTAAGACCTCCTGGAGCTGACACTTTACCTGCTCTGCTATGTGCTACATAGTGTAGGTTCATTGTCAAAATTGGTCCTTCCCTTCCCTTCCCTTCCCTTCCCTTCCCTTCCCTTCCCTTCCCTTCCCTTCCCTCCCCTCTCTTTTGGGAGATCTGTTGGTAACTTCAGCTATGGAGCAAATGGAATCAAGGTTAGAAGAGCTGAGAAGAAAAGCAGAATGGATTCAGATGGTCGGATTATTCTTGCTTCTGATTTATGGAATACTCTTCCACCAAAGTGAGGTTGGCTTCATCCTTATTTTCCAGACATCCCTCAAGACCTGGCTTTGGTATCTCAGATCTGAGATCTTGAGATGTTTCATTATAATCTCTTGTATGTCCTTTTTTAAAAAAAAAACGACGGTGCTTGTTTTTCTACTATTTTTTCACATATGCTTCCCCGAGTCACTTGTGAGATTGGTAGGCATAATAATCAATCAATCAATCAATCAATCAATCAATCAATCTCTCCATAAGAATAGATGTCAATGAAAAACATTCACAACTTACAACTGGAATATTCTTGTCTTTATTAGAAGCCAGGAAAAGAAGGAAAATAATCCCTTAGCGCTCCTGTCTGCTGGAAGATATGGCAGGTTGTTCAAAGTGAATTGGAGAGGAGATGAATTGGATCCTGCTAGATTATTTCCATGGAGATATTCAGTTGCCACCTTCAGGACCAGCTTCTGCACAGCAAATACCTGTACAAAGGTATGCAAATTCATCTAGAAAATCATTGGCATGCAACAGTATTTGCACATTCATCTGCCCCCCAAAAAGATTTATAACATCACTGCACATATCCTTCTCATCATTCCTATTACCTTCTCCCATTAGTATCTTATGATTATATATTACTTTGTTGTTTGCATGTGTACACTGAGAGCTTTTGCACTAGAGACAAATTCCTTGTGTGTCCAATCACACTTGGTTAATAAAAAATATTCTAGTCTATATTCATGTTCCATATACCTTTTAATCTACAAACACATTAAACAACCAAGGGAACATCACACATGTAAGTGTTTCACACTGCATAATATTCAACCACTTTGCTAAGCATTCCATTTATTCTCACATGCTTTACTTCCATCCTATGCTGCCGTTATCACATTCAGCAACCAACCAGCCCTCTCAATTCACACAAAACATTCCGTAATTCAAACCTATTCAAGTTACAATATGCTTTCAACAACATTTGATAAATTTTCTTATTCACATGTGGCTTAATGATTGGCTTAAAAGCAAAAATCATGTGGACACCCTCTGCCCAATATAAAGTTGCAATGCAATTTGGACCCAGGAAATGTAACCTAAATGAAATATTTATAATGAAACACACTAAGAATATGTATGTTTGGACTTCCCATATTCGTGTGTGTGTGTGTGTGTGTGTGTGTGTGTGTGTGAGAGAGAGAGAGAGAGAGAGAGAGAGAGAGAGAGAGAGAGAGGGAGAGAGAGAAGGAGGCAGATGTGTGAGTATAGCATTATAGTTGTTTCCAGTTGGAGCCTCCCATGCAGCCAGATGGCCACATACCACCAAATGCCCCATGGGAAAGATTCCACAAAAAAGAAGATGGTAAGCAAAGATGCCAAGACATCTCTTCTAATCATACACCCCCATCAATTGTCTTGAGCAAAGGGTCTTGTCTCAATCACGTTTATTTGTGGGACTTGTTTGGAAGCCAACATCTGTGTTGAAATATGGGTTGTAAATAATAGAAATAAATAATAAATATGAAGGATTTAGAGACTGCCTTCTGTGCAGTTTATCGTTCAAAAAAGTTAGGGGCACAGCTGGCCTGGTGTTAGATGCCCATAAAGAATACTGTTCATGTGGTTAAAAGAGATGTTCAGATTCATTTAAAAATGCAGAAAAATAACTATTTGGCTGTGTTTGGCTTCTTAGTGTGACATAATAGTATTGCTTGTCCTAATTCTCCATCTTATGCTATCTGCTGCTGGTTGTGAGATTATATTGTGCATGCAACTGCAACAGACCGCTATAAATGTAGTTAATCTACAACAGCTATTTCCTGCAGTGATCTCTGCCTTTAGTAAAAAGCACTGTTTTCCATAAAGAAAGAAAAAGAAGATGAGTGACCAAAACAATACTTTCTTCATTTTTCCCCTGCTTGCAGTCATCCAAAACTCTGCAATATCAGACTAGTGAATTTCAGCAATTTTTTTAAAAAAAATATTAAAAGGAGGGGAGAGGATATGGACTATGGGTGACATGATAGCAGTGTTCCGATATCTCAGGTGGTTGCCACAAAGAAGAGGAATTCAGGCTATTCTCCAAAGCCCTTGAGGGTAGGACAAGAAGCAATGGATGGAAACTAATCAAGGAGAGAAGCAACCTAGAACAGTTAGAACCACTAATCAGTGGCACAACTTGCCTCCAGAAGTTATGAATGCTCCAACACTGGAAGATTTTAAGAAGAGATTAGGAACAATTTGTTTGAAATGGTATAGGGCAGTGATGGCTAACCTTTTTTTCCTTGGGTGCCAAAAGCACGTCTCGCGCATGCCCACACCTACAATGCAATGTCCCCCTGTACGCCACGCCCCCGTGCATGCGCGCATGACCCCCCTAGTGCTGCCCCCCACGCATGTATGCACAATCCCCCCTGTGTCCCGTTTTGGGCCTAGCAGGCCTCCCTAAAGCATCCAGAGGCTGGAAATGGCCCATTTCTGGACTTCCGGTAGGTCCGTTTTTCGCCCTCCCAGAGCCTTCACACAAGCCCTGTACTTACCTGGCATCCAAAACAGGCCGCGTGGAGACTCCTGGAATGGGAGGGGAAGCATGGGTGGGACCAGCCCAAAATCAGCTGGCCGGTGCGCGCATGCATGTTGGAGCTGACCTAGGGCAATGCCCGCAGATATGGTTCCCTATGCCACCTATGGCGCACGTGCCATAAGTTTGCCATCATGGCATGGGTGATATCCAAAATTTTTCCCTACCGATTGCGTGGCTTGGTGGGTGTGGCAGGAGAAGGATATTGCAAAATCTCCATTCCCTCCCCTCCTGGGGGAAGCATATTGCAAAATCTCCATGCCCACCCCACTCTGGGGCCAGCCAGAGGTGGTATTTGCCGGTTCTCCAAACTACTCAAAAATTCCGCTACCGGTTCTCCAGAACCTGTTAGAACCTGCTGGATTTCACCTCTGCATCACGGGTATAGGGTTTCCTGCCTAAGCAGGGCATTGGACTAGAATACCTATTCTATTCTATTCTATTCTATTCTATTCTATTCTATTCTATTCTATTCTATTCTATTCTATTCTATTCTATTCTATTC
>WNWU01000011.1:17882013-17939642 GCA_012654045.1 Ptyas mucosa | reverse complement strand
TTCCTTCCTTCCTTCCTTCCTTCCTTCCTTCCTTCCTTCCTTCCTTCTTTCTTTCTTTCTTTCTTTCTTTCTTTCTTTCTTTCTTTCTTTCTTTCTTTCTTTCTTCCTTGGAAACAATTTTCCTCTATAGAACAAGAAATTAATCTAGTGGTGACCAAGCACTGCTAAGAATTTACTTCTCTACCAGAAAAATAAAATTTTAAATAAATAATGAAGTCTACCTTGTTATTTATATAGTTAACGTATCTGCTAAGTACAAGGGTTATTACTTCTGTATCTAGATGTCCTTCTGACTTCAGATCTGGAGATAAACAAGGGACTAATTTCACTGGCTGGCATTCTTTCTTTCTTTCTCAGGCTGATGTTGGCTTTTCTTCAGTTAAATGAGTCCAGCCTCCCCTACAGAAACTTTATCTGCTAGGCAGATTTTATCCTACACTACTTTTCTTTGATAAGCGTTTTCTGATAAGACTTCTTTGATAAGGATTGTCTGACTCTTTTGCCTGCTGGAGGCTTCACACACACCCAAACTAACAATCAAAAACAGTTCTAAAACTCTCCCATTCATTTTGGTCTGTGACTTTAATTTCTTTCCTAAATTCAAGATGTTTACCAGATGAAAGTGTTTAGGTTCCATGTTTACTTCCCCCAATAGTTTTATAAGACAGCATGTGTGTGGGTGTGTGCAAAGTTTATGTATGTATGTATGTATGTATGTATGTATGTATCTATGTATGTATGTATTTTTCTCCAACCGGGTATTTTCCTACGTAACCAAGTTTGCAGCCATAGCTCAGTGAAATCACAACCACTATTCTCTATCATATATATATATATATATATATATATATATATATATATATATATATATATAACAGAGATCTCTGTAATGGTAGTTTAATACTCTGATGATGTCAGCAGACGGCTGACAAAAGTTTAGTAGAATAAAATTATAATTATTTTAGTTCCGGAGGTCGTAGAATGTCTGTTTCTTTCTTTACAAATATACCTGGAATTTGTATTTTTAGAATAGTTTGTAATACACTAAGGAGCCTGACTGGCGTAGGAGGCTAATGCCTCTACTAAGGCAGCATTTAACATCCAGCTGCCTGCAATTACTGCGAGTTCAATTCTCACCAGGCTCAAGGTCGACTCAGCCTTCCATCCTTTCTAAGGTGGGTAAAATGAGGACCCGGTTTGTGGGGGCAATAAGCTGACTTTGTATAAAATATACAAAAGTATGAAGGCTATTGCTTAATGCATTGTAAACCGCCCTGAGTCTCCGGAGAAGGGCAGCATATAAATATAAATATATATATATATACACACACACACACACACATATACACCGTGTGCACAATTATTAGTCAGCTTCTTTTCCTCAGGCAAAATGGGCTAAAAAAGAGATTTATGTGAATGAGGTTCTGGGTTCGAATGGACCGTGGCCCGATACACAGACAAACGCACTAGCATGGAAGTTAAAAGAGGAGTCTTGAAAAATTAATGGTTTAATTAAAAACACATAAAAACAAAACCTACAAGAAGGCATCAACAGCCCAAAAGATTCTCCTCTCAGCAAAGTCCATTTGCTCTAGTCCTCTTCAAGCATGGGAGGCTTTCCTGGTCAGTCTCCTCAGGAGCAAGGCAGTGACTCAGCTCTTTGTAGTGACTTCAGCTCTGGAGGTTCTCTCTGGCGTTGAGGAAGCTCAGGTGTGAGAGGCTCTCTGGCGTTGAGGCTCTGATCTCCACCTGCTCTCAGGAGTATCTGAAGTGGCTGCATTCTGCTGCTACTTATATACTAACCAACTGGCCGTTGGAAAGCACAGGAAACTCAGAGCTAGGAAGCTGTGCTCTGATTGGTTCATTCAAACTAACCACAATCAATTAGCTGCAGCAAAATGCTCAGAGGTTTTTCCTCTGACAATTTAACTGTCTCTGAAAAGTCAAAAATTGTAAAAAGTCTTTCAGAGGGATGCAGCACTCTTGAAATTGACCATGATTTTTATGCAGGACAATGCTCTATTGCATGCATCAAAGTACTCCACTGCATGGCTAGCCAGTAAAGGCCTTAAAGATGAAAGAATAATGACAAGGCCCCCTTCCTCACCTCACCCTATTGAGAACTTGTGGGCCCTTCTTAAATGGGAGTTTTATGGTGGAGGAAAACATTACACCTCTCTGAACAGTGTCTGGGAGGCGTGGTTGCTGCTGTACAAAAAGTTAATTGTCAGCAGATCAAGAAACTAACAGACTCCATGAATGGAAGGCTATATCAAAAGAAGGATAGCTATATTGGTCACTGATTTTTTATTTTTTTATTTTGGAACTGTCAGAAATGTTTATTTGTAAATTTTGAGTTGTTTGTTTATTATTCTCACTTTAACAGATGAAAATAAATGAGTGAGATGGGAAATTTTTCATTTTTTATTTAGTTGCATAATAATTCTGCACACAAATAGTTGCCCAATAATTGTGCATACATAGATATTCTCCTAAAAAAAGCCATAACCTCACTTTTACTTTCTTAAATGTTCAGGTTTGAGGTTTATTAACATTCTGGATTGACCGAGAGCACTGTGGTTGTTCAATAATAGAATTAATCCTCCAAAATATAGCTTGCCTAATAATTGTGCACATTTAATAAAAAGAAGAAGAAGTCACAGAAGAAACACCGAGAAGACACATGGAAAGATTGATGCATTATGTGTTTGTTTGTTTTAAAAAATAAAAAAAAACTTTTATAAAAAATGAAACAAAACACCGTGCATGGCATGGGTCCAAGTTACTTGAGGAACCATTTCACCCCAATGGGACTGGCCCACCCAACCCATGCCGGCAGAGGGCGTATTCTGCAGATCCCATCAGTTAAGGAATTTCAGCCACTTCTGTGTCCAGGAGAAGAACCTTCTTTGCCATGGCTTCTGCCCCTTGGAATATTTTACCCCCTGAGGTGAGATTGGCTTCCACTCTTCCAATTTTCCATAAGAGCTTTAAGATCTGACTCTGACAGATGGCTTGGGTACCCAATGGGGGAGCTTCAAACTGGAGCTGGTTGATTAAGTAAGAACTAGCAACATTTAGCTAATTTGTCTTTAAACATTTTTGCCAATTTTTCTGGAGGCATATGCCATCTATAAAACATTTTATATTGATTCTCTTTATATGCAGTGGAGCCATGCACGGTGTTAAAGGTAATAACCAACAGCTTGAAATTGCACCCAGAAACAAACCACCAACCAGCAACCAGGAGCAGTGGTGTAAAATGGACCACTCTAGGGGGCCTAAGAAATGCCCATGCTGTGCACTCTGTGTCATCTATAGCTTTTGAATGCTCTTCAATGGTAGACCCATGTAGAGTGCATTGCAGTAGTCTAAACGTGAGATGATTAAAGCTTGAATGACTATATGCAGGGACTCTTGATCCAGAAAATGTGTTATTTAGCCTATTCTCTGTCTTGGAACCTTAACTTAAATAACAGTGTGACTACTTAGACTTATACTTGGTTATAAGCAGGATAATAAAGAGGCATGACCAAGAGCAGACTGTCACATGCAGCATTACAGATTTTGCTCTCCTACTAATGAACTATGAATATGTTTAATATGACACACATCTGATTAAGGTAACAATACATAAGAAAATTTCATAGATTTTATGAATGTCTTCAGTAAGAAATATGCATGTAAGACAATGGTTGGTTGGGTACAATTGATGGCTTGAAAGCCAAGATTAAATTTGCAGAGAGTCAAGGGTACAACGTAGTAATAAATTCAGGTTATCCCTAATGCATAACATGCCAAGTAGTCTTTAGTTTATTGGCACACCTGTGATTGTTGTATAGCGAAGTACTTCAAGCCAATTCACCAATAGCTCTGATAATGAATGTTTGATCTCTGTGGAACAGTTGCATGAGCTAAGAATATAATTAATTTTAAAACTGTATTAAATTTATGAAGATATTACATCAGCAGTTTTAGTCTGAAGCTTCAGTTGCATCTTACTCTGAAATTAGATGTTCAGCTTGAATTTTCCCTCTAGCTATGAGATCTTTTCCATACATTTACAAGATTCCTAAAGAGGATTGGAATTATTTATTCATTAGACCTGAAAAAGACTTTGGGCAGACTACAATATTTAAAATACAGGATTCAAAAAGGAAGGTGACCACCATTACAGAGGCTCTGGCTAGTTGCCAGAAAGAAAACCCCGAATACAAAACCCAACATTCCTTCCTCCTCTCCCACCACCCCATTTACTACAATCAGACAAAGAGCTTGATGGGCTCCATATCAGCCTGGGATCTCCAAGTCCTCTGGCAAAACCATGTCTTCAGTGTGTCTCAAAAGACTGTCAAGATGGGAGCCAATCTTATCTTTGTGGGGATGATGTTCCATAAGGAGAGAGTCTCTAAGGAAAACATGACTTTTCTTTGTCTCACTAGGTCAGGGGTCAGCAACCTTAAACACTCAAAGAGCCATTTGGACCTGTTTCCCACAGAAAAGAAAACACCGGGAGCCACAAAACCCTTTCAAACATCTAAAATGAAGGTAACACTGCATATATCATTTTTTTTTACATTTATGCTATGTATAAAAAAACTATAGTGTGTTGCATTTATGAAATCAATGAACAGCTACAGAGAAAACAATTTTTTATTTCTGTAGGCAACAAAAACATTTTGAACTCTGAAAAAAAAAGATGGGTCGAAAAGATGGGTCGAAATCACTTGCTGGTGGGTGTCAGACATTGGTGGTTGTGTTGCATATTTTGAGTGACAGGGAGCTGCAGCAGAGGGATGAAAGACCCACATGCAGCTCCAGAGCCACGGATTGCAGGTGGCTCTAGGTGGACCTCCTTGATGGAGGGAACCTGTAACATAACCTACGTCTTGATCTGGTGGGTTGGGTAGATATAATTGAGAAAAAAGGTCCTTCATATAACTTGAGCCTAAGCAACATAGGGCTTTAAAAGTGATAGCTAGCATCTGGAATTGGACCTGGAAGTCTAACGCTGCACCTGCAAAAGAATTGACACCTGACAAGCAGCTGCATTTTTAACCAAATGAAACTTCCAGATACTTTTCAAAGGTAGCTCCATGCACAGCATTTCACAGTGGTCAAGAGAGGAAGTGACTAGGGCATGGGTGTCTATGAGCAGAACCTGTTGGTCCACAAAAGGGTGTAATTAATGCACAACCTGCATTGTACAAAGGTCTTCCAAGCCACAACTACCACCTACTCTGTAGAAATCACAAATCCAGATAAACCCACAGATTATGCACTGTGTTCATCTGAGGTAGTGCAACTCCATCAAAGGCTAGGGATGGCAATCCTCCATGAACCAAAGAACTCCAAACTCAGAGCCATTTCATCTTGCCAGGGTAACAAACATAGAATTTCTTATACAATTGTAAGAGACAAAAACCTATATCAATCTAAAGTTGGTTTATGAAATTGCCTGAATAAAATTTCTCTCTCCCTTTAAAAGAATCTCAATAATACTCTGAGGAATCTCAAAACATAGGTTTATGAATCTGGTGGAAGTGAAACCTTAGCCAGATAAGGAATAAGATTTGAACTAAAGATTTTGAAATACAATGTTTATCTTCAGTGTTGGGGGAAGCCTAAAATCTCCCAATACCACATCATTTGGGGCTTGTGAATGGGATGTGAAATGGAATAAGGACTGTTTCAGGTTAGAAGCCATGCAAACTAGATTTATGAGATTATATATGGGAATGGAGATTATATTCTAGGACCGTGATGGCGAACCTATGGCAACCTATGGGAGCCATATCACTGGGCACGTGAGCTCAGCTCCAGTGCACATGTGCGCACTGGCCAGCTGATTTTCGGGCCTTCTGGACCCATTGGAAGTCGGGAAACAGGCTATTTCCAGCCTCCGAAGGGCCTCTAAGGGGGTGGGGAATGCTGTTTTCATCCTCCCCAGGCTCCTAGAAAGACTCTGGAGCCTGGGAAGGGTGAAAAACGAGCCTACCGGGCCCACTGTGCCATCACGTGCCACAAGCGAGGGGAGCGCAGGGGGTTGCACATGCATGCTCGGGGGGGGGGCAAGGCACATAGAATTATGGGTGTGGGCACTCTTGTGCATGACCCACCATGCTCCCCCCACTTTTGGCACACAATGGCAAAAAGGTTAGCCATCACTGTTCTAGGAGTTCATTATAAGCTATATTATGTAACTGTCCCTTGCCTGACGGTCTATCTGGAAAGAATCCAGAGCAGTCAGTCGTTCTTATTAAAATGGATGGTTTCATTTTTGATATGCAAATCATTCTCAAGTGTTTTTTAGTGTCAAGTGGCTACACAGGTCAATTTTGTCTGCATTGCAGTTCTTTGTAAAAACATACCTTCAGCCAACCTGAGCGGAGACCTACAATTTTGCTATGAATTACGTTGCCACTTAATGCAAGAGGGGTTTTCAGTTATCCTGGTAACAGTGCATTCCATTTCTTCCCTGAACTGCTTCCTGCTGTTTTCTAAACTCAAGCGGATGAGAGCAATGGTAGCAGCAGATTGAAAAGAGGGAAAGCACAGGAATGATAAATGAGGTTTAAGATGCTTAAGGTCTTTGTAAGGTTTAATGAAAGATTTCTCTCTAGAGGGAAATGTTCCTCTTTCATTTACTGAAGCAATAGTTTGATAAATTGCACTTTAAGATAATAACTAATAGCTAAGTACTTCTTTAAAAAAAAGAAATCAAAACTAGGCCTAAAGAAAGAGATAATTATTTCAGAGAGAAGAGATCATAAGTATACCTGACTAGAACAGAGAAACAATAATTTAGCCTAACTTGAAGGCAAAGATGATCCTCAACTATTAGTCTCCAAGGTCTGGTGGTCAGAGAGATTCTTCATCCAAAGCAATCTTACATTTTGTAAGTATGCTTGCTTTAGTGAATCACTAAACCACTCATGCCCCACTGTGTCATAGTTTCAGCAATATTTCCTTACCTAAACAGAGAAACAGAATGACCATGGGTGGGAAAAGGAAGGAAGGAAGGAAGGAAGGAAGGAAGGAAGGAAGGAAGGAAGGAAGGAAGGAAGGAAGGAAGGAAAAGACAGAAAGACAGACGGACAGACTTAAATAACTTTCCATTTTTAAGCTAGTCCATTAGAAGAATCTTGATCCAAAAATTATGGACACTACCCTATGAGGTAGTGTTTTGTCCAGTTGAAGGTCACAAATAGACAACAGGACAGGGTTAGAGCCACGGTGATGCAGTGGTTAGAATGTAGTACTGGAGCTACTTCTGCTGACTGCCGGCTGACTGCAATTTGTTGTTGAGGTTGACTCAGCCTTCCAGCCTTCCAAGGTCAGTAAAATGAGGACCCAGATTGTTGGGGGAAATATGCTGACTTTGTAATCCACTTAGAGAGGGCTGTAAAGCCCTGTGAAGCAGCATATAAATCTAAGTGCTATTGCTATTTAGTGGTAAACTAGGTTATTTCCTGTCTAAATCATAGGATTTAGGCCTTTCTCTGCCTACAAAATGCATTGATGAAACCATTATCCAAAATGTATTCAAAACTGGCACCCTAACTGCCAAGCCTTCCTCGAATGCAAGATGCCCTCTCCTTTCCCCAAAACAATTGGAGATATAGATATTTGATTTCTTACGGACAAGAGAAGGAAGAATCAGGAAGTTAAAGAAGGAAGGAAGTTTTAAAGAGTCAAAGCATTTGTAATTATTTTAAGGCTAAAATGAACCAGTTGCAATTCCCAGTTGTAATGTGTGACTGTGAAAGTTGGACCATAAGAAAGGCTGAGTGCCAAAGAATTGAGGCCTTTGAACTATGGTGCTGGAGAAGATTTCTGCAGTCCCTTGGACTGCAAGGTGATCAAACCGGTCAGTCCTAGAGGAGATCACCCCTGACTGCTCTTTAGAAGGCCAGATTCTGAAGATGAAACTCAAATACTTTGGCCACCTAGGAAGGAAGGACTCATTGGAGAAGAGCCTAACTCTGGGAAAGATTGAGAGCAAAAGAAGAAGGGGACGACAGAGAATGAGGTGGCTGGATGGAGTCACTGAAGCAGTAGGTGTGAGCTTAAATGGACTCCAGAGGATGGTAGAGTACAGGCGTTGTCCATGGGGTTGCGATGGGTCAGACATGACTTTGCAACTAACAACAACAAAAATCATCCAATCAAACAATTGATAGTGATTTCTTTTCATGTACCATTGTTTTCCTCCATATTTTTGCCATATTTTGGCAAAAGTAAAATCTTACTGGATGCGAAGATGAGTTAATTTGACTATCTGGACATATCAATGTGTAGCCCCTGTATTAAAGCTAAGTTTTATCCTGAGCTTGGGAAGTAATTTTGAGACAATTTCTAGTCCATTCTAATTGTTTTTTTCTTTTCTGTAATTCTGCTACAATACATCTGTCTAGCATGTAATATTAAAAGTTGTCTATCCCCTCTTCCTTTTTAATCTAGATTTTTTTAAAAGAAAGACTGGACTGTGAACAATTTTATTTCCACAATAATAATCAAACAACTATAAAAGTACACTGGTTATTAAACTTTACCCCATAAAAATAATATCAAGTAACACTACTGAATCTACTGACTGATTTCCCTCTTGTCCTACAAAGATTTATATTGAGAGCTAGAAAATTGTATTCACTCTTACTCACTTATATATTCCAGGTCATTCCCTTCCCAGAGTTGCCTTAATATTTATAAAACAGACTGAACTCTGCTCCTCCACTGTAGAATAACCATTTGCCACTTGACTCATCTGTCTGGTTGAATCTCCTTTATACTGGTTCATATGGCCCAGTCTCTTTTTCTACTCCATATTCCTTTGGCTAGCCTT
Source organism: Ptyas mucosa (assembly GCA_012654045.1). Lineage (NCBI taxonomy): Eukaryota > Metazoa > Chordata > Lepidosauria > Squamata > Colubridae > Ptyas > Ptyas mucosa. The sequence continues at coordinate 17,930,797 of WNWU01000011.1, read as the reverse complement.
GAGTTCCACTTTGTGCAAACATGCCAGTTCTTTCTCCCTTTCACTTCTTCAATCATCTGGGTATTGCTAAATGAAATTGCTTATTTCCCTGCACTCCCTGGTAATTTTCTACAGGTGATGTCAGGGTCTTTATCTTTTAGAAAAAAATCTAAATCAAAACTGGTCAGAACATCCACTCAAGGTTGGATTAGAAGGGAGTACAATTCTTTGTAGAATCCATACTTTATAACCATGATGGCGAACCTATGGCACATGTATTACAAGTGGCATGCATAGCGATATTGGTGGGCACGTGAGCTCAGCTCCGGCATGCATGTGCGCGCCAGCCAGCTGATTTTCAGGCCTTCTGGGCCCACTGGAAGTAAGGAAACAGGCTGTTTCCTGCCTCCAGAGGACCTCAGGGGGTGGTAGGGAAGGCCCATTTTTCTCTCTCCCCAGGCTCCTAGAAAGGCTCTGGAGCCTGGGGGGAGAGAAAACTGTGCCATCGCGTGTCAGGAGTGGGGGGGGGACAGGGAGAGGTTGAGCATGCATGTGCAGGAACGGGGCGAATAGAATTATGGGTGGCTCCTGGTATATGATGGCAAAGAGGTTAGCCATCACTGCTTTATAACAACATCTTTTAAAGTTTCAATTTAACCAGAGATATACGGGCATCTTCTGTGCATAAAGGGTATCTAGTTAAATCAATACACCATAATTACCAAGGGTAGGGTATTGGAAAATATTGTAGAGAATACTCATGATGTACATGGAAAAGGGACAAAGCTAGTATTTTGATGCTGCTTTCATCTATGCTCTGTATGCTCTATCCTCTGTATTCTGCATTGATGCCATGGTGCCTTTCTATTGATTTTTATAGCTTAGTTTTATGACTTTATGAGGCTATCATTTCTAAGTTTTTAAAAATACCTTAGAATTTTTTCAAAGGAGGAATAGACGGTAGAGATCTTGGCACTATTTGAGCTTGTTTGTTCACAGACACCACCAACTAGATAATATCTTCAGTGCTAGTGAATATGGGTTTGTTCCCCATTTATATACAGTAGCTCACCATGTATTGGATTCAGAGATGGGTTCTACTTACTTTTATCGGATCACATTGTGTCTGCCCGTGCACACAGTTGCTTCACTCGCTCACTCGCACGCTCTTCTGCGCATGCACAGATCACTTCTGATGACGTCCGGGTCAGTGGGCAACGCCTCCCGCCGTTTTTACTACCAGTTCTATAGAACCGGTCCGAAGCGTGGGCAACCCACCACTGATTGGATTGGTGCTTACTGGAATCTTTGTAAGAACACCTTTGTAAGAACACAGTTCTAAATTCTAGAAATTCTAAAGCCCTAGAAGATCCAAATGGATGAACATTTGTCTTCTATTTTGTGCTTGTTTTTAATTATGGTGAAACAAGCCATATTTATTTGGAGTATGGGAGGAGTGTTAATTCAGAAATCATTACAATCTTTTTCCTTATTGAAATTATTTCTAAAATATTTCCATAATTATTCAATTTAAAGGAATGAGCTGGAACTAGCTATATGTTTCCCCAATACATAATGAAGATTTCTGAGCATTTTCAACACTTCCGTCCCCATTGGTGGATGGTATAATGAAATGTGTACTTTTAGAATAGAATAGAATTTTATTGTTTGTTTGCAGTTGGTGAAAACTTCAGAAAGAATAGCACCAGTGCTATTAAACTCTAATATATTAGACTTTAAAAGAGCCATGGTGGCACAGTGGTTAGAATGCAGTACTTCTGCTGATCACCGGCTCTCAGCAGTTTGGCAGATCGAATCTCACCAGGCTCAAGGTTGACTCAGCCTTCCATCCTTCCGAGGTTGGTAAAATGAGGACAAAATGAGGGCAATATGCTGACTCTGTAACACCGCTTAGAGAGAGCTGTGAAAAGCATTGTGAAGCTTTAAGTCTAAGTGCTATTGCTGTATTAAAAACTCTTTGAGAAAAATTGTAGAGGCTTAGAAGCAGTTTGAATCAGTGGTGGGTTGCCCCTGGTTCAGTCCGGTTCTATAGAACTGGTAGTAAAACCGGTGGGAGGCTCTTCTCACCCACAATGGCGTCATCACTGGTGATCTGCTCATGCACACTCCCATTGCAAACCGGTAGTAAGTAGGACCCACCCCTGGTTTGAATCTTTTTAGTAGGATCTGATATATTAGTCATTTTAATTATTTTTTTAAAATAGATTTTTATTAAGAACTACTCTTTTGCATTTCAAAGCTGTGTGAATTTTGTATTCATGATATATAACAAGGTTTCTAGTTTTGTTGCTGCCTTCTATAATATGGGGTATTTTCTCTTAGTCTTTTCTTATTGTTATTGTTTCTTTGGTGCTTCGAAAAGAATTGGAAAAATTTGACTCCCTCTAGGAAACGTCTTTTTTTTATATGCAGTGGGCTTTCAGGGTGTATAAAGAGATGGATGTGATCTGCCTTCACTCTGAACCAGATAGTTAATTTCTCCTGATAATGAATGTGACATTTTAAAAAAGATAAAGACAGTTCCCACTTTTTTGCCAATTAGAAAAGACAGCAGAAGCTCAGAGGTTGAATTATAGGTGTATGCAAAATGGATAGGCCTTTATGAGGAACAAGGTGGCCTGTGGGATTTGGTGAGATCACTACATTCTGCAAACACTGTAGTTTTATATACTTCGTGTAGTGCACTTTTAATTAGATGATTATGAAAAGGGCACACTGCTTTATGATGCATTAACCTTCTTGACAATTAGATACACGAGAGGAGCAAAGATCTCAAGGATAATCTTGATGAAGCCATGCCACTGCAGAGAGAAAGGAGGCAGTCATTAGTGCCATTCTGCCTTAAGCGAGCATTTATTGTCAGGCAGAAGATGAGTCAAGCATGGAGTCTTTAAAGCTAACAAACACATTTCAGCATATTTTATGTAGTCTCCGGAGTAATTTCACACCAACTTTCTTCATGCTATATCTAAGTACCAGAAAAACAGTGGCATCAATTTAGTATTAAAAGAGAGAATATGAGCCACAACGGTTGCAGCATTTAACTAGTTCAGAGGAAGGTTAGCAGTGGGAAAATCCTCACTCCAATGTTTCCATCTCAGCCTCATAATCTGATATTCCTACATTGTTCAGAGTTTGGAGAACTTCAGAAAATGTGTGGTTTGAGTCAGGTGAAATGCTCCTGGTTCGGACTGGATCGCTCGATCCGGTAGCGAAGGCAGTGGGTGGTTCGGAGAACCGGTAGCAAAAATCCCTGCCCCCCCCCAATGCCCATCTGAACCACGCAAACATCAGAGGCTTTTTTTAATTTTTAAAAGCATTTTTTCTACAACCACTTCGGCCAAAAAAGTGCTTTTAAAAGTGAAAAAAAAAAGCCTCTGATGATTGTGTGGCTCAGCTGGGATCGTCAGAGGCTTTTAAAAGTACGAACCCAGCTGAGTTGACTGATCGGCAGAGGCTTTTAAAAGCATTTTTTTTACAACTTCTTCGGCCAAAAAAATGCTTTTAAAAGAAAAAAAAATTGGTCATGCCCACCTAGTCACATTACCCCCCAAGGCACACCCACAGAACTGGTAGTAACAAATTTTACATTTCACCACTGGTTTGAGTAGAAGCAGAGGTGGGTTTCACATATTTTTACCACTGGTTCACCCCACGCACACACCTTCTGCACATGCGCCCGGCCTTCCATGCATGCACTTTGCTCACGCACGTGCCTTCCGTGCATGTGTCCGGCCTCAAAAATGTGGCTAAATAGGACAGCACTGTGCCGGGGCCACTGGGTGGGCTGATCCACGATTGCCGCTACCGGTTCGCCTAAACCTGTCCGAACTGGCTGAATGCTACCACCGAGTAGAATATCATTAAGTAAAAAGGGATTATCAAATTGAGCTTACTTCCTAGTGAGTACATAGATATAACAAAACAATTGTCTTATCAATAAATAAGTGGTTTGCCATTGCCTTCTTTGCTTTTCTTATTTAAAAAAAAACATTCTTCTCAGTTCTTGGTGTTCCTGGTGATCTCTATGTTAGTACTTACCAGGTCCAATCATATTTAATACGTTAAGATCAGCCAAGCTATTAACTAGTTGGATTTATTATAAATACTTTTGTTTGTTTGTGCTACTCTCATTACGGAATCAGTGCTTTTTTCATACTTGTACACTGGAAATATATAATAAAGGAAGTTCATCCCTTTTTATATAAAAAGTATGGTTTTATTAAATTTCAATAACATGAATTAAAAGTAAACAAGCAAGAAAAAAGAAAATCAAAAAAGAAAGATAAAATGCAAAAATGAGGGGAAATATATAAATAAAAAATACAACCCACTCTAATTCTAAAATTAACAATAGTCTATATTACTTCTATAATCCCACATAATTCTAATCATCAAATCCCAAAATCAAAATATATTTCTCTTAGTTTCTTGCAAAAATTCCAATTAGTTTCATTAACAGCTCATCAGTGTGCCTTAAAATAGAACATAATACCTCCCATTCTACACTTCGTCCCATTTTCCAAAACCTCAACTTTAAATCTTCAAAAACAAATTTATTAATCAGCAAATATCTAGTAAAAATTACCAAAATACCTAATCACATAAATATATAGACCCACTTCCATTTGGTCAATATTCCCTTCATCCTTCCTTTAACAATTAGACATTATAAAAAGAAATTAAAAACTATTAAACTTTACCAAAAATAATCATCCCTTATATAGATATCAAAAATTAATCCATTGCAGATACTCTTTGACCAACGACCATAATTGACCCCATAATTATGATCATAAATCAGGATGGTAGTGAAGTGAATCACCACATAACCAGACCCAATTTTACAACCTGTTTTGTGGTGGTCATTAAGTGAACGTGATGGTCATTAGATGAATGCAACAACTGTCAAGCAAGCCCATTGTTTGCTATCGAGAGGTTTTTGCCCTGTACAGGTTCTTCACAAGAACCCTAAAAGATACATATAGTTGATTATGGTTAGCACAAAATCATCTGGCAGAGAAGACATTCAAATTTCTTCCAACTAAATCACCTGTTACATTACACCGACCATATCATGGTCAATGAGTGAGATCAAAGAAAATGCATAATCATGAAAGTAGAAGCAAATACAAACAGTCTTTGTAACATAGATACAGTTTAATTGGTTGATAACATGCCATCAAAATGGTGTCAATTCTTAGCAACCAAAAATTAAAAGTATTTTTTTTTAATGCCTTATTTGGTCTGAATTTAATGAGGGCCTTAATGTGCATAAAAGTTCACTGAGTTTATTTAAGCCACAGGTGTCAAACTCGTGCCGTCACATGATGTTTTGCGATTTTTCTTCCCCTTTGCGGAGCTGGAGTGGGCGTGGCCTGCGCATGATGCATCCGGCCCACAGGCCACCAGTTTGACACCTCTGATTTAAGCTCACACAAACCTCCAAATGGAAGTATCATAGTTATTGGAGAGGTGGGGGTGGTCCCTCACTCAAATGAATTGCAATAGCCTGCACTTATTCTCATGTCTGTTTCCTCTCTAAAAAAATCCACATTTATTTTATTTTCCCTTCCATTTGGCTACAGTGGCACCTGAACTGAGATAAATATAAATAACTATCTTAGCATAAGCATACAGTCAGAGGATAGAAAAATTTATGGGGATATAGAAATGAAAACCCGCCCTTTAATCAATTAAATTGACATCCATGTCTACATCAGTATTTAATAATAGGGTCGATATTCTACTTAAGTTTGACAAGAGAAAGAAAATACAGAAACGAGGGAAAGGGACAAATGACAGTTTAATTATTGCTATTTAAAACAGATTTGAACTTTCAAAGAGGAAAACCAGTCTTCAGCCATAATTTAGCTGGTAAACATGTCAAGTTGCAAATCATTTTGATAAAGGACAATAAGTAAATTATAGTAAAGACTTAAATCCTTTTTATTTGGCATTTGCTAGAAAACATGTAATTTCTGTGTAAATATATGCATGAATATGCTTTATGTGTGTATGTATGTTTAAATCTATCTCTCGATCTTTTATTTCTCTATCATACTTAAATAAAATCTGCGGTGAATAAAGACAAATATACATATACAACAGGGGTGGGCATCTATGGCCCTTTTACAACCTGTGGACTTCAACTTCCAGAATTCCTGAGACAGCCAAGCTGTCTCAGGAATTCTGGGAGTTGAAGTCCACAGGTTGTAAAAGGGCCATAGTTGCCCACCCCTGATATAGAATAATATTGCAGGATCCAATCCAGGGGTGAAATTCACTTGCCTTCGCTGCCAGTTCACAAATGTGAGCGCGCGCCTCCTCCACACATGCGCAGAGGGTCAAAAACGGGATGTGATGACATCCAGGCGGGTGGGCGGAGCCTGTTCCTGCTCAGTCAACAACCTTAGTAGCTGCAAAATTGAATACATATCCTTGTTCATTGCAACGTGAGACTATCAATGAGTTTGGGTCTCCTCATCTGACCACTCGCTTGTGTCTTGCGATCTGGTAGTTAACTTCCTCCCCATCTTTCCTATGTAGACACAGGGGCAATCTATGCAGGAGATTCGATAAATTGGTTTTCCCCACCTCCATTCAGATTGGATCCTGAAATCTGCAGCATATATCATTGCCTATTGTATCATATCTTCCAGAGTTTCTAGGAGTCAGGCAGCATATACATTTAATACATTATTATCATAAACACAACTATGTAAAATCACAGCTGCCATGTTTTTAGCTGATGTTGGCTTTCATTTGCCAAATTGTCCCAAGAATCTAGAGTGTCATAAGCTATGGGTGTAGTACAGTATATGTGTGTTCAAACAGTTGTATAATTGACAGATGGAAATTTACATTATTATGGGTAGTTACAGTCAGGCAAATGTTTAAATTGGATTTGGCATTTTTATCCATGTATAGAACCATTTTAAAATTATTTTCAAGCTTTAAAAAATCCCCAAACTCACCCTCAGCTTTAGGCAGTGTGGATAGTGAATTGAACATAGAATGTGCTGCCCATCCTGGTAAACAAATATCAGACCTGCTTATATCAAGCAGAGGGATTCAAATAGTATGGAAGTCATGTTTATTTACTGATTCATACCTTGTGTGCTGTTTGTTTTTCTTAGGCAACCTAAAGTCCTTGGAAAGTTTATAAGTAATTTAGATAACTAACTTCAGCTTGAAGTTCTCCTAATCATAATTACTCTGCCCTCTGTTCAATTTAATTTGTGTTTCCAGTCCACAGGTGCATGAATCACGGTCAATAATCCTCCCAGCTGAGAGTGTTATTGCTATTTGCTAAATAAGAATGAAAACAAATAGCAAAGCTATAAATCAGAGCATAGCAATTGCATTGGCTTGTAGTAGAGCATAAGTGCAAAGGCAAATTTAATATATGTAAGTTTCACCCAACTCCATCTCTAGGAAAACAATGCATTGCTATTCAAATTATTTTAGAATTACCCAAATGCAGATCAGGCCATGGGAGTTGTACCTTAGTGTAGTATTGTAGTCAGTTATTGTGACTTTATTAGGATCAAAGAGTTTTTGTTCATTGCAGGTGACACGTTTATAAGTCAACATCCCAATCCAAATAATTCATACTTGAAAAGGATTTCTGTAGAATTCATAGTCCAAGGAAATCCATGGAGAATTGCAGGTACAGCTGAATTTTCTGAATAGGCAATTCTATTTTCCAAGTTCTCAGTTACAAAGAAAACTAAAGAACTAAGTACTTGGTTAAGTACTGCAATGATCATATATTTGGATTTTTTTATTAAGTTGGACTCTCTTATTGATATATAAATATATTTTTAAAAAATGAATAATAGATTATGAAGAATTATAATTCATTAAAGTAATATATTATAACATCATGGAAGTCACTTCCTGGAATTCTGTAAAGTTGGGAGAGAAAAAGAGAGGGGGGACGAGAAAGGGGAGAGGGAGAGAGAAAGAGAGAAGGATGGACAATTCTAGTGGAAAAAAATAAGTGTTATTCTAAAAATTATCATGATTATATTTTTTTTACTGACATTCACAATCAAGGAAAGTAAATGAATATAAATGTTCCAGGGTTTTCACATGTTCAACTTTGTCACATATTCTAATGCATACTTCCAACCTCCAAGTGCATGTAAAGATTTCCTACGAGTAGAAAATGATACCTTTGTGGGTTGGAAAGCATAAAGAGCAAGTAATTGAGATGCTGCTTCCCTTCCCTTCCCAAGGCTTCACCCTGGTGCACTTGTAAAATGTACACAGCCCCAAAAATACTTCCCCAAAACATTTCAGCAATGGCTTAACCTTGAAAGTCGAGTTGAAAGATAATAAGGCTACCATATGAACAGTGGCAGTTCCAGTGACTTTCGCCTTGAATTATAGCAATTGCGTTATAATTGACCCTGTAAGAGAGCTAATACCTGCCCAATGTGATGAAAGGACAGCGATGTTTCACCTTGGCCCTTGTCGTCATCTAGCAGCAGGGAACACCATCAAGTTTCATGCAGCAGTGGGAGGAATGTGAAGGCAAGCTGTTCCATCAGTCTTGCCGTTTCATTAGGCTACCTGAATTGTTTCAATCGCAGCTATTTGTGATAAAAAAAAAACCCACCTGTAATTTAAAGAACTATATCTGAACTTGCTTTCCCCACATTTTGCCCATCATCATGACATTTCTTGTACATCATTCCATTTTATTTTATAAGCCCTGGAGAGTTCCCATTTTTGCAGAGGAGAGTAAGGTAACAATGCTTTGAATAAAAAGGAAAGAGAAAATAGTATGTATTTAAAGAAGAAATATTACTTTAAAATGGACCGAAGAATGCGTGCTTGGAAAGTGTTGATGCAAAAAATCTAAAAGCCAAATCTCCAGAGTGTCTCAGGTGTGCTCACTAAAAACAACTGTTGATTGTTTTATTATGTTTTCTGGACATGCATAATTCTTCTTTTCCCTTGGTTCCCCCATTCCCCCCCCCCCCAATCCTTCAAATTAATTCTAAGGTACCCAGGGGTATCTGGAATTAAGTGGCTTCTAAAACTAAGTTTAAAAAAAACTCTCTTTGAAGCTAGCAGGTTAACTGCTTCCCATAATTTTAACTTGTTAGATTAGTTATTTAAACAAAATGGAAACATAACTTCTTACCAAAATAAACAAAAGAGAAACTACCAGATGAAGCATAATCTGCATTTCTAGCAATAGCATTTAGACTTATATACCACTTCATAGTGTTTTTACAGCCCTCTCTAAGCAGTTTACAGAGTCAGCATATTGCCCCTAACAATCTGGGTCCTCATTTTACCGACCTCGGAAGGATGGAAGGCTGAGTCAACCTTGAGCCTGATGAGATTTGAACTGCAGAACTGCAGCTAGCAGTCAGTTGAAGTAGCCTGCAATGCTGCACTCTAACCACTGTGCTACCTCGGCTCTATTTCCACCACTGTTTATGGTCTCCATATAAGACCCCATGTAAGAAATTAATAAGCTGGTGAATACAACCACATTTAGATATGTGCACACCTGTCCAGCATAAAGATCAGAGGGAGTGGCCCACATGGTAGAGAGAGAGGCCTACATGGTAGACAGCAGTCTGGACCTCTGAGGGCAGTGGAGAACAACTTAATCTTTTGCCTCTGGAAAATAGCTATTCAGTGGTAGGCCACAACTATCTCAGCTATCTTCCTCCAATATGTGCTCAAACAGGGGTATGTTGTGAATCCAAAGTAAGAAAGGCTGCTTTGGATACATACTGTTTGGCTGATAAAAAGGATTATTCTCAGCTTGCCCATAAAAACAAGCAATTCCACTCACAAATTAGCCAAAAGCAATTGATCAGTGGTAGATTAATTGTGTGTGACTGTAAAGCCAGGAGAGAAAGGAGATGTGTATAATAAATGTACACATCAAGGAAAGCCAAGCCAGTTGTTTTATAGAAAAGAAAAATTGGCATAAGACTGTTTAAAACACGGACTGAGAAATAAGGCCCATGTCCTGTGATTGAAAATCCTTGCACTGGCCAGGATTTTCTAGTGCTCATACAAATGTCACTCTGCCTCAGATTTACATATAATAGGTTATCTATACAATAGTGACCAAAATTGGTCCAAAATTGGAAACCGTTTGGGGAAAGTGTATTTTCTAAAACTAGTTAATAACACCACTTTTTTTTGGAGTAGTCTCATAAAATTATATATCAATGGAAAGATAATTTAATCAAGAATGTAATGCAATAACTTTTATGAAGGATTTGCTATTAGGATAGCAGTTACAGTATAAAGAAGAATAGTGAAACACATAGAAAAAATGAGATATACAAAAATTATCACCATAGAAAAAATGAGATATACGAAAATTATCACCATGTCAGTTAATACTTAATTGGGTAACCTTTAGCATGATTTATGTCCTTACAACATCTTCCCATGGAGTGAACCAAGTCTTTTAGTTCTGCAGCTGTTATAATGTGAAACAAAGATTGAATGATGGCTTCTGTTAACTGGGTTTTATTGCTGGGTCGCTTCTGACTAACAAGTTTCCTTAGTCGGCTCCATAGATTTTGAACTGGGTTAAGGTCTGGGCTATTCCCAGGCCACTCCAGCAGTGGAATATGATTATCTTGAAACTCCCCAAAAAACTGGTGTTATTAGCCATCAAATCTCAAAAATACACTTTTCCCCAAAGGTTTCCACAATTTTGGCCACTACTGTAGTTCAGGATTGCTATGACTTATTACTTAAGAGTAATAAGCCTCTTTAGAGGCTGCCATCCATATACATTCTTACAGGTGAAATCATAATACAGATGGTCCTTGACTTACAACAGTTCATTTACTGATCGTTCAAAGTTACGGTGGCACTGAAAAAAAGTGACTTATGACCATTTCTCACACTTACGGTGCAGCACTGTGATTTATATTCAGATGCTTGACAACCGGTTCATAATTATAATAGTTGCCATGTCCCAGGCTTATGTGACCTTCTGACAAGCAAAGTCAATAGGGAAGCCAGATTCACTTAACTAATGTGTTACTAATTTAACAACTGCAGTGATTCACTTAATAACTGTGGCAAGAAAGGTCGTAAAATGGGACAAAACTCACTTAACAAATTTCTCACTTAGCAACATAACTTTTGGGCTCAATTGTGGTTGTAAGTTGGGGACTACCTGTACTGAGAAAAGTTTTGAGCTTGAGTTTTATGTCAAATTAATTTGTGCTTTGCAGTTTAACTACTCCAAATAATTTGAAATTCTAGCGTTGTTTCTGATTAACTTTTTACTCTTTAATTTTGATGTCAGAAAACTAAGTAAAATTCATCTGAGTATATGAATAATACAGTAGTTTCAGATGGCAAATATAATACGTTTCATTCAAACATGTTCTACAGCACATTCTTGCTTTTAAGTATGTATGATTTAATTTTTCATTGTAGTTAGGTCTGCTTTTCTACCAAAGATTTCTCTGCATTGTTTCCTTAGCAAAGGTGCAGAGGATGTAAATGGATCTACATTTAGATTTTTCCTTCTGAAAAAGCCAATTTCAGCCAGGTATTGGTGAGAGGTCAAGGACTGTAAACAGGCTATTTGTATGACAGAATACAAAAATTATAAATGTGTGAGTCATAGAAAAACTGAAGGGCATAACATTATAGCTTCATTGGAAATCCTTGCTTTGAAAATAATCTGTCTCTGCATGTCTGTCTCTCCATCCATCCATCCATCATCTCTCCCTCCCTTCCTCCCTCTCTCTTTCTCTCTCTCTCTCTCTTCCGAGGGGGACTCTTCTTGTCCTCCTCCATAGGCATGGGATTTGAAAAACCTTCAGTTAGGGATCTGGTCTGTGTGTATGAAGCCAAGAATGTCTTTCTGGATTCCTCCTTGGAGCACTTCTGCGAATTGATTTCCTTGGAGAATGCTGGGTTTTCAGAGTAGGAGTTGCTATTGTTACCTAACTTAGTAAAATTTCCAGACACACTTTTTATTTCTTACATTAGCTTTGCAAACATTGGTTTGTTCTTCTTCATATTTAAAACTCTTCTCTCCAAGAATTTGGGGGCTCTTTCTTCATCAGTTTCAGACTCTGAATCCAATTTATATCTAGAACTGTTTCACTCTTTCTTTTCTTAGACTTCTGTGGTGGGAACTTCAGAGCAACTTTAAGGGGAGCAGACGTTTTATTGGGCCACTTACAGGAACATTTGCATCTTTTTCAGAGTTGTCTGCTGTTTCAGCACATCTTGAATCTCACTTTCTGAAAAACCACAGAAAGATTCTTCATCTGAATCCTCATAAAGTGTTTAGCCATCCTCAATCCTTCTCCTCATCTAAGTGTCTCTACCTATCTATATATCTACCTATCAGTTTTCCTCTGCTATTCTATAAAGATTAAAGATGAGTAGATTAAATAATCTACTGATAGATGGAAAAAGTTTATCTATTTCTTTTCCAACCATTTATTTTACGGTATTCCATTTCTCATTGGACCACAGCAACTTATTTCTTTCCCCTTATGGGTGGAAAGGATGTGACTGTGATATTATCAAACAAAACAAGCATTCAAATCACACAATGAAGCTACTGCACTATGAAGTTTACCCAACACGAATCACAAATTGATTCATTCATAAATTAAATACAGTCTATTTAACACTATTGAAGGTATTTAACTTGAATGTCTTTTCTCTAAACCAATTAATTATGATTACATGCCAATGATAAGCAATCAGGTATTAATCAAAACTTCATTCACTAGCACTAATTTCTGTCTGACATATTCCAAGTTAGCAGGAAGCAGAAGAAGATACAATTCTTGCATCCAGTTTAAAGTCTTATTTTCTCCTAGCAGTTGAGCTTAGAGGCAATTCAATCCTTAAATATTATTATAGGTAACCCTCAACATATAACCATTTCTTCAGCAACTGTTTAAAGCATGGTTGTCCAATCTTTTGGCTTGCCTGAGCCACACTGGGAAAAGAGGCATTGTCTTGCCTCACAATCAGGAGGTTGTGAGTTCGATCCTAGGTAGAGGCAGATGTAGGGTCTCCTGCTTGGGCACGGGGTTGGACTAGATGACCTCTAAGGTCCCTTCCAACTCTGTTAAACTGTTAGACTTGGGCCACATATAAAATATATATTGTAATATAGTTAATGCATATAAACAACAAACTTCCTTTATCTTTTTATCTTTTTTATTATTTTGTGGGTCTGCATTACTAGCTGTCCAGAACTGCATGTGACCTATGAACTGGTGGAGCAGTGGACTAAAGCGCTGTTAAAATAGCACTTAGCTGCCAGCTGCCTGCAATTACTGCAAGTTTGAATCTCACCAGGCTCAAGGTTGACTCAGCCTTCCATCCTTTCTAAGGTAGGTAAAATGAGGACCCAGATTGTGGGAGCAATAAGCTGACTTTGTATAAAGATACAAAAGTATGAAGGCTATTGCTTAATGCATTGTAAGCCGCCCTGAGTCTCCGGAGAAGGGCGGCATATAAATCAATTTTTTTTAAAAAAAAACAAAAACTGTGACTTAGGGCCCATGCTCAAGATTATGACCCTTGCAATGGTCATGTGTTCAAACTTTGGATGCTTGTCAGCCTGCCTGCACTTATGACCACAGAGTGCAGCAGCAGCAACTCCAATTTTCTGCGTGGTAGAATAAAATATTAACATTACAACCTCAACTTTTTACTTTTACATACTTGATGTAAAACATACTAGACATTTCTATGACAACATACTTATCTATCGGTAAAACCCAAAGTCAAAGTTTCATCTTTTCAAGCACAAAAGAGAGCCTTCAGGCACAAAAAGAGAGCCTTGGATAGTACAGTGGTCTAAAGCCCTGTTATTAACATCAGCTGCCTGCAATTATTGCAGGTTCGAATCTCACCAGGCTCAAGGTTGACTCAGCCTTCCATCCTTTCTAAGGTAGGTAAATTGAGGACCCAGTTTGTGGGGGCAATAAGCTGACTTTGTATAAATATACAAAAGTATGAAGGCTATTGCTTAGCGCATTGTAAGCCGCCCCGAGTCTCCGGAGAAGGGCGGCATATAAATAAAAAAAAATCAAAATCAAAAGTGGTTTGCACAAGTACAAACAAAGTTAGATGTATTCTTTTCCTTAGTTAGAGCCGTTAATTTGACATCTCTCCAATGCAGATGAGATTTATCTAGGAACAATAGTGATATGTTGAAGAGTGAAATTGAAACAAATGTGAAATATTAGTGCCCAAGGGAAAAAAAAACCCACCTTATGAAAAGAAAGTCATAAATGCTTTGAGAATGTTGAAAGGCTGCAGATGTTCTAGATGGTGTAACTCAAGAAATTTATATGAATTTTCCTGGTTTATGGCTTTGTGACTTGTTAGAGGCAGGTGCAGGACTGGCTAATGGAAGAAAGTTATGATTGTCCCTCTGTGCAAAGTGAGACATAGTAAGACCCAGGGGTGAAATCCAGCAGGTTCTGACAGATTCTGGAGAACCAGTAGCGGAAATTTTGAGTAGTTTGGAGAACCAGCAAATACCACCTCTGGCCACTCAGTCCCAGAGTGGGGTGGGAATGGAGATTTTGCAGTATCCTTCCCCTGCCACGCCCACCAAGCCACACCACACCCACCAAGCCACACCCACAGAACCGGTAGTAAAAAAAATTGGATTTCACCACTGGTAAGAACCTACCCCAAAACAAATTCATTTGTCAAGTGTATCTTGGAAAGTATTTGACAGAATTCCAATTGAAAGTATACAAGAGTTAGAATTAGCAAAATCTGAAAAGTGTAAGGCAGTTTTATGCCAGGAAATATCCAGAACAAATTTTGGCCTTCAGAAGATCATTGAGAAATGTACTAATATGGGAAAGGAAGTTGGTAATTTGGAGAAAGCATATGATGAAGGGAATAAACTAGAATTATGGAATATGTTATAGAAGGTTTATTGTTGAATGCAATGTAAGTACTATAAGTAGTCCTCGCTTTACAACAATTCATTCAGTGTCTGTTTGAAGTTAGACTGGCACTGAAAAAAGTGACTTATGACCAGTTTTCACATTTATGACCTATGCAACGTCTCCATGGTCATGTGATCAATATTCAGTTGCTTGGCAACTGGCATGTATTCATGACAATTGCACTGCCCTGGGGTCTTGAGGTCACTATTTGTAATCTTCAAAACTGGCTTCTGACAAGCCAAAGTCAACAGGGAAGCCAGATTCACTTTACAAGCGCATGATTCACTTAAGAACTGCAGTGATTCATTTAACGACTTTGGCAAAAAAGGTCATAAAATGAAGCAAAACTCACTGCCTTGCTTAGCAATGAAATTTGGGGTCCCTTATGGTCCTAAGTCGAGGACTACCTGTATATGCTGGAAGTAATGCATAAAATAAATGGAATGCTCAGTATATGGTTCAATATTGAGCAGGAAGTAAAAGAAAAATGTATGATATACATATTTAGTTATCCAATGTATTTGGCTAGTTTCTAACAAGTATATCTATCAGGAATGCTCGTGGTTTACATCCCTGACCAACACACTGGAGATGTGTTGGTCAGGGATGTAAACACATTTACTTTTGTATATACCGTATTTTTCGGAGTATAAGATGCACCGGAGTATAAGACGCACCTACCTTTTTTGGTGAGGAAAAGAAGAAAAAGAAATCTCCCTCTGCCTCTGAGCAATTTTGCCTCATTGCAGCAAACAGCCTGCTTTACTTTCATTTTCGTTTTCAGCATAGCTTGATTAGCATAAGGGGAAAAAAAATCTGCTCCAGCAATTTACCTCTTTGCAGCAAGCAGCAGAGCCTGTGCAAAACAGCTGAGAGCAAATCAGTTGAGAGTCAGGAGGCCGATCCAATCAACTTGTGCTAATTAGGCTGTGCTGAAGCTGAAAGGAGCTGTTTTTTCTTGCTGTTTGCTTGCAAGGAGGTAACTGCTGCGAGGCAGAGGCTAACGGGTGGAGGCCAGTGGGTAGGCGGGGCTACATTCAGTGTATAGGACACACCTAAATTTTCACCCCCTTTTAGGGGGGAAAAAGGTGTGTCTTATACTCCGAAAAATACGGTAGATGGTGTCACATTGTTGTTTGAGAACCCAAATAATTTACAATGTATTATACAATGCAACAAGCAACTAGATTTTGAAAATTAAAGTCTCAAAGCACCAAGGTAACATAATTGATTGATTGATTGATTAAATGTATTTGCTACCCAACCCATCTCACTTATCCAAATGATTGTTGTATTTCCAGAAAAAAAGTAGAGTTAAGATTTAGTATCTGCTTTAATATTTATCTGTCTTTTTTATACAAATGGCAACAGAGAGGGAGAGAGCATGTAGAAGAATGTGTTTATCCTAAGAAAATAGATGTTGACATTTCAAGATCTGCAAAAGCTGGTCGAAAAGTCGCAAGTATGTGTGGTCTTTTGTCAGGAATAAATGTTTGTCAAAGTAAGTGAAAATAACTGTGGCATGCTTATGTAGAAGAAAGAGATGATTATGGCAGGCACAATATGAAAGTAAGTTAAATGCTGTTGTCAGGGTTCCAAGTAAAAGACCCAAACCAATCAAAACTCAGGCCTGGAGTTTCCTCAAACTATGAATTTATTAGACATGTCATATTGGCACAGCTGGTAAAAATCCGACTCTGAAAGACCCAAAGTTTTCCCCACCCAAATCAAAACCCAAAGTTCTTTCCTCCCTGTCCATACATCTGTCACATGGTTCAATCAGGTCACCATCCCAACTCCAGTTGGCTTCAGTCCATGCCTCCCACCTGGTGGGGATGTCCTTGGTTCAGGCGAAAGGTTTTTTTCTGGCTACAAGTCCCCAGCTATCTCTAGTTCCCCCTCCCGTTCCCAGAGCTCCAACCAGCCTCGCAGTGGCAGTAATGGTAGATGCTCCAATTTGGCTTCAGGGCTAACAGTGTGAGAAAGTGTGAATGTAAGGCATATGTATGGCAACCTAAGAGGAAATAGGCTTCTATTTCCTACCTAATAGGGTAGGGAATGCAAAGTATTAACCAGTAGAGAAAAAAAAAGTATTCTGAGAAGTTTGGTCACATAGAGAGAAGGAATGAGGATTGAGTGGCAAAATAAATAAAGGAAAAGTGATAGGTCAAAAGTAAAGGGGAGATGAAGAAACATATGATAAGATGGAGGCAGTGAAATCCTTAGACAGAGAAGGGTGTTAAACAAAGGCAAAAGTCAAACTATGAAGATGGATCTCAAAATGGACCATATTAACATGGATCAATATGGATATCAATATCAATATTCAGAAAGAAGGAGAGCTACAGGGAACTGTGTTCCCTATAGATTTAGATTTAGCTGCATTTCCTTTTAAAGCAAAAACAAAACTCACTGCCTTTAATTCATTTGGCTTAGTATTTCATCTTTTCTTTCAGTGCTCTAATACGATGCTCATCCAAGAAGGAAATTGTGTGATAGGTACCCCATGTACAGGTGTATCTATCTACTCATGGGAGTGTTAATTAAGATTATTGATACGGCTAAACACCTGAGTGGCTTCACTTTTTGGTAAGCTGTTGTAGCAGGTAATCTAATTCTTTTCAGCCATATGATTGTATGATAGAGCTCTTTTATATTATTCAAGCTTTGAGCGTTTTATTATCCCATAAATTGTGAAATGGTCCTATCTTGAGTTCGAATCGCTGAGTTAGGTGGCTCTATTTATCTTCCTTACTGAGCTCATTTCAGAGCGGAGTTCATTTCTGACAAGATTCATCTTTGAGCACTTTGAGAGTTATTTTGGGATTCTCCATTCATGATTTTGTGGTGATCAAAGGTGAAATGCGGATTAAATAAAAAGAAATACTGTTTCAATAATGGAGGAAGATCAGTGCTTAAATTAAGTTCAGAAGCCCGATTGGGAGTAATGGGCTTGACAGTAAGAAATACTACTGTCTGCCAGCTAGCTACCTTGCTTCTTCTGAATTCAAGGACAAATTTTAAGCTGTTCATCTCTGCATTATCAACATCAATCAAGGAAGACAAGACGTTTGTATCAGATGTTGCCAAGACTCGGCCATTTTGCTTCCTATTTCCTCTCTTCATCTTCATTACTCTGATGCTAAGGAGCTTTGATGTGCACAGCATTGCATTATATAACTTGTTCTTAAGTATCTGATTTATTGAAATTGATAAAGCTCAGAGGTTGTGGATCTTGAATATAATTATAAGAAACTATAGCAGTCATCTGTGAGTCAGTAATGAGAACACTCACAAAAGCCCTGCTATTATTTCTTTTTAATGTTAAATTAATCAAATTAAATTAAATTTACACATATAATCTAATTACTATCCAAATTTGATAATATGCTCAACAGAAATAATACATAGAATGGCTTACATTGCTGTCACATTGCCTGTCTCATGATCCACCTGTTACACTGAGTGCTTCCAACTGCAATGTAAGAGTTGCTTCCATGTTAACATGTTGGACTTGGATAGCTTAACACAAGTCAGGTGTATAACCTTACCAGGTGACTTTGGGTCAAACGTGTGGTTTCATCCACATCCATGACACAGGGGAAAAAAAGGGAGAAACTCACCAGAAATAAAGCCATCCATCTCTATTCGTATATTAGTATATGCTGCATCATCTTTAAATGAAATGTTTTATTGGAATTTATGTAAAAAGTGTGCATTTGATGCTTCAAAGTATTAATGTGGCCATAAGGCAGAAAAAAAGTATTCCAGAGTGACCATGTAAATATTTTATGGACTTCCAAATTAGCTGGAGTATCATCTAGAGCGCAATATAATGGACATCACAGTAGTGGAAGAAATAGCAAGTTTTACTTGTTGATCCTGTTACATAAAACGACAGCTGAGTATCTCAGAACGAAATAAATACGATTGTAAAATGCTGGACCTTTACAATTGAAATACAGAGAATATGAACTAACATTGGCCATTTTTTCTCATAATTATTGGGGTTTTAGGAAATAAAAAAATCAAATTGTCAAAACAGAAAAAAATGACCTCACAATATTTACCGTATATACTCGAGTATAAGCCGATCCGAATATAAGCCGACCCCCCAATTTTACCCCCCAAAACTGGGAAAACTCATTGACTCGAGTATAAGCCGGGGGTGGGAAATGCAGCGGCTACTGGTAAATTTCAAAATAAAAAAAGACTGGTCAAAAGTGAGAGGACCTGTCAGAAATCACTTTTTTCAGCCCTCTGGGTAGTCCTTTTGTGCATATGGACTACTCAGAGGGCTGAAAAAGTAATTTTTGACTGGTCCTCGCACTTGTGACCAGTCCTCGCACTTACGACTGTCCTCACATTTTACGTTTTTGCCCTATCTTGTCACCATGGTAAAGAGAAGCAGTTGTGAAATGAGTGACATGGTTTTAAGAATGCTGCATGGGCATAAATGTGAGGATGGTCATAAGTGTGAGGACCAGTCAGAAGTATGAGGACCTGTCAGAAATGACTTTTTTCAGCCCTCTGAGTAGTCCCTATACACATATATCACATGACCAGCTAGCCACGCCTACCCAGTCACTGGCTTGATCTAATTTCAGGCAAGTTGAAGCCTCTGTTAAAAGATACCAGGGCTGGGCAAATGTGGCTCTTTTACAACCTGTGGACTTCAACTCCCAGAATTCCTGAGACAGCCAAGCTGGGAGAACCCACTAGCTAACAGCCAATTACAAGAAGGTTAGCTAGCAGCCAATTACAATCAGCTCTCAACTCAAGGTCAGTGCACATGGGATCTCCCTAAACGTGAGGATTTCTTTGTTTCTTTCTCCGTTTAAGCCCCCCCCCGCCCATTTTTGCTTCCAGGGGGCTGCAGAGAATCTTGCTAGGCACCCCCCTCATGCCCCTAGCAAGCCTTGGGAGCCAGTTGCAGGGAAAAAGTCATTTTTTTCGTCACCCGAATATAAGCCGAGGGGGCGTTTTTCAGCCTGAAAAACGGGCTGAAAAACTCGGCTTATATTCGAGTATATACGGTAATCTATAAAAAAAGAAGCATTCCTTCAAATGGCTTAAATATTACCTTGGTATTTGGATAATTCTTAGTCTTTGGGATAAAGTTTAAATTGCCCTTATGTTATTAGTATTTTCTGTTTGTTGAGCTTTCTTCAGAAAATAACACATAGCGGTAGTTTAATACTATTATTATTACTTGTAGTACTATAATGATCTCTGAAAACAACAGCAGTTGGCTGTTACCACATAGTCCATATAAACTTAAACTTGGATCAGTAGATGTGAACAAACACAACTATAGCAAGACCTATGGAATAATTACTAAGTATAAGAACCTGTTGTAAAAGTCTAGCAGTGCACAACCTTCAGCAGATTCAAAATATCAGTTTCTTAACTATTCAAGTCTTAAATTTCTAAAAAGTGTTACTCATCACATATTCCCCTGCTATGTGAGGGAAAAGAACTAGAAATTTCAACTAATTATATATAATGTAGAATATTTATTTATTTATTAGATTTTTATTCCACCTTTACTATTTTATAAACTAGCTGGATACCCGTGCTTTGCTACGAAACTATGTGATGGGGCTTGATAAATCATCACTTACAGCTTGACAATTAATGAGTAGTTACAATTGGCCTCTCCTCTCCCCTTCTCTCCCTCAGCCTTGCCCCACAGAAGCCTCCTCTATCCTATCCCATGGTTACTGCTGTGAAAGTAAAACTGAAAGTGAAACTCCTCTCCTCTGCTTGTGTTTTGCATTTGGAACAGATTTCTTTTTAGGTGGGGAGAGGGAGTAGAACTCCTTAGCATCAGAGAGTATTAATAATAATATAGGAAATACTAAAGCTCTGATGATGGTCATTTCAAAAAATCCTTTTTTAGTGAGCACCTAGAAGCCAAGAGGAACATACATGGCAAATTTCAAGTTTGTAGGCTTATAGTTCTGGAGATTCCGTGATTACAGCGTGAGTGTTTTTTGCTTTTATATATATATAGATAAATCAAGGGAGATAACCTACCTTCCTCCGTCTCTTTTTTCTTCGTAACAACAACCTTGTGAAGTTGGTTGGGCTGAAAAAGAGTGATTGAGTTACCCATCCAGTTTTCATGTTTTAGCTAGAACTGATGCTCACAGTTTCAAGGCCAGTCTCTAGCACCTTAATAGCATAGCAATAGCATTTAGACTATTGCTTTACAGCCCTCTCTAAGTGGTTTACAGAGTCAGCATATTGCCCCGAACAATCTGGGTACCTCATTTTACCGAAGATGGATAGCTTGGAAGGATGCAAGGCTGAGTCAATCTTGAGCCTGGTAAGATTCGAACTGCCAAACTGCAGTCAGACAGCAGTTAGCAGAAGTAGCCTGCAGTACTGCATTCTAACCACTCTGCTACAGCAGCTCTTATTCACTACATCTGTATAATAAACTTCTGGTTCTCATAAAATGAAAGTTCATTTTTACACGTCTGCTGAAAAACTTTGTGAAAATCAACATTTTGCATATTTTCACTTTAACGGGCCCATAAAAGAGAACATTTGTGCATTTTCTACAAGTATATACCTTGCTATCAACCCCATTAAGAGTAGCCAAACAGGGAAATGTCCTGCTTGGATACAGCAGCTGAGCATGGCAGCTTTAAATCATACCCTATGAATTTCAGAGTAATATTTCATTTCAGAAATTTAATCAAGTAAGTGTCAAGGATGTTCTTCAATTAACATTTATTATACTTTTGGGGGGTAGTTGACAGTAGATTTTGAAATGGTACAATGATCTGTGATCAAGCTTTCAGGGGATTGTGTCAATTTCTCCAATCACTGCATGTTGTTAGCTGTACATAAGAGCTTTTTATTTTCAAACCAGAATACATAATATTTTTCTAACTATTGCTCACATAGTAGCCAGTATCTAGAAGTAAATTTACTATTACAGGTAATTTCCCCAAAGAGTTATGCATCTGTTAAGAATGATTGTAGCACACATTAAATAGAAAGTAGAAATGCTTATCGTTGAATTATCTCTGAAATGGAGGCTTGGGGGAAAAGGAACAGTTATTGAAAATTAAGACTATAAAAAATGAAACAGTAATTTTAAGGGGGGAAAAAGATCTTTAAGAATTCCAGGAGCTGTCTACCAGGTTTTCCCTCCCCCCCGCTAATGTAACAATATAATTTACAACACTTGTTTTATTCACATTATAATATTTTAAAATAATATAGCTATTTAAGTAATATGTTGAGGGTAAATAGGTATGCATGTATTTGGGTAGTATAATTGCCCAAAGTGGTGATGGAGAGATGGATGTCAAGTGCCACATTGGAAAAGCAACAGCTGTTTTCCAGAGGATGAATAAAATCTGGTCTTTGTTGTCTATATCCCTGAAACTTAAATTCCATTTGCTCGCTTCTATAGTGATCCCAACAGCCATTTATGCCAATGAGACCTGGAAGGCACCAGCGAATATTAATAAGAGACTCGACACCTTCCGACAAAGATACCTTTGCTAAATCGTAAATATTTGCTATTTTGACTGTGTTACTAATGAAGAAGTGATCCTTAAAGAGTTTCTCTTGCAAATAACATTGCCACACAGAGAAGACTCCAACTTGCAGGTCATATTCTCTGTATGGAAAACAATTGAATCCCCAAGATGGCAATGAGATGCCCTCCCTGTGCCAAATTACCAAAGAGATGCACTCAAAATACACGGCAAAGAATGTTCAAAGAAAGACTTAAAGACTTTAAACATCACACGAGAAGATACTGAAGTACTTGCCCCAAACCAAAAATATTTGAGATCCCTTGATCCCAATATGCTTTATAGCATGGAAGGATCTAATGTTAATAATGCTAACGTACTGAGATATTTTGAAAGAGCTTTTAATTAGAAATGCTTGAATCAGTGGTGAAATCCCAATTTTTTTACTACTGGTTCTGTGGGTGTGGCTTGGTGGGTGTAGCAGGGGAAGGATACTGTAAAATCTCCATTCCCACCCCACTCCAGGGGAAGGATACTGCAAAATCCCCATTCTCTCCCAACTCCTGGGGGAAGGATATTGCAAAATCTCCATTCCCACCCCACTCTGGGGCCAGCCAGAGGTGGCAATTGCCGGTTCTCCGAACTACTCAAAATTTCCGCTACTGGTTCTCCAGAACCTGTCAGAACCTGCTGGATTTCACCCCTGGTTTGAACAATGTAGAAGTAAAATGAAATTATAGGGAGGGAAAAGGAAAGTATCTGCCTTCTAGGCAGGCCAAACAAGGAAATCAAAACCACACACACAATAAAAACCCCTACTTATTGAAATTGGCTATAAGAACAGAATTGTGCAAGTCTGACTGGGGTGTTTCTCCTTGCCCTTCTTATATACCTATGAATTAGGGAAGTGTTTCGCTGAAGCTCTTCTGAACATTATCAGTTATAGATGCAAAAATATGTTTTACCCCTTTTCACCAGGGAAAGAGAGCTTGCATACCTCCATCAAGGTCATTTTCCTTACCATCTACTAAAAGAGGAAGGGGAAGGGGAAGAACCAACCACAACAATTCATATGAAAGCAGGATTGTACTCTGACAACTTGGGCAACATGTCTAACTTACAAAGTCTGCTGAAAAGTATGTGTGTGTTTATGAATGCAAGTATAACAATATTGTGCCTAAAGAAAAACAACCATTGTTTCAAAGATCCTAATCAGGGGTGGGTTTCACTTACCTTTACCACCAGGAGAGGGCTCACAACTTGGGTGTCCTCCTGGATATACAGCTGTCTTTAGAAGAACACCTGACGGCTGTAGCCAGGACAACTTTCTATCAGGTTCGCCTGATTCTCCAGTTGTGTCCCTTTCTGGATTGGGACTCCTTATGTACAGTCACTTACGCCCTTGTCACTTCCCGCCTGGACTACTGTAATGTCCCCTACATGGGGCTCCCCTTGAGAAGCACCCGGAGGCTCCAACTGGTCCAGAATGTGGCTGCGCGGGTGGTTATGGGAGCGACATGGTGTTCCCATGTAACACCTCTCCTGCGCGAGCTGCACT
The DNA here is from genome assembly GCA_012654045.1 of Ptyas mucosa. Classification (NCBI taxonomy): domain Eukaryota; kingdom Metazoa; phylum Chordata; class Lepidosauria; order Squamata; family Colubridae; genus Ptyas; species Ptyas mucosa. The sequence continues at coordinate 17,906,786 of WNWU01000011.1, read as the reverse complement.
GGCTCCTGGTGGTCTTCCGGGTGCTCTTCTAGGTATTGGTTACCACCTTTAGAGCCCTCCATGGCTTAGGACCTGGGTATTTACAAGACCGCCTTCTGCCACCAGTAGCCTCTCACCGGCCAGTACACTCCCACAGAGAGGGGCTCCTCAGGGTGCCGTCGGTCAAATAATGTCAACTGGCAGCCCCCATGGGGAAAGCCTTCTCTGTGGGGGTACCTGCCCTTTGGAACGAGCTCCCCCCGGAGATACGGACGATCCCGGATTTATGGACTTTCTGCCGTGCCCTCAAGACTTTTATTCTAGCAAGCTGGACTGGCCTAACTCTTTTTAATTGTTTAATTTTAATATGTTTTTTAAAAACAGGGGTGTTTTATTTAGTATGGGCCAAATTCTGTTTAATATGTTTTAAATTGTTTTTAAATTTTATATTGTATGTGTTTTATCTTTGGCTGTTCACCGCCCTGAGTCCTTCAGGAGTAGGGTGATATATAAATCCAAATAAACTGAAACTAAACTGAAACTGAAACAGTTCGCCGTGCGCACGCATGCTCGCTTTGCACACGTGCTATCCGCACATGCACCCAGCCTTCCGCGCATGCACTTCTCTTGCTTGCGTGTCTTCTGTGCATGCGCCCAGCCTCAAAAATGTGCCTAAATAGCACAACTTGGGCCCACCCGCAAACGATCGCCGCTACCGGTGCAAACCGGCTGAATACCACCTCTGATCCTAATCAGTTGATCCGTAGTAAAAGCTATTTCTTCTGGGTTTTTTTTCACTCCCAAATAAGGGAAACTTTCAGTGACATCATCATGGATTGTTGCACTCTTGAACTTACCTGAGTTGTTAAGTATTTAAAGAACATATCTATGTGTTCTATCTTTCACTACGCAATCGTTTTCTCTAGGATTTGTAGCACTTCATTTAAATCCATTGATAATTTCAGGGAATAACCCAGATAACAGAATATAGGCAGTTAGAGAATTTACAATGAAAAGTGGAAAAGCCAATCTTTCAGTCATGTTTTGATGCTTTTTGATCACAAGTCCAAACATCTGTATGATCACTGAAGTGGATGTAACATAAAGAAATAGATTTTTTTTAAAGACAACTTTGTCTTTGTTTCAGTGATAAGACATGAAACTAGGATTTACTTTACTCATTATACAAACAGGAAAGAATAACTCTTACAACTTTAAGGAAGGCATGTTAGAATCAGAGAGGATTCTGGGAAAAGCGAGTAATGGAGGAGTTGATGGTAAACTCTGACAATGGCTGAAATGACCAGGCAACTCTAACAGCTAGTAAAGTGAACAGCATTCTATTGATTTCTATCTAGGGTAAAGTTGACTGAGCAACTATCTAGGGTAAAGAGGGACTGAGCAATTTCCATTAATAAAGATTTATGGGATGCTGGATATGGCTGAAAGAAAATTCACTCAAGTATTTGGGAACACAATTTGGGGGAAGAGAACTGAAAAGAGGGAGCATCATGGGATGCCTGAAATGATGTTCCTATAATCTGAGGATGATGATGATGCAAGATCACAAAAACAAAGGTTTGCCTGCCAGAGAGTAGTTAACCTTTACCTTCTCTTTACATGGATGGTACAAATCCAATTAATTATGCAAGCTCTTTCCTTGATTCCAGAGTGGTAAATAGGAATAAGACCTGGGTAGATGCACATATATTAGGAACACATATATATTCGGTATGTATCATATACCTAAACCCTGAAAACACATCTATTCCATCTAGCTGGGCTGGCTTGACCCCATCTGTTTTGGTTTTAATTGGAACTTAGTTTTAATTGGGTTTTAAATTAGGCCGAAAATTATTTAATTATTTTAAATTGTTTTTTAAATTTTGTAATGTTCTGTTTTATTCCAGCTGTTCACCACCCTGAGTCCTGCAGGAGAAGGGCGGTATACAAATTTAATAAAATGAAATGAAATGAAATTGTGTTAAATTGTGCTTGCTGTTCTGTCCCAGCTATGGATCCCAAGAAGTGTAGCACACACACACAGCTCCAAAAACTCCATTTAATACAAACAGACCCCTTTCAAAATGCAGGCTTTAACCACAAATGTCCTTATCAGCCTGCTATGAATTATAGAGATTAAACAAAGTCCGACAGGGTTGGCAATCAGCCCAGAAACCAAGTTGTAACAAAAAACTCATTCTCAAAATGCTCTGCATAGGACCAAACGTTGTTTCCAGCAACGTTTGCTATCTGTTTTGCAAACTTAAATAGGCTAAGGGAGTGGCCAATTAACCCCAAGCCTTACTCTCGAGGAGACCTCCTCCTGAGTAGCCACTCCTGCCTCAATGCTCGAGCTGCATGCTCAAGCATTGAGAAGAGGCTCCTCCACTTCACTCTCTTCACTTGAAGGAGCCTCTGGAGGTTCTGAAGGCCCTGGCTGAGTCTCTGCCTCTGCTACCACATCCTCTTCAGCCTCCTCGCTGTCCAACTCGAGCGCCAGCTGCACAGGCTGCTGGCGCGACACCACACCAGCCTCCTTGTCGTTGGGATCAGCCACAATCCGCGCAGGTCGCTGGTGGGCCACAACACTTGTTTAGAATGCTTTTGGGAGCAGAAACGGATAGAAAGGGAGAGGAAAAAGCAATAATTTGGTTTTTAACTTTAGGTAGAAACTTTCCCCTAAAGAATTAAAAGATTAGAAATATTGTAGCTAGGAAAAAAAAGTGAGACCATTTATATCTTCTAATAAGGCATGGCTTATATCTGAACTGCTTATTTCTGTCTCTGAAAATTTGATTTAAAAAATAAGTCTGGAAAGTGTAAGATTTTGTCCTGTCTCCATCACTTCTTGAGCTCATGTGTGTTCATCCTGGTGACATCTATAGCGAACAAGAACAGTACTTTCTCCTACGTATCTCAGCAGTTTGGTAAAATTTCATTTCCTGTGTCACTTGTTATGCTTGCATTATCTTAACCGCCTAGCTATCATACTGTTTCTTTTTGTCTTCTGGCTATTTTGAATATACCCAACGAAGCTCTTTTTCGTTGTTTGTACCATTCTTAATTAGCCTTTCTTTATGACCTGTCCCTCTTACACATACCGTGGAACCATTATCCACTGGAATTATGGAGGAAAACAGATTGCATGCAGAAAGTCAACAACCCTTTCCCCTATTGCTTCTTCCATGAAACCAAGTGACAAACACGCAACGACTTGTCAAATTCAGCAGAAAGTCTGAAAGGTCAACCTTATCAGAACGCTCTAGCTTAGTATGCTCATCTCAGACAGTTCTGCTTTTCAAATTGGAAGCTGTACATTTCCTGGCCTGAAGCTTTCATTCTGTGTAAAAGCATTACTTTAGAACTGATGCCCTTAAACTAGATCAAAGTTGTGATGCATCAGCAGATAAGCCAAAGATTTTCTTTAAAAAAAAACAAAAAAAAACTTCTGTTAATCCTCTTAGCTATCCAGCAGTGCCATCCTTCATGTCAAAATTAGTTAGAATTCTAATCAAATAAATGGCAAAATTTGATATCAAGAAGAGATAATAAAGGGTAGGTAATGATTATATGGCATACTTTATCAAAGCAGATGTGTGGTGGCCCAATACAAGCTTCTTTTTTGGAGTGGGGGAGGGGAAGGTAGAGAATAGAATGGATTTATGTATTTAGTAAAACTCTCACGTTATAATTCTTCTGAGACTGCACCAAGAAATTGCAAATATAGATTTTTTTAAAAAAAACATTTCCCCACGTAATAAACTATAAGGCAATACAATCATTTTCAGTGGTTTCTATATAGAGTATGATTCTTGGAAGACTAGGTTTTCAATGAATGATCCTTTCATAACAAGTTGGAGGGGAAAGGATAAATGCATTTGGATATGTACTAGTAATTTTATAGGAGGCCGGAGCTAGGAGGATTTTACTTGAGTTGGAAAGGAGAAGAATTGCACATTCTACCCAGGACAAATGTTTTCTTCTTTTCTTCAATAAAGTGGAGATTTTTAGAGTTGCTTGCTTATGTCTAGAACAGGGTTGGGCAAATGTGGTTGTTTTACAACCTGTGGACTTCAACTCCCAGAATTCCTGAGACAGCTTGGCTGTCTCAGGAATTCTGGGAGTTGAAGTCCACAGGTTGTAAATAATCTACATTTGCCTACCCCTGGTTTAGAATACTCCTAGAAAAGTACATAAATTTCTTGCTCTATTATAGTGTTTCTCCTCTTTGGCAATTTGAAGATGTGTGGACTTCAACTCCCAGAGTTCTCCAGCTCAGAATAATCCCAGCAGTGGTATTCTTTGATATTCTTTATAGAAGCAAAAGTTGGGCTTTGAAGAAGCCAGATATTTTCAGCCTGTTTTATGTCATTCAGAACACATCTGTATTCCCTACCCAGACATTCCTGATAGATACAGAAAGCACAATATGGAAGTTTAAAGAACTCAGAGCATGAAACTTTGAACTACAATACACGTCATACTTCTTGAACTGGGTAAGTACACAAAGGAGAAATTAAACAATAAGTCTTCTACTCGATATATGTGTGTTTAACATGTATGGGTTCTCTTTCTCCACCACTATTTCCCCAGCACTTTACAAAAGTGCAGGAATTGGGTATGCCTACTTTAATGAAAAGAAGGACTAGGAGTGACATGATAGCACTGTTCCAATATCTAAGGGGTTGTCACAAAGAAGACCTATTCTTCAAAGCTCCTGGAGGTAGTACAAGATGGATGGAAACTAATCAAGGAGAGAACCAACCTAGAACTACAGAGAATTTTCCAGACAGAATAATTAATCAGTGGAACGACTTGTCTCCAGAAGTTGTGGATGCTCTAACAGGAGAGGTTTTAAAGAATATATTGGACAACTACCCTATTTTTCGGAGTATAAGCCGCACCTTTTTCCCCCTAAAAGGGGATGAAAATTTAGGTGCGTCTTATACACCGAATGTAGCCCCACCCACCCACTGGCCCCCACCCTTTTGCCTCTGCCTCGCAGCAGTTACTTCCTTGCAAGCAAACAGCAAGAAAAAACAGCTCCTTTCACCTTCAGCACAGGCTTATTAGCACATGTTGATTGGATTGGCCTCCTGACTCTCAGCTGATTTGCTCTCAACTGTATTGCGCAGGGCTCTGCTGCTTGCTGCCAAGAGGTAAATTGCTGGAGCAGATTTTTTTTTCCCCTTGTGCTAATCAAGCTATGCTGAAAACAAAAATGAAAGTAAAGCAGGCTGTTTGCTGTTTGTTGCAATGAGATAAAATTGCTCAGAGGCAGAGGGAGATTTCTTTTTCTTCTTTTCCTCACCAAAAAAAGGTAGGTGCGTCTTATACTCCGGTGTGTCTTATACTTCGGTGTGTCTTATAGTCTGAAAAATACGGTATTTGTCTGAAATGGTACAGGGTTTCCTACTTGAGCAGGGAGTCGGATGAGAAGACCTCCAAGGCTCTTTCCGACTCTCTTATTCTATTTAAAAAATGTTATTCCTTCCTCCACATCAGTCTAAGAGTCATGGGAAACTAAGTACCTAAAGTGTTTTTCCTAGAAAAACACTGCCAAATTTTTCTACTTTATTTATTAGCATGATCTTTTAAAAGATTCAAATGTTCTTTTTCTAGGAGAAAAAAATTTCTCTAATAAGGGGCATCATTAAGTATAGCAATAGTAGCAGTGGTGGGTTCCTCCTGGTTCAGCCCGGTTCTCCCGAGCCGGTAGCGGTGACAATATGACGTCACCGAATTGGTTCTGCCCCCCCGCCCCCGCGTCCCCACCCCCACTCCCTGTGTTATTCTTATCTTTTATTTGGCCCCACCCCTAATCTATTGCTGCCTCCTGAGTTCCAGCTGATGGCTAGAGGGAAAAAAACTGTTTAAACTCTTGCTGCGGTGCTTCAAAGGGCCGCCCTACAGCTGATCAGTGTTAAAAGAAAACAAATGAGTAGACCGATGCCTGCAAAAATACATGAAGAGATCAGTGCCTCCAAAAAATAAATTGGTAGACCGGTACAGCTCTGCAAGCAGTTAAAAGCCTGGTAGACCAGTACCTCTGCTAAATCCTAAATAATTGTCACATGACCATCAAGCCACGCCCACAAAATACACCATGTCCACAGAACCGGTAGTAAAAAAATTTAGAACCCACCCCTGAATAGTAGAGATTACTTTCCCTGAGATTACTTTATACAATCAGCAAGTTAGCAGGAACTTTGAAAATTTCCTCCATGATGCCTGAAAAATTTCTTCACGATGCCTGAAAAGTACCATCATTCCAGGATGTTAAATGGTGGATTTTTTTTTTTTAAAGCAGAGTGAGAAAAGAATACACATGAGCACAAAAAAAGTTCTATCCACAGTGAAAGCAGGAATGCTTGAGAGATTTGAATTTTTTTGTACATTCTGACCTGGATCAAGACACAGATGGGAATTTACCTTCCCATCAGATATTAAACATTCCGAAGGATAAGTGAAATTCTTGCCTTAATAGGTTTATTTATTTATAGGTTATGTAAGGAAAAGAGAACTTTATAACTTCAGACCCCCTCCCCCCAAAAAACACCTTATTGGCAGGCTTCTGTGACTTTATACATTTTTTAAATCAAATTTTAATTGTTATTGAAATTGAAGGGCAATTATTAAATATATTACTGCTGATTAATGATATTAATAACTATGGTTAAATTTAATGAAATGGAAATAGATATGCTATTACTTCAAGATTAGTGAATTCAAAGTTAGTAACTCAGTGATTACTGTCTCTCCACTCAGATAATTTTCCTTCAGGTTACTACAGCAAAATAAACTTCTGGTTTGTTCTGCCTTGTGGGAGGGACTAGATATTATCTGTTACTAGACCAGTGGTGGTTGCTACCAGTTTGCCCCGGATCGGGCTAACCAGTAGCGGTGGTGGCGGTATGCTCCACCCACTCACCCGGACATCTCTGCACATGCGCAGAAGCATCGCATATGCGCAGAAGCATCGTGCATGCGCGCACCCATAAGCAAACCGGTAGCGAACAAAATTGAAACCCACTACTGGACTAGACCCTATTGATGTGGCATGGAAGCCCTAAATTGCTCATAACAAGTTGACCTTGGCAACTTAGGCAGAGACAATGGCAGTGAGAATGGCAGGACCCCACCCAAATTTTAATCCAATCCAATACAGGTAGTCCTCAATTTATGAGCACAATTGAACCCAAAAGATATATTGCTAAGTGAGAAATCTGTTAAGGGAGTTTGCCCCATTTTACGACTTCTCTTGTCACCTTTGTTAAGTGAATCACTGAACTTGTTAAATTAGTAACATGGTTGTTAAGTGAATCTGGTTTCTTCATTGACTTTGCTTGTCAGAAAGTTGCAAAAGCTGATCACATGACCCTGAACAATTGATACAAACTCGAGGTAAACCGCTCCAAACTCGATTGGAGAAAATACAACTTCAGCAACAGAGTGGTCAATGCCTGAAATGCTCTACCTGACTCCGTTGTTACAGCCTCAAACCCTCACAGCTTCAACCTCAAACTGTCTACCGTGGATCTCACCCCATTCCTAAGAGGTCCGTAAAGGGGGCGTGCATAAGCACGCCAGTATGCCTACCATCCCTTTCCTACTGTTCTCATTTATCTGTACTTACTTCCTATGCAGAGGTGGATTTCAGCAGGTTCTGGCCAGTTCTGGAGAACCGGTAGTGGAAATTTTGAGTAGTTTGGAGAACCGGTAAATACTTCTGACTGGCCCCGCCCCCATCTATTCTCTGCCTCCCAAATCCCAGCTGATCGGGAGGAAATGGGGATTTTGCAGTAACCTTCCCCTGGATTGGGGTGGGAATGGAGATTTTACAGTATCTTTCCCCTGCCACGCCCACCAAGCCACACCCACAGAACCCATAGTAAATTTTTTTGAAACCCACCATTGTTCCCATGTTTATGTTTATGCCTATACCTGCTATCCTGTACATGTTTGACAAACAAATAAGCAAACAAACAAATAAGATAAGATTTCACTGGTGGGAAAGAGTGGGGGAGTCGGTAAACATCATGTCTTGCCCTGTTCATTCTGTTGAAAAATCTTCTAGGAATCAAAAAATATCCTGCAGATTAAATAACCATTTCAGTCTACATTTTTGTTAAAATTAGTGCAATTTAACTTATTTTTTTGTATTATTAAATTGTCAATTCATTGTTTTAATTGCTCCCCCCCATCATTTCTTGGCAGTCTATTTGGCTTTTTATCATCTTCAATAATTTAATTTTATGGGCAAACTTGGCATCCTCCCTTTTCCCTCCTCTGAATCCAGCTCTTTTATTGTTTTCTGCTTCCCTCCTTGAGTACTTAATTATGTTACGTGGCATTTAATTATACAAGAGGAAATGCATCCTAGATCTTTTCGTACTTGAAATGAAACTGGAATTGAGTTTCTCATATTTATTTATTCATAACTTCTGCATGTGAATTCTAAATGTGATAATGGTAAACAACTGGCCTGGGCTAGTCATCTGGTTTGACAAGAGTAATTGTTCCACTTAAACACTGTAAAGTGATCTACACTGGGCTAATATTTTAGTATTTCTATATACATAAAGTGTAGCCATTCTTCTGAGTTCATTTTTTTTTTTAGCAAAAATAAATATATCAACTGGGTGTAGATGGTTTTTTAAGGGTAATATTACGTACGTGCTATAATTTGAGCCATCTTTCACATTAACCATTTTAAACCAACTTCTTGTAAAGTTAAAGGTTTCCCTGTTTCTGCTAGAGCTTTTTAGAATACATTCTCCTAACTAGAAATAGATTTCATTGCAGACAATTGGGCAGGTTGGATGTCAACGTCAATGTCAAATATAGCAGATTCCTTTGTTCTTTTTTGACTGTCGTTACTGATAGACAGATTAATTTAATTAAATTCCAGTCAGTTATACCACAGAGTGGAATATCTGACTGGCAGAAACAATGATATAAATTGAATGTAAGCAAAAGGAGAAATAGGAACACAGACTGTGTTTGAGGACACAAAAAAACCTCCAAGTGCTTCAACGACCCTCTAAAAGGATGCAAATGAATATAAGTCCACAAGGAATATAAGTCCTTCCATTCCCCACTATCCTGTCAGAGCTGAAGAAGCTTCTTGGATGAGAAATGAAACTTCTTCAAAAGAAAAAAAAACAAGAAAGTCCAGTTGCCTCCTCATAAAGCACCATTGGGACATCCATGACCTGAATGACTGAGAATCTCTACAGACTTTCAAATGGAGAAAGGCAAGTAGGAATTTTCTGAAATTCTGCATCTGATATTTCTGTCCTTTCCAAACAAATAATTAATGTATACTTGTTATTCCAAACATGCCACTTATGATTAGTAATAATTAGGGTTGCGGGTGCTTCAAAAATGGCTTCAGACTTTTCACAAGCACAACATTTTCTGGTATTCATTAAAGTAGCCCCAACTTTTGTCCAGCTTTATCCCAAACATAAAGGAAAAAAATGGTGTTGCTGCTGTAAAGAATCCATTATTAATTTTAAAATTATTTACAGTAATACATTCAGGTTTTAAAAAAATAGATCTCCTTCAGTGAATAAGAGAAAAGTTTCTGCAAGTGCCTGGTGAAAAGTATTTGTTTAAGGTCTGTGGCCTGAGGTAATTATGAGAAGATGGGGTCTCTCCATTTAAAATTTTATTTATGAAGAGCAAAGAACCCTTGCAGGGATTGAATATCCATAAAAATGATCTTATTTATTATGTAGACCATTTCTGCCTTTTATGTCCCAATCCAAAACACAGTTATAAAGAGTATCAATCTTATTGCTAGTATAAAATGGGGGAGGGGGGGAGAATGCAGATAGTTATTTCAGTCAGGAAAACAAGGGGAAAAGGTAGCAGAAATTTAATAAAGAAAAAACAATATGGACAAAAAAGTTTACAGTACATTATTTTAAAGTTGCAGTTATTGAACCAATAATACATAGAAAGAAAGGTATTTGTATATTCTATAGGAATATAATGATCTATCAAGAAGATAAATTATCATATGTATCATAAAGTTTGTAGCATCAATCCATTTATATGGGGAAGTATTGTCCATATTTATATGGAGAAGCTTTATATGGAGAAGTATTGTCCCTATGGTTGGACAAAGCCAACCTTAGATAAGATAAATTCAACCTTGGGTGAAATTACTCTTTCCCTCTTTCTCCTCTAGAACTTCCAATGTTTCTAAGGAAACCTCATAGGGCTCTAAACACATGGAAACTACATCATCAGCAAATGACAGAGGAATCTGTTGTTCCTTATTCAACAACTCGTGGTTTCTTCACAATCCTTGGAAACTTGGAAGGAAAACAAGGATGCATGAGAAATTTTATACTTAACTCCATAACAAAGTATAAATCTCTTGGAGGTAATTGAGACAAACCCTTCACCCTTTCCTTGCTCTTCCAAAAGGCTGAGGACTAAGATGCATCTCCTTAGAGAATCCCAGGAACAGACATAGGGTACATGGAGAACATCTCAGTAGCAACAGCAATAGCACTTAGACTTATATATTGCCCTGTGGCACTTTACAGCATTCCCTGGATGCTATGCTTTACAATGTCAGCATATTGGTCCCAACAATCTAAACCCTCATTTGACATGCTGACTTCGGAAGGATGGAAGGATGAGTCAGTCTTGAGCCCATCAGGATTGAACGCCAGACTGTGGGTAGGGTTAGTCTGCAATACTGCATTCTAACCACCAGGGCTCTTAACATCTCATCTTAACATATCAGTGCTCCTTCCTCAGTTGGAAAGGACACTCTGCAAGAAGTAACTGGATACTACTACCTTTGCTATTGTTATGTTACTGTTTTCTGCCTAAGGTAAGTTTATGGAGAGTTAGATGATATCAAGAACTGCTAGGAAAGAAATGATAAGCTTACCATGTGTAGCAAAATATCTCAGGTTATACTGCAGCATAATCTTAGACTCATTTTACTGAAATCAGGATACCTATCAATTCCTCCAGGAAAACAAAAAGTATAGGAATGTTTCCTTATTCAAACATATTTTGCCTGAAAAACATGTTGTTTTCTGAACATTGGTTCCTAATCTTTGTTGTTGTTTTTTGTTTTTTGTTCTCTTCTGACCTACCTGACAATTGCTCAATCTCACCTCCTGACTGGTCTTTAGTTCTGCCTCTGTTTCTTGTGGCTTCTGGCTTCTGGCTATATTGATAAATTGTTTGCTTATATATTATTTCTCTCTCTGCTTGCCCTGCAGGAAAGTAAGGAACTAAGAAAGTATATTGACAGCAAGTGGTTGAGATAAGCTCAAGAGACACTCTCTTTTCGATTATATAGAGCTGGCTCCGATGAAAGCCTAATGCATCTACTTGTGAGAAATTAATTGAATGATGTTCTAGTGCAAGATTTTTCCCCTTTTGGTTTTTATTTATTTTTATTATGATTAGATGTTGGGTCGATTCTATTATTAGACAGAGCTTTCATCTAAAATATTTGTTTATATAATACTGTGTATATTTTTCTGGTTAAGTAAGGATGAGAAAGCTTATAATTATTTGTAGATCCATTATATAAGGCCATGATGGCGAACCTATGGCACGCGTGTCACAGGTGGCATGCATAGCCATATCAGTGGGCATGCCAACTGAGCTCTGGCATGCATGCGCGCGCCAGCCAGCTGATTTTTGGGCCTTCTGGGCCCACCAGAAGTAGGGAAACAGACTGTTTCCTGCCTCCGGAGGGGCTGGGAGGTTGGTGAAGGCCCGTTTTTCTTTCTTACCTGGCTCCAGATCCTCTCTATGCATCTGCGGAGGGCAGAAACAGCCTTTCCCACTCCCTCGGAGGCCCTCCGGAGGCCTGAAATGGCCCATTTCCCAACTCCCGGTGGGACAGGAAGTGACTTTTGTGCTGTCCCCAGCCTCCAGAGACACCTAGAGAGGCTGGGGACAGCAAAAAAGTCACTTCCTGTCCCACTGGGAGTTGGGAAATGGATGTTTCAGGCCTTTGGAGGGCCTCCAAGGGAATGGGAAAGGCTGTTTTCACCCTTCCCAGATAAACAGAGAGGATCTGGAACCAGGTAAGAAAGAAAAATGGGCCTACCAGGCCATCGCGTGCCAGGAATAGGGGGGAGAGGGGGGGTTGCGCGCGCAGGGCAGGGCACATAGAATTATCAGTGTGGGCACACGTGTGCGCAACCCTCCCCCCCCCCTCCTGGCACGTGATGGCAAAAAGGTTAGCCATCACTGATATAAGGGGAGGGGAATTTATCAGCCTTTTTAAAATGTTCTTTCTAGATCCAGCCAGGGTGGATTTTATTTTTTTTTAAAGGTTCAATGTAAGACTTATTTGATGTTTGGGTCATTTTTTTTTGTACACATTTTTTGTTGTTGTTACTATTGGATGTATGTTTTCCTGTTTTCTTGGTTTTCCATTTTTTTCCTGTTGATAAAACATATAGAATGTTTTTTTTCCTGTTGATAAAACATTATACACACACACACCACACTATTTGCATTTATACATTAATTTCTTACATGATTAAAGGCCATGGAATGTGAAAGGAATGTGTGTGTGTGTGTGTGTGTGTGTGTGTGTGTGTGTGTGTGTGTTCAGATATAGATCAGTGGTGGGTTCCTCCCGGTCACCGAACTGGTTCTGCCTCCTGCCCCCCCGCCTCCCTGCCCCCCCGCCCCGCCCCGCCCCCCCACCTATGTTATTCTTACCTTTTATTTGGCCCCACCTCTATTGCTGCCTCCTGAGTCCCAGCTGATGGACTATATGGAAAAAAACTGTTTAAACTCTTGCCGTGGGACTTCAAAGGGCTGCCCTATAGCTGATCACTGTTAAAAGGCAGTGTGGAGGTAGACCGATGCCTTCAAAAACAAATGAATAGACTGGTGCCTGCAAAAATAAATGGGTAGACCAGTGCCTCCAAAAACAAATGAGTAGACCGGTACAGCTCTGCAAGCAGTTAAAAGCCTGGTAAACCAGTACCTCTGCTAAATCCTAAAGAATTGTCACATGGCCATCAAGCCACGCCCATAAAATAACCCATGCCCACAGAACCGGTAGTAAAAATAATTTAGAACCCACTCCTGATTCTATCATATTTTGTTTTACTATTTTCTTGGATGAGAAAAGAAGTAACAGGCTACAAATTAGCTAAGTGATCAAATGTACCAAATGTATTTTTCTACATCTTATATGGGCCCATTAATTTCATTTTAAACCAGGAAATAATGGATAATCAAATGAATTGACACCTAACTTGTAATGAAATAAACTAAGCAGTACTTAAGATGACTTACGATAAATAAACATTAGTTTAAATTAATGGAAAGAGACGGAAAGTGTTTATTTATTGCATTTTTATTATATTTCATTTAAAAGGTGCTCCATCTTATAGGAAATCAGCCAGTCCTTTCTTTTTATTGCTCTCTCTTCCTAATGGGATTGGATTAGCAAGAATCATGGAATATTTAGTCTACTGAGAGCTGCCATAATCACTAGTATACCATGAAAATGTCACCTTAAAGCCTGTTGAACTGACATTTGGGTCTGCCTTCCAAACTTTTCCTTCTGGAAGAGACTCAGCCATATCTGATGAAAGATTCATGCTCAGTGTAATGCATTGATCTTCGAAATGCATTATTAATACTTTAATGCAGTGCTGAGTGTTTAAATCTCTCTCTCTCTCTGTGGCTCCTGAAATTGGTCACAATTTGCTCTAAAGGTGGCAGTGAACTCACCCTGTCCTTTTAAAATAGAAGATTTTATAGCGATATAGCTTATTGTTTGTGATCTCAAAGCCATTTTTTAGCCCTATTCCTTCCAAAATGCAAGACATTTGTCCGCTCTGTCAAGCACTGATGATCGCTGTAAGTAGGTGCTTATCTGGGGTATATTTGTGAAGCAGTAAACAGCTAGTGACATTACATTTACTCTAGCTTTTCTTAGGTAGACCTGTTGACCAAGGCCATTCTTAATTAATTTAGAATAATTATATGCTGTTCTAATATCTAATGTAATTAAGGAGATGAGTTAATCAAGGAATCTTGTAGATTTGAACTGAAGGTCATTCTTGTCTTGGCACATTAGTGAAGGCATCATAAAAAGGCAGCTGCCCTTTGGAATGAAATTCCTCCCAAAATTTGAAGTGCTCCCCCTCTATTGAGACCCTAGAAGACAGTGGTGGGATTCAAAATTTTTTACTACCGGTTCTGTGAGCGTGACTTGGTGGGCATGGCATGGCAGGGGAAGGATACTGTAAAATCCCCATTCCCTCCCGATCAGCTGGGACTCAGGAGGCAGAGAATAAAGGGACCGGGGCCAGTCAGAATTTTTATTACCGGTTCTCCAAATTACTCAAAATTTCCGCTACTGGTTCTCCAGAACTGGTCAGAACCTGCTGAAACCCACCTCTGGGGTGTGTGTGTGTGTGTGTGTGTGTGTGTGTGTGTGTGTGTGTAGAGAGAGAGAGAGAGGTGGAGGGGGAGAAAACACGTGGGTAGTGTAGTAATTTAAGAAACAGGAGTAGGAGCAGACAGAGAGAGTGCCCTTCGGAAAAGGACTAACTTAGAGGTGTTATTTACTGGTTCTCCGAACTACTCAAAATTTCCACTACTGGTTTTCCAGAACTGGTCAGAACCTGCTGAATACCACCTCTGCTAGAAGAGCTTTAAAGGCCTGGCTTTTTATCCACTCTTTGGAGATGATGACCGATGTCCCTTTCTTCCTTTCTATTACTCTCTGCCATCATTGATTCTTCATCTTTTGTTGTTTTTATGTTTTATGTTTGTTTTTTGTTTTTTTGGTTTGTTTTAAAGTATTTTAACAATTGTGAGCTGCCTGGAATTGCTAGAAGTTGAGCCGCATGTACATTTAATAAATTATTTTTAATTATTATTAAGGTAAATTGAGATTGCTCTTTTTTCATTAATATTCCCTTAGTATTCCTTAGTAATAATCACTTCCTCCAGAGGGATTTACTTCTGCCATATGCCCTTTTTCCATAGGGAAAAATTCATCAGAACAGCTTAAATGTGCCATCTAATCAATATAGATAGGCAGCCCACAATTCCACATCTGATTCTAGTGTTTGGGAAGAGTAGTTCTTGCCAACCAGATTCCCAAGTTGTTGTTTTTGTTAATTTTTAATTAACTGTGTGCCATCTTTGGGTTGTATTCTTCAACATGACTCCCAAGTGAGGCTCATTTTTTTTCCTCTCTGAATAAATAGATTAATAGAGAAGTGGAATATATGCTGTTACAATTTTCACAGCACTTATTCAGAAATACCGTATTTTTCAGAGTATAAGACGCACCTTTCCCCCCAACCAAAAAAGAGGGTGAAAATCTGGGTGTGTCTTATACTCCAAATATAGCCCCGCCCAGCTTCTCAAATGGAGGTTTCAGAGGCTGAAAAAAGCATCAGAAATGAAGCTGCAGAAAAGAAGCCCCCAAACAGAGTTTCAGAAAAAAAGCCCCCAGACAGAGCTTCAGAAAAAAAGCCCCCAGAGATTCAGAGGTTTTTTTATTTTTTTTCTGAAGCTCTGTTTTGGAGGCTTTCAGAGGCAGAAAAAAAAAGCAAAAAAACAACAACAACCCAACAACAAGGCACAGAGCTCACAACCAAGGAACCTGTTGCTAAAATTCACCTCTGGGAACAGCTGATTGGGGGTATTCCGGGAGGCCAATTCACCTGCCAATCAGCTTTTTTCTTGTTTTCCTCCCCAAAAACTAAGGTACGTCTTATACTCTGGTGCATCTTATACTCCGAAAAATACGGTATATCAGTGATCAAATAAAACTGGGAAAGGAAACGAAGGCTGTTGGGACATTTTAATGCCCTGCCATGCATTGTGATAATCATTGACAGATTGCTTTAGGTTCCTGATCCCTGCTCAGATAAAAGTCTAAGCCCAGTTGTGGCTATCGCTGATTTTTGATATTTGATGAAGTAAAGTCTATTTCATGTATTGAGACGTTGCATCCTCTAAATCCAGCCCAATCTTTCTGAAAGGATATTTGGCTTCATTTCCTTCTTTGCTCAGTTAAACTCTTCCTTTCTCTCATTAATCCCAATGTAAGCAACTTTCAAATATACTTTTAAAAAGCCATGCAGTTAAGTTATTTTAGATCTTGCATTTAACAATCCTTGGGTAAAGATAAAGGTAAAGGTTCCCCTCGCACATATGTGCTAGTCGTTCCCAATTTTAGGGGGCCGTACCTATCTCCATTTTAAAGTCAAAGAGCCAGTGCTGCCCGAAGACATCTCCATGGTCATGTGGCTGGCACGACTAAACACCAAAGGCGCATAGAACGCTGTTACCTTCCCATCAAAGGTGGTCCCTATTTTTCTACTTGCATTTTTTACATGCTTTCGAACTGCTAGGTTGGCAGAAGCTGGGACAAGTAACAGGAGCTCACCCCATTACGTGGCACTAGGGATTCGAACCGCTGAACTGCCGACCTTTCAATCGACAAACTCAGCATCTTAGCCACTGAGCCATCACGTCCCCTATCCTTGGGTAAGCCCCTTAAATAGTGATAAATCTGCATCCTTTGTTGCAGAAAAAAAATGTTTGATTGATTTATAGCCTGTTTTACATATCAGTACTCAAGGTGGCCATTTTTCTAATATGTTTTGGAAATCATTAAGTTACTATTGGAGTCAATCTGATGTAGTATTTAAGGCATCAGGCTAGAAATTGGGAGACTGGGAATTCTAGTACTGCCTTATCATAAAGCCAGCTGGTTGACTTTGAGCCAGTCCGTCTCTCCTATCCTGTGAAGGAAGCAAGAGCAACCTCCTTGCATAAATGCTATAGCAAGTTGTCATCTTTGTATATTTAAATGGAAACAGCAACAACAGGAAATGCATCTTGATCACCAAACTTATTGTCAACATTGTATATTTAAATGGCAACAACAATGAGAACAACAAAGGTTGTACCTTGATCACCACACTGTAAGAAGACTGATAAAACAGTCTGTCTTTTCCTAGGGTAGCATTTTTGCGTTGTGAATTATTCATGTGGGTTTTGAAGTAGAAACAAAAGTTTTATGAAGGCACACTGCTGTAGATGATCACTCATAACCTTGCAAATGGCAGTAATGAAGCTGCCATCATTTACCACATGTTGTGACATTGAAGAACAGTGTAAAGTCTGGCAAGTTTACAAAAGACATGCTAAGAGAAATTTGTATATGTGACAATATACCACATGTACCTCTTACTTGGTGGACAGGGACAACAACAGGGTAAAGAGCCCTGGTGGCGCAGCAGACTAAAGCACTGTTATTAAGATCAGCTGCCTGCAATTACTGCAAGTTCAAATCTCACCAGGCTCAAAGTTGACTCAGCCTTCCATCCTTTCAAAGGTAGGTAAAATGAGGACCCAGATTGTGGGGGTAATAAGCTGACTTTGTATGAATAGATATGCAAAAAGTATGAAGGCTATTGCTTAACGCATTGTAAGCTGCCATGAGTCTCCAGAGAAGGGCGGCATATAAATAAAATTTTAAAAAAACCAACAACAATATATCCATAAACGTATCCGGTCTTCAGGTAGGACTATGTACACAGAGTTGGAGATTTATCCCTTCTTTGATTTTTATCTCTGTTGCTATATTGTGTTTCTATTGTTGTAAACTGCCCAGAGTGGTCATGCAGGCAGACAGTTTTAGAAATCAAATAGCTAACTAGATATTTGAGAAGTGCCATCCCACATTATACTGGCCAGAAGATGTGCGTACAAGAGTTTTGCTCTTCAGCAAATCATTGAAAAATTTATGAACATGAGAACATTTATTGTACATTTGTTGATTCAGAGAAGGCATATAATGAAATTAAGCTGTAATTATGGAATGTTTTGTGTGGGTATGGAGTTGATGATTGGTTGGTGAACACAACAAAAGCAGTAATTAGACAGCCTTATAAATCCTAGCAAATAGTTCAGCAATAAGCAGGGCATAAAGTAAGGGTGTATGATGTCCTCTGGGTTGTTGAATGTATTTATAGATATTGTAAATGTGGAAATTATTCCTGTGTTGTTGTCAGTAGTGTGAGCATTTCTGCGTGCTGATGATGCTAGGTTGTGGGTTGAGAACCTGAACAATTTGTGATGAATGGTTGATACATTTAAGATGATATGCAATGAGCAATAGGATTTCCACAATAGGATTTCCACAGGCCAGGAGGTTAGGCCAGCCTTGTTGCTGATGTGTTGATAAGATTTTGAAGGTGCCATTTACCTGGGTTATCATGAGTTGTTTCAATTGTTGGGTTTTAAACTGTGTGTGCCACTCAAAGTCTCTGTTGTTAGATAAATAGTGTTTTCAGATACAATGGCTGTTGTATTTCAGAGGAAAATGGAGTCAGATACTACAAGTTGTAAAAAAGTGATGGAAAACCAGAACAAATATATGAAGATGTGAAAATGAGTGGAGACATTTCAGGACATACCAACACTGGTAAAATGTCTGAGGTTAAATGTGATTGGTTGCAAGTAATGAACGTTTGAGAAAAGAAACAAAAATTGCTGTAAATGAGAGTATCCGACCCTAAATTATAAGCAGAATTAAAACAGGTTAAAGATTGCTTCCAAGTAAAAAAAATAAATCAAAAGGCTAGGAGATTAAAGCAGGGGAAGTGTCTTTAGGCTACCAGCAATCCCAAGGCTGCATCATACTTTTAGATCTCCATGCTAACTGGCATTTATGAAATACAGATAATTTTTCAATTTACGGCCACAATCGAGCCCAAAATTTATGTTGCTAAGTGAGAAATTTATTAAGTGAATTTTGCCCCATTTAATGACTTTTCTTGCTACCTTTGTTAAGTGAATCACAGCAATTGTTAAATTAGTAACACAGTTGTTAAGTGAATTTGGCTTCCCCATTGATTTTGCTTGTCAGAAATTTGCAAAAGGTGATCACATGACCCCAGGACACTGCAACCGTCCTAAATATGAACCAGCCATCAAGCATCCAAATGTAAATCACGTGAACGTGGGCATACTGCAATATAGTCATAAGTGTGAAAAATAGTCATAAGTCACTTTTTTCAGTGCCATTGTAACTTTGAACCAGAGGTGGGTTTCAGCAGGTTCTGACCAGTTCTGGAGAACCGGTAGCGTAAAAATTCTGACTGGCCCCACCCCCATCTATTCTCTGCCTCCCAAGTTCCAGCTGATTGGGAGAAAATGGGGATTTTGCAGTATCGTTCCCCTGGAGTGGGGTGGGAATGGAGATTTTACAGTATCCTTCCCCTGCCACACCCACCAAGCCATGCCACACCCACCAAGCCACAACCACAGAACCGTTAGTAAACCATTTTGAAACCCACCACTGCTTTGAACGGTCACTAAGTGAACTGATGTAAGTCAAGGACTCCTGTATCTTTTTCATACTTACTGTGACCTACATATACGTAAAATAAACACTGCAGATTTGGTCAGGGGTCAGTGTATTGCTCTCTCAGCTTCAGATGGCAACCACCAAAAGCCTTTGTAAGCATATAGGTTTTGCTTGTAGGTTCTACCTGTGATTCAGTGTTGCTTTTTTGTGATTCCTTGAGAACAAATATTAAATGAATAAGTGCTGTGGATAATTGCTCGCGTAACTAGCATTGATTGTATCCTTTCAGTTTAAATGATTAATAAGAAAGAAAGAAAGAAAACTGTTCTCCCTTTTACAGGCTTTAACAGTTACACACTGTAAGTGGAATCTCTTACATTGCCCGACAGAAACATGTAGAAATGGGTGAGAATTTTAACTTGTTTGTTTAATATGTGACCTAACCAAATTTAGTAAATGTCTTCATAAATGGTTGGGGAATTTTTTTTAAAAAAAATAACAAGTGAATGCAGAAAGAAATTAAATGGATGGACACAACTTTGAGTACTTAGCTGTCAAAAGAATGGGTTGTAAAACTAATCAATTGTTGTTGTTGTTTCTGCTGTGTTAGGATCGCTGCAAGATCTTTTCTTCCCCTGAACACACTTTAAAATGATGTGGCGGACATCAGGAATATGGTCCTTTCCATGGTAGAGTAGATAAGAATTGGGCTTGGTTTCTATTTGCACAAAAGGAATAAAAATATACCCTGTTTCCCCCAAAATAAGACATTCCCTGATAATAAGCCCAATCGGGCTTTTGAGCACATGGCAATAATGCCAAGCACTAATTTCAGGGTTCCAAAAAAAAAAAAAAAGACAGGATCTTATTTTCGGAGAAACACGGTATCCATTTTGTCCTAAGCAGAATGGAAAGGGGATTGGATACCGTCATGGAGCACCAGCTGCCAAATGTTATCAGAACTGCAAGGAAGTGGCACTTATATATTTGTTCACCCTGATAGAGTATCTGAATGAAAAACAAGCCCAAAATGCTAGCATGACAAAGGAATTGTCTTCCTGAGTTCAGTCACTTCAGTTAAAGGGTTAGGAGGGCCAGTTGTATGATAAGGGCTGATTCAGGTCAGCAATGTGAGGGGCACATGACATGGATTTTGTAACTTGTTAACAACTAACATAATTATTTTGTATTTTAATTTGACTTATGTTCTCTCTTTTAAAATGATCTTCAAGCTCATTACAGACTAGAATGTAGGGATAGTTTTAACATTCCTAAACTGAAAAGATAAAGGCTGGAGACTAGCTCCAGATAAGGGAAAAAAAATGTTAGTACAAATTGGGGTCTGGTTTATCTCTTTCGTGAACTCTAAACAACCTTTTCCCTACAATTTTACCCCCCATTCTGATGTCAGACCACTTATTTATTTATTTATTTATTTATTTATTTATTTATTTATTTATTATATTTATATACCGCCTTTCTCCCGTAGGACTCAAGGCAGTGTATATTTTAAAAGATCATTCACATGTTCATGTTTAGCCCCGCCTGTTGGAACATCAGGGTCTTGAGGGCACGGTGGAAAGCACGGAGATCAGGGATATTCCGTATCTCTGGGGGCAGTTCATTCCAAAGGGTTGGAGCCCTCACAGAGAAGGCCCTCCCCCTGGGAGTCACCAGTCGGCATGATTTGACTGACGGTACCCTGAGTAGTCCCTCCCTGTGAGAACGAACTGGTCGATGGGAGGCTATTGGTGGCAAAAGACGGTCTCGTAGGTACCCAGGTCCTAAGCCATGGAGCGCTTTAAAGGTGATGACTAACACCTTGAATCGCACCCGGAAGACCACCGGGAGCCAGTGCAGCTCGCGCAGGAGAGGTGTTACATGGGCGTAATGAGTTGTACCCATAATCACCCGCGCAGCTACATTCTGGACCAGTTGGAGCCTGCAGGTGCTCTTCAAGGGGAGCCCCATGTAGAGAGCATTACAGTAGTCCATAATGAACATGTGTGATATTACAGGATGCAAATATATAACATGATTGACTACATCGTGTAACTAATTTCCTATGCAAAGGAGAGGTTACTTTTATCCTGTCCAATCCTGTCCAATCAACTTTCCTCTTACATTTTCTTTGTTGTGTTAACTATAAAAAGGAATGTAAGATGCGTTTTTAGGTTCTCCCTTTTCATAGGGAGATATTACTTTATCAGGATACCCTAATAAATTGCTTTTAAGTGATCTTCTGACTCCATTGCTTATTGGGAAGGTAAACCTAGGGCCAGATTTAACTATCAAGTGCCCTATATAAACCTCATAGACTTTGGTTTTCCTCATCACAATGAAGTTGATTCTAGAGCCCATTAGATGCTACTCAAAAGAAATGTCAGATGACCTTCTATTGTCTGTTTGAAAGAAGATTACAGATTCATATCTAAAACCCTGGGACATCACTGATTTGCAATCAGAGAGGCCAGGCATTTCCATATAGCAATACTAACTTGATACTGTCTAGAATTGAAACCAGCTTAAGAAATGATTGTGCAGTTTCAAGTTTGATATTGTCTAGAACCGTGATGGCGAACCTATGGCACGGGAGCCATATCGGTGGGCACGCGAGCTCAGCTCTGGCATGCATGCGTGCGCCAGCCAGCTGATTTTCGGGCCTTCTGGGCCCATCAGAAGTAAGGAAACACATTGTTTCCAGCCTCCGGAGGGCCTCTGGGGGGGTGGGGAAGGTTGTTTTTGCCCTCCCCAGGCTCCTAGAAAGGCTCTGGAGCCTGGTAAGAGCAAAAAACGGGCCTACCGGGCCTACCGTGCCATTATGTGCCAAAAATGGGGGGGAGCACGGGGGGGGCGGGGCGCATAAAATTATGAATGTGGGCACGCATGCGTGTGACCCCACCGCACTCTCCCAGCTTTTGGCACACAATGGCAAAAAGGTTAGCCATCACTGGTCTAGAATTTTGATTTGATGGTGGTTATCAGAAATGTAGTTGGTAGATTTGCCTGCTGCATTATCCTTTCCATTTGTGTTAGGAAAAGAAATACTTATTTCTTTCCAGGACAGATCTCTAAGATATATGGTTTCCATTTGCATTCGTTAGTAAAGATTATACAGGTCATATAGACCAACTCCCTGTTTGGTGAAGAAGTTGCTTATCATGAGCATTTAAAAAAAAACATGCACCACCATGTTTCTCCATTCTTGCTGCCTTTTGAACAAGAAGAGGAAATTGACAAGTTCACTCAATTCAAAAGGTGTCTTCTTGTGGTACTGGGCTGTACCTGACTTCCTTTGCTTTTGAGTGTTCACACGAAAATTGAGAATTCTGAAGCTAAATACATTTATCTATATATAAAACATACAAATTAATAAGATGTTTTTCTTTATGGATGGAATTTGCTGGCAAAAAGTTGATACCATGAATGAACCATTCAACCACCCCATCTGGGATGGCTTTTTAGCTGCACAAGGAATGAAACAATGCATTCAAATTTGAGTTTTAGGTAAGCTGAGATGGTTTAATGAGTCCTTTGCAGAATAAGTTGAGGGTGTGCTGACATTCTACTCTCAAGCAATTCTGCCATCAGAAAAGCAGTGGGTAAAAGGGCTACACAAGAGAGAATCAGAGTGGAAGATATTGCTTGCTGAGGCACAATACAGGATTCCCAAAAAATGCCTAGATGACCATTCAGACATCTAGATGTTCTGTAGACGAATAAGTCTAAACCTTTGGGTTATGTTCATGTTGTTATATCTAGTAGAAACCAAATACTACAATAAAAACCGCATATCAACAATCAAAAATGGAGAGGGTAATGGTAGCCATTCATATTGAAAAGCTTCAAAGGTTACTGAATTCAAACAGCACAAAAACAGACTAATAAAATTACATGTTGACTGATTACCCATTATAGGAAATGTTTGGTTGCTGGCCATGCAGCTAAAGATGCTGGAAACAATTACTGAATGTAACAATAGCAATAGCACTTAGACGTATATACCACTTCCCAGTGCTTTACAGCCGTCTGTAAGCGGTTCACAGAGTCAGCATATTTCCCCCAACAATTTGGGTCCTCATTTTACTGACCTTGGAAGGTTGGAAGCTGTTCTGTCCCCCTTCCCCACACAGGCAAACACACAACCAGGCACACCTGCCAAGATTTTATTAAGCAATCAGACTAGAAACCCTTGCAGATAAGAGTTTTGGCAGTAAACTGCGAAATGCCTGCCAATTCAGTTTTCACTTCCAGTCAGCAAGAGAGAGAGTTTCTCCTCAGTCTGATTCAGTAGCAAAAAGTAATCCAGAGTTAGCCAAGGTCCAATCCAAAATATGCACAAGCCAGATTTCAGGTAACGCGATGTGACTCTCAGGTTTTTAACTTTGACCGTCACAAAGCCTGAAGAGCAATCACACCCACTTTTATTCCTTGTGGGGTGTGGCTCAGTGACTCAGCTCAATCTCTGGCCCTCCCACACCTCTTTCGTTGCTGCACATGCTTCTCCCTCCAACGCTGCCAGGGATCAAGCCAGGATTCATCATCCTCACTCCCTATCTGTTGTTGTTTCAATATGCTTTCCTCCTGGCATATCCCAGGCTGTTCCTCTTGGCCTTTGGGTGGAACCCGAGGCATTGCCAGAGAGGAGGGTCCTGGAGAGGGAGGCCTTATCAGTTCTTCCCCATCATCTTCTGAGTCCTCTTCCTCTGTTAGGACAGGCTCGGGAGTCGGGGTCACAACAGAAGCTGAGTCAACCTTGAGCAGTTCAGAATCAAATTCCTGGAATGAGCAGTGAGTTAGCCTGCAGTACAGCATTCTAACCACTGTGCCACCACGGCTCTGTAAGATGGCAATTCCTTTTTTTCATAGGTATATCATATGTTGGTATATCATATGACTTTATTTATGAAGTAAATGAAGCAAATAAGAAACGTTGGTATAATTTGTTCTCTCTGACTTCCTTTATTTATCAGGAAGTCTCACATGAATCTACAGAAACATTCAGTGGCAAATGATACACAAACGTTTAGAAAATCCAAAAAGGGGCATATATTGCTTCATAGAATGGTAAATCTTCCATTGGATAGAGCTAAACTACAGAGACATACTTTAATTGGCTATGAATATCAAAACTTCATTATTGCGATAGTCTTATGATTATTACATTCCCATGCCAAAATTAAGCAGCACATGTAATAGATGAGGCAATCCATCATAAAGTGTAAATATCAATATTCTACAGTTTCTGGAGTTAGGAGATGGGGGGATTGGTTTTTTTAAAAAAAATAATAATCACACTCTAGCCAACTTTGATTAAAACTATTTGCTAAATATTTGAATTGAGTTTTCCTAATAAAAGCCCTCTAATCATTCAGAATGAATTTATACCTTCCTTCCTTCCTTCCTTCCTTCCTTCCTTCCTTCCTTCCTTCCT
>WNWU01000011.1:17861663-17882003 GCA_012654045.1 Ptyas mucosa | reverse complement strand
CCTTCCTTCCTTCCTTCCTTCCTTCCTTCCTTCCTTCCTTCCTTCCTTCCTTCCTTCCTTCCTTCCTTCCTTCTCTCCCTCCCCCTTCCCTCCCTCCCCCCCTCTCACTCACTTTCCTGTTGGAATTTGAATTTGGCTCACTAATTCAGATGATTATTTTTCATTATTCTTAGGATGGTTCCAGAAAGACAAGTTCTTAGTTTTATTAATAAAAAGGAATTGTGCAGTAATTCCACTTTAACTTTCTTAGATTATTCTATAAAATAGATAAATTTCAAAGTTAAAATCAAATGATGATAAAACACAAGACAATGACAAATGAAGAACATTGTTTGTAAGATTCCCAATAAATAAAGCCAAAAGAAACAGTGGGTGGCTGATTAAATCTTATGGGCAAATCTGAGCAGTTTCTACTTAGAATTGCTGTCTTGAGATTTTGGGACTCAGTGGCCTTCCACACTGAATGGGTCAACCTTAAACTGTGATCCAATATGTTCAAACACTGTAGTGAGTAACAGTGGGAGATGTCATTTAGGAAAATCTGATGAGCTACTGATTTCTCAGCTGATGTCTAGACATGAGGACTAACAAATCCAATGGCCTTTTTTCTAATGAGTGTACAGTGCACATCACTTCCTATTAAATAATCATAGGCCTTGTTCATTCCAAAGTCTCAGGAAACATACAAACAAACTTTCTCATTGCTTGTCATACACTCAATAATCTACTAATGACTTTTTCACTGTAATGTTGTTTTTTCCTTTATCTTCACTCGTAAGTATTATTTGCTGTCCATTGGAAACATGGGGAAAAAATACACAATGAAGGAGAGGTAATATTCTAGTAACAGTACTCACTAAGACACCATTTTTTATTGTTTAAATATTTTTATATTATTTCAATCTTTTAAATAGGGCATCCTATGCTCTCTCCTCAACTTCTATTTTGACAGACAAATAGTACTGTTCATCTATTAAGGAGTTTTCTCTGTAGGCCCTCTTAACATAGTTTCTAAATGATAAATAAACTAATATAACTTACATTGGAGTCTTTGATGCTCTCTGAGTTTAGTTGCTTTCCTGTAGATCAGTGGGGCCCATGCTCCACAGGGAGATTTTTAATGGGGGCAATTGGAACCTTGTTTAAACCAAGTTAATGGCTTTTTAGGCTTCCTCCATGTGAGTAGGAGTCACTTTTTGAATAGTAAGAATTATATGTCACAGGGGGAAGGCATCAGGATTTTAGAGATGCTTAGGTGGGGCATGACCAAAGAAAGGTTGGGAACCAGTGATGTAGATGTTTTATTTAAGAGATTGGATAACCATTTGTCTGAAATGGTATAGGGCAGTGATGGCTAACCTTTTTGCCATTGCATGCCAAAAGCAGGGGGAGCGTGGGGGGTGGGGTGTTGCATGTGCCCACACCCATAATTCAATGCAGGGGTCCTCCGCGCATGTGCGCGCGACCCTCTTGCGCTCCCTCCGCTTTTCACACGCAATAGCACAGTGGGCCTGGTAGGCCTGTTTTTTGCTCTCCCCAGGCTCCAGAGCCTCTCTAGGAGCCTGGGGAGGGCGAAAACAGCCTTTCCCACCCACCCGGAGGCCCTCTGGAGTCCGGAAACAGCCTGTTTCCCTACTTCTGGTGGGCCCAGAAGGCCCAAAAATCAACTGGCTGGCGCATGCATGCCCGCTGGAGCTGAGCTCACGTGCCCACTGATATGGCTCTGCGTGCCACCTGTGGCACCCGTGCCATAGGTTCGCCATCACGGGTATAGGGTTTCCTGCCTAAGCAGGGGCTTGGACTAAAAATCTCCAACTTTGTTATTCTATTCTATTATCCAACTAGGTAACACCATCACTGCTACCCTAAAATGTTTTCAAGCAAAACAGCCAACTCAGAGAGTACCAAGAACTCCAAAGTTGCATTTGTATTCTGAGCTACAAATATTTAATTCTTCTTGTAGAATTACTTTTTATAAACATGTTTATTTAATTTAAACTTACATATGTAGATCAAGTATCAGATTGAGATTAATTAATTGATCGTTGCTTTTGCAATATGAATAAATAATTTAGTGGGGGTTTTTTATATTCTAACTCCAGAGTGAACACATTCCCTTTGAAAATCGACATTCAAACCCTTTTGTATCATAGGAATAAATACTAGGTCTCTCTGAATCAGCACTAAACTGATTTAAATTGAAAATTCAATATTCAGAGGTGGTTTGATTCAATTCAATTTTGCACTTCAAAATTCTGAGGCAAACCAATTTGTTTCAAACTGCTTTGAGACTCAAGATTGGATTTAAAAAATGGCAAAAATGGCAAAAAAATCAGAATGCCTGCAGCAGCTATATGTTTTCATAGAATGAATAAAAAGAGGGATGACTGATCATTTAGAGGACCCTAACCTTGCATAGTTTCATAGAACACCATCAAAGGTAGTGTGCGATATTTTTTAAAGAAAATATTTCCTCTGTAGCGCTTTTAAAGCTGTAACAGTAGACTTGAAAAAAACAGCACAGCAATCTGGCTATCAGATGGCTTATGCATTAAAGAAACAATGCTGAATCTACACAGAATGTGTCCTACTCCAACATAAAAACAAAACAGGGGGAAAAAAATCTGTGAAAGCAATTAGGATTCCTAATCTGAAATTTCACTTCATTACTAATTATCTCATTGTAGATAGCTACCAGAACTGCTGGCCTGCTGAGAGTTGCTAGGAGGCCTATAGTGCTCTAGGACTTTTTAGAACAGAAACCATGTGCAAACCATGGGTAAAACAAGTACAGGCAGACAGGCGCTTATCAGAAGAGCAAAAAATGGTATGCACATCATTGTGTTGGACTGTTGATCTCAAAAGCCAGCTGGGTTGTCATAACACAGTGGCAGGCCAAAGAAAATCAGGCTGACATTGCTAGTATGACATTGGTAGTCTTGCTGCCTTTTAAAACTGGTAAATATTTGGGCCAAAGCTTATTATTAGGTTTGAGCCAATATAATCAGTACTGAGACCAAAACTGCCCTTAACAATTAATTGCGCAAAGCAAATGGAAAACAAAAAACAAAAATAAGGTCTCTCAAAGGGACACACTAATTTGCAACTTCTGGGGAAGAAAGCAAAATGAAGATAGTTCTGCTCAGTGTTGAGCTGACGACCACAGCAGAAAGAGGAGCTTGTGAGCTGAAGTCATAAAGAAATAGGGAATCAGTCCTCTTTAATGGTGAAGATATGATAAAAATATGAAACTTAATATATTTTTTGCCATTTGGGTGTGATATGATTGCTTGATTTTCTGTTCAAATCTTTGACCTTTGACCTTTATAAAGGAGAACATTTATGAAATTATCCAATTTTATAGTTGATTAGGCAACATTAACCATTAAGTATGGCTACCTAAAATGCTGAGTGTTTAATTTTGCCACACTTAATATATTGAGAGATTGAGTTTTCTGCCTAAACTGCCAGCTGCTTTTATTTTCTACTTCCAATGCTTATTGTAATTACATGTGATTTCCCCCGTTTTAAATAGTAGTAAAATTTGAATGAATTCCAAATTCTGTCACTGAATAAAAAAAAACTATTATGTCTAGTTGAATACATATAATTAATTGAATCAAGATTGCAAGTTGCAAGAAAAAAATCATGCATTTTATTTGCAAGCAGTAGAGAAACAGATGGATTCTTAACAACATACTTGTTCTTTTCAGTTTACATAAAAATAATTTTAAAAATACTATATTTTCATCTGCTTGTTATTCTGGAAAAAATGAAACAATCTCAGCAATAAAGTTTCCTGCCTGGTAAATTTGCTTATCTATAATGATTCTACTGGAATAGAGTGCAGAAAAGAGCAGCACAGAGGCAAAACTGGATCAAACACATTGCAATATCTTAAGTTTAAGAATTCAAATTCAAAAGCATATGAGTTATGGGCTAAAACGACACTTTAAATAGAAAAATGTATTTCTAAAAAACGTTTGGGCTGCTTCAGTGGTGGGTTTCAATTTTTTTTACTACCGGTTCTGTGGGCGTGGTTTGGTGGGTGTGGCATGGCTTGGTGGGTGTGGCTTGGTGGGCATGGAAGGGGAAGGATACTGTAAAATCTCCATTCCCTCCCCAATCCAGGGGAAGGTTACTGCAAAATCCCCATTTCCTCCCGATCAGCTGGGACTTGGGAGGCAGAGAATAGATGGGGTGGGGCCAATCAGAATTTTTACTACAGGTTCTCCGAACTACTCAAAATTTCCGCTACCGGTTCTCCAGAACTGGTCAGAACCTGCTGAAACCCACCTCTGGGCTGCTTGCTATCTTTGAATTTTACAAAGGAGCGATAGTGTTACTTTAAAGGACTGTCTTCATTACCTTATGAATCTCAGTAGTTTTCTGATTTCTGAGTAATGTCCTGCAGATATAAGTTTTGTTCTAGCATTGACTGCAAGGAAGGTAGCCAATTTTTCAGTGAACCACAAGAGGCTAATGGATGATATAATGACACCACCAAAAGCAGTAGTTTGGGGACCTTAAGGGAAACCTTGGAGATACCCATTGCTTTTTATTCACTTTTATACTCCCCCCACTCAAATCTCAATTGAAAAAAATATACTGGAGTAGGATTAGGGCTTTGGGATCAGGGTGGGAATGAAAAATATCAGAGAAGCATCATGGTCTGATTTCAACTGGATTTATTTTTAATAAAAGCACCACTGAAATTTCATGCATTTTGCCACCATACTTCAGGAGGGTAATTTTGGTGTCAGGATGGGAGTGGGACTAAGGCGGTTTTCAGGTCATGGACTGTCCTTTTGTTCTAGAGTCTTCCTATCTTGGTATATGGATCCAAAAGACAAGAGATGAAATACATAAAAGAGACAAAGTGGATTACATTATAATGGCAATGGAAGTAAAGTAAGTATATTCTTTGATATCATTGCATTAGTTCAGTCTATTAGCAAAGCACTTTTTTTTATACAGAGAGGCCCGTTTCAAAAAGGCTGAGAAGATCAACTATTATTATCTTTAAGTGCCCCTATTATATTTCACAGATCAAATGGACACTCTTTGGACATTCAGTCTCCAAAGGAAAACAACAGACAGCAATAAAAGTAATCAGAAATCCATCTCAAATATACCCTTGATTGACACAATACTTCCCGAGTTTGGACTTCACTATTTGCTTCAAAAACAAAACAATACACTCACATACACATAGACACACATGGCAGGGAGGAGGGACAGTTGTAGAAATGAATGTACAAATTAATGCTGTGCCAAAATCTCTTTTGTGATTTCTCAAATGTTTTCTTCACCTGAAAAAGACAATTATTATTGGCTATGTTTGAGAGTTTCTAGTTGAATCCTTTCAGTTAAGCTGTACCCAAAGTGCTTTTCCAAAAGGCAGCTGGATTTTCTTTTTCTTTTGAAAATGTTTTGCTTCTCATTCGAAAAAAAGTGAGAAAGCTTCTTGGATAAGAAGTAAAATGTTTTCAAAATAAAAAAAATCAAGAAAGTCGAGTTGCCTTTTGGAAAAGTGTCTGTGGGACACCATGACCTGGATGATTGAGAATCTCTATAGACCCTCAGTTAAAGTTATACATAATTATTATATTTATTCATTAACGTACTTAATTTTTATTAAGCAAGTTTCCAATAGTATAAAAACAATACCAATTTTATTTTTTTTAAAGGTAAACTAATGAGTGAAAAGAAATAGAGTAAAAGGAACAGAAAAAAAGAAATAGTATTATTACTTCTTTATTATTATTTTTTCAGTGACGTTTTTGAGTTTACAGTACAACTACAATTCTTTGAATTTCTATTTAGTGTGTCTCAGATGCAAGATCAAATTTTACCATAGACTTTGTCCCCAAGGAATCCACTGTTTCTTAAGCAGTCTGTATAATTCATGTAATTTACATCATTGATAGCACAGATGATATTTGCTTAATTGTGCAACTCCTTCGTGTGAATTGATTGCACAGGTATGTAACCATGAAAACGATGTAAATCAATGCAAATTAATTTAAAATGTCACATAGGTATACAAAAAAAAAGCAAATGATGTGAAAACATCAGTAACATAATTACACAAATCATATCAATTAGGTAAATTTGGGTTTAATTAGCCTAAAAATTACACCCTTTCACCAAATGGCCTGTTAAACTTATGTTTTGTTATACTTTATTTTTGGAAATATCGGGGGGGGGGGCTATAGCATGTGTGTGTGTGTGTGTGTGTGTGTGTGTGTGTGTGCATACACACATGCACACATATACACGCATTATATTATTCATCCATGGGGGAGGAGCCAAATGGAAAGAGATAGTTCATTAGAGCTTTCCACAGGATTTACCTAAAGGGTGAAAAATCTGGCTGTTCCAGAATAGGAGAATTATTATCAAAAAGATGGATGAAAGAAAAGCAAGATGCTCCCACACACCTCTTGATTTTTTTCTTACTAATCAGCAGGAGACTATCATATTTGACCCATGAGAATTTTACTGAGATTCTCTTATCCTTGGAAAGGAATATTAAAATAAGATTCTATCATCAGATTGAATCTCAACTACCAGGAAAAAAAAAGATTTCTTTTCTGCATACTATTAGCATATACATGTGGTAACAAAAAAGACTGGAACCAATGTATGAAAGAAGAACGTGAGTTATATGGTGGTTCTAATGAAATGAAACAAGCACTCCAAACTATGATTCCAAATGTCAGGAGATCCTACAGATTTCTTATTTTATGGGATAAATTAGAATTAGAATTCTTTATTGGCCAAGTGTGATTGGACACACAAGAAATTTGTTTTTGGTGCGTATGCTCTCAGTGTACATAAAAAGAGAAGATACATTCATCAAGAATCATAAGCTACAGCACTTAATGATAGTCATAGGGTACAAATAAGCAATCGAATCATACTAGGAAACAATCAATATAAATCGTAAGGATACAGCAACAAGTTACAGTCATACAATCGTAAGTGGGAGGAGATGGGTGATAAGAACGATGGGAAGACAATAGTAATAGCAATGCAGCCTTAGTGAATAGTTTGACAATGTTGAGGGAATTATTTGTTTAGCAGAGTGATGGCGTTTGGGAAAAAACTGTTCTTGTGTCTAGTTGCTGTGGTGTGCAGTGCTCTATACCGTCGTTTTGAGGGTAGGAATTGAAACAGTTTATGTCCAGGATGCGAGGGGTCTGTAAATATTTTCACAGCCTTCTTTTTGATTCATGCAATATACAAGTCCTCAATGCAAGGCATGTTGGTAGTAATTGTTTTTTCACAAAATATAATTAAACACAATATAGGGAGGGGATTTCTGCCCTCACTCTCTCGGCCTTCCAGAAGAGGCTCAAAACCCCGTTCTGCTGATTGGCTTGGGGCACTGATGGGGGCAATTTATGCTGGAGGTGGCTGGTGGAGTAAGGGAGGAAATTTCATCTCCATACTGGTTCCTAATCTTTGTTAACTTTAATCTTTTTATATTTGTGCACTTTTTGTAAAACTGCCAAAGTTGTTTTGGACAGTGAGATGGGAGACGTATAAATTTAATACGCAAATGAAACTGAAACTCTATATTAATAATTCTTATCATTCCTAAATCATGTCTCACATGTGAAAGCATTCTTTGAAGTCTACCTCTAGAGTGTAGTATAGCCTCTTATAGTGATGAAATAAATTAACTGTGGTAAGAAGGAGAATGTTGTCTTGAGCAAGTCACTTGCCAGACATTCACATCTAAATACTGACACTTCATACAGTGCAGCAATATTGTTTTTCCTGTTCACTGAGCAGCTCAGTGACCTTCGGCAAGTCTCTAAGCTTCAATCCAGCTCTTGATTAAAAATGAAATATGTAGCTCTATTATTTGATGATTTTAAATCGGCTGCTTTCTTAAGAGTTAAAAGTTCATCAGTGCCTTAATACCAGGCATCTTATTATTGAAAACGCTTACCAATGCAAAGAAGTAGAGAAGCAAAGATTACGACTTCTACTCTTTTTAGTGGATTTTGATGAGTCAGTGACCTCCTCTACAAAGAATATTACAATGAAAAAAACCTTTGTGAACGCTGTGAATAACCATGGCTGAAATTTCCATAATAAGAATTTGATGACACTGTATATATATATATATATATATATATATATATATATATATATATATATCCTGGAATATTTCACTGCTAAATTCTCAAAACTATAAATATAACTCCTGATAATTTTGCACGCTAAGTTGGCACAGTTAGAAAACAAAAGCTTAATACTATATGGATAACACCAATTGGAAAAGGAAGTTCAAAGCTAACTTTATCATTAGACAATGAAGTGCCATCGAGTTAATCCTGGTTCTATGTATCCTGGCTTTTACAATGATTTGAAATGCCTCAAAAGAGATTCCAATCATGTCTATCATTCATTCTGTCAATATTCAGTACATCAGTTATATAAGTTATGCAGGTTTATTCCATGCTTGTTGACATAGAACTATTACCACTTAGGTCAAGACTGCTTTGCTTCTTTCAAACCTATCGCTATTCAACTTGCCAATAAACTCAGGGAGGGAAGGGTGGAATGGAATTCTGAGAAGTTGTGCACAGATTGTGAGAGTCTGGAAACCATCAAGGTCACCACTGCAGGTGCTTGAGAAGGAGGTGGACTGTTTCCATAACAAAAGGACATCTCATAATTGGACAACATGATCACCCAGAGGTGGAGAGAAAGGGAAGCCATTGTTTAACTAGGCAAGCATGTGCGCAGGAAAAACAAAGTTGGTTTTGATTCCTCAGTACCAAAATGCTGTATCCAATAAAGTTTTACTTTTGGGAATTCAAAGCTCTTGAGAGTGTTTCCTTATTTTGGGTTCACTAGTCAGACCTTTGACAACTTAATTGCATGGATATGATTATAACTTTCCCTTTGGTTGGTTCTGCATGTGTTAATGATATGAAGCTCAATCCTTCACTACTTTGTTTTTTGCTTTGCCAAAATACCTAAAGGAAAAGAAAAATGGAGAAGGGTTTATCTATAAAAAGTTCACTTTATTTCAAAATAATAGTTATTATTTTTTATTTAAAGCTGAGGATCAGTTTCACAAAGCTATCATCAAAACTGAGCCAGAATTGAGAAACTGGATGTATTTCACCACCAAGATTTCAAATAAATTTTCGGAAATACATTTTTTTTCCTATTTATTTCATAGATACTTTTTGGGTTGTGTTATTAATGGTTTTAGGTTGGAGTAATTCTGAATACTTTGTACCTAGATGTTCATGCAATGCTGAATATTCAGAAATTGTTCTATTGCTACAAAGCTTTGTCCATCTTTGTCCTCCTCCATTTTTTTAAAAAAAATTGATTTATATGCCGCCCTTCTCCAGAGACTCAGGGCGGCTTACAATGCGTTAAGCAATAGCCTTCATACTTTTGTATATTTATACAAATTCAGCTTATTGCCTCCACAAACTGGGTCCTCATTTGATCTACCTTAGAAAGGATGGAAGGCTGAGTCAACCTTGAGCCTGGTGAGATTCGCATTTACAGTAATTGCAGACAGCTGGTGTTGATCACTATGCTTTTAGTCTGCTGAGCTAAACCATTAAACTAATTTTCACCTATCTCAAAGATCTACAAAATATCGGAACCAAAGTGCAATATCTCTGAGGTAAAAGAAAGAATATACACTCAAAGGACACAAGATCCAATACTGAAGACTGTTAGATTCCATCATAATAGATACAGATTAACAGATTAACAGAGTTGGAAAGGACCTTGTAGGTCATCTAGTCCAACCTCCCCACCCAAGCAGATCCCACAGATTTTTGACAGATGGCAGTCCAGACTCTTCTTGAAAGCCTCCAGTGATGAAGCTCCCACAACTTCTGAAGGCAAGCTATTCCATTGGTTGATTGTTCTCACTGTCAGAAAATTTCTTCTTATTTCTAGATTGAATCTCTCCTTGTTCAGTTTTCATCCATTATTCCTTGTCTGGCCTTCAGGTGCTTTGTAAAATAGTTTGACCCCCTCCTCTCTGTTGCAGTCCCTCAAATATTGGAACACTGCTATCATGTCTCCCCTGGGCATCAAATGAGCAGTTCATTTCTTAAAGAGTTTGAAACATGGTGAAAATTTATATACGGAAACAGAATCTGAAGGCAGCCACTAAAAGAAAGTGTATATGGATACATATTGCTCTTGCTTTTAGTTCTCAATACAGGTATTTCTTGATTTATGACCATAACTGAGACCAAAATTTCCAATGCTAAGCAACACAGTTGCTAAGTGAGTTTGCCTCAGTTTACAACTTTTCTTGCCACAGTTGTTAAGTGAATCACTGCAGTTAAGTTAGTAACAAACTTGTTAAGTGAATCTGGCTTCCCCCATTGACTTTGTGTGTCAGAAGTTTGCAAAAGGGTAATCGCTTGACTCCAGAACACTGCAACCATCATAAATACATGCCAGTTGTCAAGCATCTGAATTTTGATCATGTGATCATGGGCATGCTGCAATGGTCATAAGTGTGAAAAATGATCATAAACCACTTTTTCCCATGCTGTTCTAAATTCAAATGGTCGCTAAACGAATAGTTTTAAGTCAAGGATTAGCTGTATCTTGCAAGTCCTCATTACAATTCTGTAAGATATCAGAAATGTCCTCTCAGATGCCATGGGGTAAGATCAGTGATGGGATTCAGCCGGTTCTGACTGGTTCAAACTAACCGGTTGTTAAATTACCTCTCCACTTCACTATCAAAGTGGCTTTTGGGCGCTGTGCTGCAATGGGAAAACAGGCAATGGAGTGGCTGGCATGAGGGAAAGAGAAGGACCCTTTCCTTCTTTCTTCCCCCTGCTCCTCCTCCTTTCCTCGTGCCGGCCACTTCGTTACCCATTTCTCCATTGCAGTGCAGCACAGCACAGCATCCAGGATCCACATTGATAGCACGGGTGGTGGTAATTTAACAATCGGTTCACCCAGGGTCAGATTGGGTCCCACCTCCCATGACAGCCAACCTGACCCTGGGTGAACCAGTTGTTAAATTATTTGAATTCCACTACTGGGTAAGATTGTTCAAATAACATTGTTGGAGACAGACCTTAAATAGCAACAATATGAACTTATTCAAACAACATTTTCACAAAATCATTAATTATTGTAGCCATTCAGTGTTCTTAATTCTCATAATGCCGTTCCATACATGAACAAGCAGAAAGCAAGTGCACTGACTAAAAGAATGAACTGGAAATTATCTTGCAATATAATTTGTCCTTTGTTTATGCTTTGCTCAATAAAAGTAGGATTGCTACTTTTAGTTTCTTAGCTGGGAACATTAGTTGCACTAAGATAGCATGCTCCAGTCTGGTTATGCTGCCAGTGGAAATACACCAGTAAACTAAAGTGGAAATTTTGATGCGTGCCAATGTTCTTTCATCAGATTTAACAGATCAATCTAACAAAAGTATTGGTTTAATTTTGTGATTTTAAAAATCTTCCCTCCAGCTTCTTTAGGCATAGACTCAAGAGAGAATCGATTTATACCACTGATATATGTTTGCTCTCTTCTTATTAGCTAAACAATCCTATGTATTAATTTTATATTATATATATACCTAACAATCGTCTATTTAGTCATAGTCATCTTGCCAAATTTAGAGTAGCCAACAAGACACAAGAGAGGACAGACAGGAAAAGTATAGGCGCAATTATATCCATGGCAGCTGTTCTCTGTGAAGGCAGAGCTTCTGTGCCCTTTGACTTGGTTTCTTGTTTTCTTACGGAAATTTTTCAAAAGCCTATAATTCCACTGTGTTCACAAAGGTCGGCTTATTTTGATTATAGCTGTCAACAAGCCAGATTCACCATGTTATTGAATCTGGTCTCTTTGCTGCTTTTAGAAAAAGGTCATCCCCGAATAAATATATGTCTAATAGTTTGTTTCATTAGATCTGGCATACTTGGGCAGTTATTTTGCTTCTTATGCAGCATTTGGCCTGACATAATTTCAGTGGACTTCTGATTTCTCAAACAGAAAGTCACTGTCACTTAACACACGGTTGTCTATGATTGTAAGATTCTTCGCTCTGAGACATGGTTATGGCTTTTTGTTAACAATATTAATAATTGACACCCAATCACTCGCATTCCACCACACCCTTTCCTTCTACTGTACATATTAAATTGTAGTACAGTTGATCCAGTATTATAGGCAAAGGCTACATATCCAAGATAAGAATAATTATGACACAAGTACTGTAATCTATAGACATTAGTAAGAATTTGTGATGGTGATAGGAACATTGATAAATGAGCACATTGTGATAAGTTGATGTAATTGCCTTCCAGAACATACAATAGAAGAGAAATGGGGAATGGAAATGAGTGGATTCGATGGACTGGATTGCAAATTAATTATAGCTTTAAGATCAAGGGATGTGGCTCTCATTGAATTCTCAAAACAAGTCAATAGTCCATGAAGTTAAAAAGCATAGGAAACTTTGAATAAAGGTATATTCCACATACCTTTGAAAATCTTGGCTTATAGATTATTTCTGAAATGATTGCGGATCAATTTATTAATTGTAATTTCTTGTTCAAACTCCCTGGAATCTTGTTTTCAAGGCTGTTCTTAATTGTGGGCATTGTTTGGAACTCATTTTATCAATAAGGTGGTTGCTTCTGCTGCTGTTTTTGTTTGTTCATTAGCCTTTTGGAGTTTATCCTTGGAAGGGAAAGGCTGGATATATTAAACAAACAAGCAAATCCTGCCCTCCGTTTAAATAAAAATTGGGTCTCAGCTGCAGCTACTGAGAC
Source organism: Ptyas mucosa (assembly GCA_012654045.1). Lineage (NCBI taxonomy): Eukaryota > Metazoa > Chordata > Lepidosauria > Squamata > Colubridae > Ptyas > Ptyas mucosa. The sequence goes on along the minus strand of WNWU01000011.1, from coordinate 17,869,190 downwards.
AGTTCATTAACTAAAATCACCACTGGCATCTTAATTTTTATAGAGCAACAATGCAAAGTCTGCATTGCTGCTGCAAATGAATGGCTATTGGCCAGTAGTGGGATTCAATTTTACTACCGGTTCTGTGCGTGTGGCTTGGTGGGCATGGCATGGCTAGGTGGACGTGGTAGAGGAAGGATACTGTAAAATCTCCATTCCCATCCCATTCCAGGGGAAGGATACTGTAAAATCCCCATTTCCTCCTGATCACCTGGGACTTGGGATGCAAAGAATAGATGGGGCAGGGCCAGTCAGAGGTGGTATTTACTGGTTCTCCGAATTACTTAAAATTTCCACTACTGGTTCTCCAGAACTGGTCAGAACCTACTGAAACTCACCTCTGCTGTTGACCAAATAAATAATTTGGTTTAGAATGCTAATATCCTAGTAATCAAATAACACTTATACAATTCTGATTGGGATATCCTTACCATCTAAACCTTTATATTTGTGAATCAGAGGTCATTCGGATTTTAGGATTGGAATTCCCCTTGCCATCTAAATTTTTTTAAAAAACTTTTTTTTCAAGATTACCTAGTCTCAGGAGGATGCAGTTGAATAAAAGCAAACTGAAATTAAATTGAGGCAAGATGGAGATTCTGTTGATAAAGTTCAACCTGTTCTGGATGGCAGTTGTACTCCTCTGAAATAGGAGATCCACAGATACTAGATTCAAAGCTGGCAGCTGTAATAAGTACATTCATGATTATTCTTGAATTATGGAGTTCTTTTACAACCAAGCTCAGAGAACACCAAAGACTCTACAGTTCAACCCTGAACTACACACATTCTTTTCTATTGTTATTCTTAAATCAGTTGGATTTGGTAACACCTTGATTGCATACTTTACTATTATCATATATTTTATATGGTGCTAGCCATGAAAAATGTCTGGAAGTTGCAGTTGGTGTAAATAAAAGCCATCAAGTATTTCAATATGTTATTTCCATATGCAAAGTACAGTAGTCTATATGGAAATATGTATATTGGCTGCCAACTTTTACTGTGAATGCCAACTACAACTCTAAGCTCAATATATGACTACCTGAGAGGCAGTGGTGAAATCCATTTTTTTTTACTACCGGTTCTGTGGATGTTGTGTGGGTTGGTGGGCGTGGCTTGGTGGGCATGGTAGGGTAAGGATACTGCAAAATCACCATTCCCACCCCACTCTGGGGCCAGCCAGAGGTGGTATTTGCTGGTTCTCCAAACTACTCAAAATTTCCGCTACCGGTTCTCCAGAACCTGCTGGATTTTACCCCTGCTGAGAGGTATCCTTTCCTAAGCATTAAAACACATCTGGAGGAGCCTTCTGATGATGACAAGTTTGTCAAAAGCTTACTCACTAAGTATGCAGAAGGTGGATTTTTCCTGCATCATTCCCAAGCCATGGAATACCTACTGTCAAGAGTTGCATCAAGTTCTCATACTGTCTTTGGAAGACCTGCAAATTGGCATCACTTTAGCTTGTCCTTTAATTGTTGGTTCATTTTAGCTTAGACTTTCTATATTTTTCCATTTCATATTTCTATCATTGTCATCCACTTTGAATACTCACTTGAGTAGAAAAACAGATTATTTAAAAAAAAATCAAATCATCAAACCATTATGTCTTCATCATAATCTTTCAGGAATTTAGGCAGAGACATCATTTTACTAATCAAATTGCTTCAGTAAATGACACTGCCGCATATTTTTTTTGCTTTAGTCATTGCCTTTCAACATGGCTGCCTGCTGACTTTCTCTTTTCTTGTTTGTCAAGCAATAAGGAATAGCTTTTTATTTTCACAGGTGTTTTCTATATTTTCCCAGACACAGTGTCAAAAGCTAAGCCCAAAACAGAACAATTTCCTGCTCCAGGAACCTTCAGCCTTGATAATAATTTGGCTTGTCCCAATCAAAAGAAGTGATTTGTTGGCTTTTATCTGTTTCTAAAGCTCCTCTGTGTTGAGTGAATAGTGCTAGAGAGTTCAGTGCTTTATCGAACAGACAAGAGAACAGGCAGGATTGGTAAATCTCTTACTCCTGTTGAAAACAGCTCCAGGCATGACTAGGAGACAATCTTGGATATATTTGATGAACATGGTTTCTAAAGAGAGATTCTATTTATGTCAAAAGATCTGAAACCTAGAGAAACATTGACCTGAAGAAATTATGTTGCCTACCTTTATGGTACCATAAAAGAGGATTTAGAAAAGATCTTCTAGTTTTTAAAGAGAAAGTTTCACCTTAGTCTTTAAGAGTGAAAATGGATGAATTCTAACATCTGAATAGCCTACTGTCACTAATTAATATATAGGGAGAACTTCCTTCTAATTATGCATGTTGGCATGTATAACTGTGGTGAAATTCACATTTTTTTTACTACCGGTTCTGTGGGCGTGGCTTGGTGGGTGTGGTGTGGCTTGGTGGCCATGGCAGGGGAAGGATACTGCAAAATCCCCATTACCTCCCCACTCCTGGAGGAAGGATATTGCAAAATCTCCATTCCCACGCCACTCTGGGGCCAGCCAGAGGTGGCATTTGCCGGTTCACCGAACTACTCAAAATTTCCACTACCGGATCTCCGAACTAATCAAACTTTCTGCTACCGGTTCTCCAGAACCTGACAGAACCTATTGGATTTCACCCCTGATGTATAATAGCCCTTCAGATAGAGAACAGTCTTCTAAATCAGGGCTCCCCAATGCCTGGGCCTTGGCCCACTTCCGGGCCATGACCTGTTTGAAACCTGTGAGAGAAATGGGCAAGTGGATGTACATGAAACCCCACTTGTTCAAGCAGTGGGCAAGCGCATGCATGCACTTGAAGCTCCACCTTGTGCAAGTGGTGCACGCACACACCCACTACTCATGTGACTGCAACTTCACACGTGAGCAGAGAGTGCTTGCGCTCATGTGTGAAGCGCCATCCATGCAAATGGAACTTCAAAAGCGAGCACAAGCACCCCCCACTCATGCAGGATACATGCGAGCGCCATCCATACAAATGGAGCTGTGTGTTCACATGTGCACCTGCCGCTCACACAGACCTCCCTACGCCAGGCTGGCAAGGTTGGGGACCGCTGTTCGAAATCACAACACAAGGCTATTCTAATGTGAATTAACTAATTACTAGTTCAGTAACAATAATAATACTTGGGAAAGATTCAATATGTGGATATAAAAACCAAGTCCAGTCTAAACATCTGGGTGACTGTGACCAACTATAACAACAACAACAACAACAACAACAACAACAACAAAACAGCAATACACTTTAAGAACAATTTATTGCATGCAACCCTAAAACTTCAGAGTATGCATTTGTTATATGTAGAAAATATACAAAATAAACGTGTTTTCATTTAGAAAATTATGTATATTTACATGAATTTTTTGTCGATCCATGAAGAACTATCAGGTGCAAGAAACCGGGAGCAGGGATAGACTTGGAAAGTACTATATGTTTATTTCATGCTACCTATACACAAGAATCTGATCTACTAATGATGAAGGCAAATTGGTGCTAGATAAGAGTCAATGGAATTCACAGGGAGCTGCATTTAAGTCCAGATAGCAACTCCAAACTGATTTGACCCAGGGGTGAAATCCAGCAGGTTCTGACAGGTTCTGGAGACCTAGTAGTGGAAATTTTGAGCAGTTTGACGAACCGGCAAATACCACCTCTGGCTGGCCCCAGAGTGGGGTGGGAATGGAGATTTTGCAATATCCTTCCCCTGGAGTGGGGTAAGAATGGAGATTTTGCAGAATCCTTCCCCTGCCATGCCCACCAAACCACCCCATCTCCACCAAGCCATGCCCACAGAACTGGTAGTAAAAAAAATTGGATTTCACCACTGATTTGACCCCATCCTTGGGTTCAGCCTGGTCATCTCCTTCAAAAGACTAGAAAAAGCAGCTCTATCTTTCAGAAATACACAGAAACAAATAGTCTGTACCTTGTAGATAGGATTTTTATAGATACATGTTATCCATAATAACTTTAAATTGAAGTCCAATGGATACAAGGCATCACTGGTAAATATACCAGTATTAGCAGTGATACAAGGCATCATTGGTAAATCTGATAACGGGGGATAATTTTTATGGTAACAAATAGTTTCAGAAGCCATTTCTTCAAAGGCAAAAGAATTTCAAACTTTTGGTATCCTGAATAATAAATATTGTTCTCAACAATCCTTTTCAAACAGGAGAGTTTTTCATGTAACCATGTTGTCAAAGAAAGAAAGAAAGAAAAAGCTTGTATTATATGGTAAAAATCAGTGGCTGGAAAATTTCTTCATTTGCAGGTTAATTACCTGTATGTCAATAAAACAAATTTCAAAATATTGAGTCTACTAGGGTGCTACTATTTTTAATTTTGTAAGCTATGGTATATAAGACATTATATCTTAGAATAACAGATCAGTCATTCTTTTAACAAAAATCACTGATTTTGTTTTAAGACATTATGCTTACTTATAGACCATAACATTTCCCCCCACCCCCCTAATTTTTCCTGTTACTTCAGACAGTAGAAATGGACCAGGAAGGAAAGCAAAAATGTAGTGATAATAATCTCAGTCATCAAGAAAAATGGGAAATTTGTATCTGAGTAGACCTTTAAAGATTTAATGAATTTAGGGGAAAAAAACTGCTTCCAGCATCAGGTGACCTTTTCTGAAAATGACAGGAGTCAGAGCATTCTTTAAATGAGATGAATGGGGAGATGTTTGGGAAATCCCTTTAATAGGCTTGGGTGCCAAACTGACTGAATTTGTCTGAACATTTGAGAGATTTAGTTTGCAACGGCTGACATTCTCAGGAGACAATGCCAGAGCTCTTCAAAAATATGAAAGGTTTCCCTGTCTTTTTCAATGGCTTAATTTATAGCTCAGCATCTGATGAATTTGACAGAATCCTTACCAGAATCCATATTTGATAAATAACTCAAGATGTAAATGAAGAGAGAGAAGGACTTCTAAATTGTTTCTGCCAATATAATGCAGAAAAATCGAGCAAATTACCAGGGATAAATCATAATAAGAATGAAGTATTATGTATAGCGTATAGTCAAGGCTATGGTTTTCCCAGTTGCAATGTATGGTTGTGAAAGTTGGATCACAAGGAAGGCTAAGCGTCAAAGAATTGAGGCCTTTGAACTATGGTGCTGGAGAAGACTCCTGCGAGTCCCTTGGACTACAAGATGATCAAACTGGTCAGTCCTGGAGGTCATCAACCCTGACTGCTCTTTAGAAGGCCAGATCCTGAAGCTGAAACTCAAATACTTTGGCCACTTAATGAGAAGGAATGACTCACTGGAGAAGAGCCTAATGCTGGGAATGATTGAGGACAAAAGAAGAAGGGGACAGCAAAGAATGAGGTGGCTGGATGGAGTCACCGAAGCAATAGGTGTGAGCTTAAATGGACTCCAGAGGATGGTAGAGGACAGGAAGGCCTGGAGGAAAGTAGTCCATGGGGTCGTGATGAGTTGGACACAACTTCACAACTAACAACAACATTATAGATCTGAATTCATGCAATTAATAAGCTCCTTTCCCCAACAATTAGCACCATTTAAAAAAAAAATGTTCCAGTTTACAAACCTCCCAGTGGTCAAGAGGAAGATGGAAAAATGTACATTTTTTTCCAGAAATTTTGTTATGGGAAACATAACAAAAGGAGTCTTATGGGAAAGCCTCTGAAGAGTCTTGTAATGGCAGCAGCCCTAAAAAGGATTTCATTTATCCATTCTTATTTAATATTTAATTCCTCTATCATAACTCTCTAAGAAGGTTACAATCATTTAAAAGACACAACATTAATAATAAGCAATATAAATTAGACAATCTTTTTATAAAGGGAAAGAAGTAAGTTGTTGATTTGTTATTGGCTCTGCTCTGTGAAGGAGTTAAAATTGAAAGAACAGGCTATGATTTGAATTCAGTGGCAATAGTGAACCCAGGTAATTGCTCAAATACGGGAGGATTGTCCATAACCATAACAACAGACAGGTATAAAGTGCCACTTCTACAGAGACATGAGTGGCTGTCATTCCTTTACGATGCAGACATGGTTGAAATAAATGTAAGAGTTGAGCCTTGGAATGTTGACAGTTTGCAGTTTGTGGTTTTCTGCTCTAATCATGGCTTTTCAGATATCTTTATAAAACTCATCAAAGGCCATGTCCTGGATTCTCTGCCCTCAAACCTTTTAAATCAAGTATCATTCTGGATGAAGCCTGACAGGTAAATAAGCTGTAACAAAATTTCCTCTGTGCTATGTTCACACAACTTTTTAACTTTGAGTACTGAATTAATCTGAATCAATATTTTGAATCATATCCAAACAGCCTAGTATTATCCTTCAGGCTAAGATACAAAGTTAACTTCACACTAGCAAAACTGAACACTGATAAAGCTAAAATTGTTAGGTAATGCAATTTATTATTGATATGGTTAAGCATGTTATTTCGGATACTGCCTGGTTTATTTCGGATACTCTCAAGGTTTATCACCCTCGGCATCATTAAGATGGATGGAATTCTGGGAGTTGAAATCTACCCATGTTAAATTTTCCAAGATTGAGAAACACTGATATAGAGACATCTCAACATTGAACCACAATGGAAAGATGCCTACACTAGAGTTCAAAATTATTTAGGTACCCAAGTCTTTAAGGTAATACATTTCATTAAATACCACTTAAGAAATCGATTGATTCATTAGCACATAATAAACACTTTGAAAATTAGCAATTTGTTTAAATTTTAAAATATTTTTAAAGGGCTGCCAAAATACAAAACAGACATCTCAATATAATATAAACCCCCCACATTTTGGTTGATGAAATCAATATAATAGCACTAAAATAAATTATCTGCTAGATTTTCAAAACAATACATTCTTACAGAATGTCACAGGAACTTTGAAGTAGAAGATATCTATGATTATCGAGACATAATGGGCAAAAATTTAGAAGGAACACCTAAGTAGGCTCCTTCAATGTGAACTAATGAACTAAGATTTCCCATTATAAACTTCAGTTTAAGTCCTGCATTCAGTGATTTGGAAAATGGTCTGGTTCATCCCAAATCAGTATGAATAGGCCTGGTAGCCAAAATCTGAATCTTGATTCAGAAACCCAAAAGACGAGCTGTGCAATCTCAGGAATGGAACAGACGCTTTAATAAGTTGAAAACTGATGCTATATTCATCCCCTGGCCTTCAGATCCAAAGCTTTGCACAGCTCAAATGCAAAGTTGGGGAAATGGTATGTGAGAAAGACCATGAGAGAAATGCTACCTAGGGAAAAGTCAAACATGAGATGACATAGAGATGGCATAATAAAGAAATAATCTGGATATTTTTACTCTTTTTAATTATTTTACTATGTTTTTAGTATTTTTAATTATAGTGTATTTTTAATTGTAAGCTGCACAGAGTCGTTGACTGAGATGGGCAGCTATATAGGGAATGAATGAATGAATGAATGAATGAATGAATGA
>WNWU01000011.1:17842692-17853263 GCA_012654045.1 Ptyas mucosa | reverse complement strand
GAGGGAGGAAGGAAGGAAGGAAGGAACAGAGGGAGGGAGGGAGGGAGGGAGGGAGGGAGGAAGGAAGGAAGGAAGGAAGGAACAGAGGGAGGGAGGGAGGGAGGAAGGAACAGAGGGAGGGAGGGAGGAAGGAAGAAGCAAGTTTTCTTGTTTCTCTGTTTAGGTAAGGGAGGGAGGGAGGGAGAGATGGAGGAATAAGGTAGAAGAAACTGTTGCACAACCTTCTCAGCCAACATTGCCTCCTCAGCCCTCCTTGATCCATGTCACTCCCTGTGAAACTTCTGTGATCTGTACAACAACACCTCTTGCGCAATCCCACCCACCCCACTTAGAACTGTATCTCACCTTGGACTTTTTCCAACCCATGAGATAGCACTGTACAGTCCCACACATCCCTTCTGCCCTGCACCATCCTGCTAGGCACCCTCCCTGACTCACACTCCTGCCTGAGCCCCCCTCCCTGATGCTGCCCCCATATCACTATAGATGTTTAGGTTACAACCATTATGTCCCTTTATCTAACATAGTGTTCTAAAAATAATTCAAATGTGAAGGCAATTTTAGTTCATGTCACCATTTTTGGATAGAGATTTTCTTGGATCAAAACCACTCGATTCATTAAAGATCCTTACAGATAATCATACTGAAAAATAAAATTTATGTATAAATGACTATAACATAATTTAATATAAAATATAATCTAGTACAAAACACCAAATGTCATACATTATTAAATAATATGCTATATCAATATTTAATAGTATATTATTCTGTATGTTGTTAATTTTATATATCATATAGGATATATTATATAGTCTTGATGGAGCAGCGGACTAAAGCGCTGTTAAATAGCACTTAGCTGCCAGCTGCCTGCAATTCTGTGAGTTCAAATCTCACCAGGCTCAAGGTTGACTCAGCCTTCCATCCTTCCGAGGTAGGTAAAATGAGGACCTGGATTATGGGGGCAATAAGCTGACTTTGTATAAAAAAGAACACCACTTAGGGGTGCCGAAAGCCCTACTAAGCAGGTATATACAAAAGTATGAAGGCTATTGCTTAACGCATTGTAAACCGCCCTGAGTCTCCGGAGAAGGGCGGCATATAAATCAAACTAATAAATAAATAAAATTATTAGAGAATGTAACAATATTCTCTAAATTGAGCAATGTTTTGTATAGGCTTAGTAAAGATTTATCATAGGGTGAATAATGTGCAATAATTATACTTTATTTCTTCAGATGTTTGCATATTTCTATATATATATATATGATGAAAAAACTTTTTGTAGTTACTTGATTCAGAACACTGTTTAGCCTAGATCATAGGAAGATTCAGGTGTATTCATTTTCAATTGTGACAGATAGAATGGAAGGAACATTTGTGACTAATGGTGTCCTAACCAATTGCATGGACACGATGTGACTTATCTGTGTCATGAAGCAGAGAGATACATACTGTGCAATGACTTAAATCAGGTTGGGGGGGGGTTGGTTTTTTGGGGGGTGACAGTATTATTAGACATACATCATATGTGGGTTGTTATCTTCACTCTTCTACAGTATTGGATGTGGTCAAGTTGATAAACTCTATTAAAGTCCCCACCCCCACCCCAGGTATGATTACAAAATGAGGCTATGTACAAATATATATATATATATATATAATATTTTTATTATAAATCTATTGGTTTATCAAGTTCTGGACATAATTGATGATTGGCGCAGATACTCCAAGCAGACAAATCACATTATGTTCTTTAGCCTTTGTGTTCAGCCATAATTTATTCTGATGTTACAATTAGTTTCTTAGGGAGACAAACCTTACTATAGTAATCTATGTATTACAGATAGTACTATTGATTACTATAGTATTACAATGAGTGTATTGAATTTCTATAATCAGAAAAGAAATTGAAGAACAGTGACCATAATATACTGTATGTAGTATGGAAAACTAAGCATTGTACTGACAGATAAGTCTCAGAAGAAAATAGCAAAAGAATTAAGTTAGGCGAAAAATCTATTTCCTTATTCACTATTCCTTTAAGTAAAGTTCAGCTATGGAGAAAAGTCTATTTAGTTGCCAAGGTAAGAAAAAAGCTGTTTCATTTTGAGGAGACATAAACTAGCCAAACATGAAGCTAATATGGGATTCTTCCTTTTTTCTTTTTTGCAATGCAGTGCAAAATCTAAAATTTGGCACAGTCTTTTTTAAAAAATATCATTTTTCCTACTTAAAATACTTTATTGTTTATTTGATTCACTCCTAGGCTTCTTTTCATTTATATTCCTATAAATATTAAATTTATTAGGCTTTAAGAAATACAGAAATTCCAAAAGGGGAAGTATTTTTCTTCCCTAGAATAAACTCAGAAAATGTATTTCTGAAGATGAGAATTTATTTTCTACGGATAAATCTTAAATGAAAAGTATTTAGGATAGAATTTTGACCATTAAGTTTATTCATTTGAATTGTAAGTGCTTTAAATCTTTTCACACCTATATTATTATTTTTATTCAAAACTTAACTGTAATAGACTTTGTTCTAATATGTAAAATGATTCACGTGTAATTATAATTTTATTCCCATCTCTGGTAAGCATAGAAAGGCTGTAAGACATAATAAGCAAAGAAAATAAAAAACATGAGATGAACAAACGTAGCTAAAACTAATTTACACCAATATCATTCATTTTCTGTCTCCATAGTTCTGCATCCTTGCAAACCATCCTTCATACATTGCTTTTTCTTCAAAATTCTTACCTGCATCTTTCAAAAGATCTCATCAGCCCCATCCAACCCTGACTTTCCCTTTTTCTCAATTCATTCACTCTTCTTCAAATTTTAAAAACTTTATTCCATGTTTGTGCTGGTTACTCATTTCTGTATTCAGGTGACATTAATTCAGCACCCATTTATTCTTGATTCCATATCTACTTGCCTTTTACAAACATACTTCATAAGCAAACTCAAGACCTACATCAATCTATATTTCACCTGACATTCTCAACTCTTACTTCAATAAAAAATAATGCTCAGATAAATATGTCATTTCCACTCTCAAACAACATCTATTCCTTGAGATAATATCACATACTATTCATTACATTTTTGCCAGCATTTGTACACCCTCATCTCATTTTCCCAACATTATTATAAAATTCTACCTTAGCATATAAATTCATCAATTCTTTATTTTGCAATATATGTATAACTTGCAATTGTTCAATCTATATTTCTTATGAAGTAAAAGTATCTTGGTCTTTGAAATACTAACTTCTTGAATCATGTAATCTGTAAAAAGTTTATTAGAAGTTCTTTAGGTTCTTAGCCATCAATATAGTATTATTTATTTAATTCATTTATAATTTGTATCTTTAACTAACAATTTATGATTAATTTTACATTTCTACCAACATTTGCACACCCTCATCTCATTTTCCCAATGTTATAAAAATTCTACCTTAGCATATACATTCATCCATTATTTATTTTGCAATATATGTGTAACTTGCAATTATTCAATCTATATTTCTTAGGAAATAGAAGTATCTTGGTCTTTGAAATACTAACTTGTAAAAACTTCCTTAATCATGTAATCTAGATAAAATTTGTTGGAAGCTCTTTGGGTTCTTAGCCAGCAATATATTATCATCTGCATACTAAAGTTCATTTATAATTCATGTCTCTAACCAACAAATTTATGATGTTGCTGCCCATATTTCTTACACATTTTTCCACAAATGCTTAACAAAACAAGAGGACATCATACATTATTTTCTTACTCTCTGCTCAAGATTGAACCATTTCGTAAGCATTCTATTGATTCCCTCACATGTTTTACTTTCACCATATACCAATTTTATGACATTCACCAACCAACCTTCAGATCAATAGACTTCCTTCTCAGATTTATACATTTCCACATATCTTCCTGAAGATAAATCTAGGCTACACCTACACAAAACCACCCTGCATGTCCCAAGTTTTGCACATTCCTGTATCTTGCAGAATTCTGATGAACAATTTCACACTCAAAAATCTAGTATCCCACAGAGCACAACATTGTGCTTATAATGATGCCCTGACTTTATAAAAGCTGTTCAGTCTATGTTTTTTAAAGCCATAGTTTGTCTCCTTGCTCAGGTTTAAATGTCCTTGTTTGGCTAGAGAGAGTTTGGTTGCATTTCTCTTGGGGTCTGCCTGAGACTTTCTCATTTCAGGTTTTGCCTGAAACAAATCCTTTGGGTTCTTCTCTGCTTCACCACACTCTATTGAGGAAGTTTTCCTCTTCCCTAAGGAAATGAATTGATTCTTATCTGGCATATTGTAACCTCTCATGCCTGACAATATTGTCTCTCAGTCCAGATAAAGCTTTAATCAAACTTAAGCAGAGAAATTGGTATTTAGACCTTCGAAATGACAGGGTCAAAATTATCCATCTCTATTGTACTGCAATCAGATTAAGAATGTTGTACTACCCCCCTCCCCCCGAAAACACAGCTCCAGTTCTTCCATTGTTGTCATTCACTTGAATATAATGTCTTGGGTATAACTAACATCAACCTGTGGGTTCCTATATTCTAACAACCTAAATAACCCCAATTTATACTTCTGACATATATTTCAACCTTTAGTTCATAATTAAATCTATACTTTCACTTCCCTGCACTAAGCCATGGTGGCGCAGTGGTTAGAATGCAGTATTGCAGGTTAACTCTGCTCACTGCCAGGAGTTTGATCCTGATTAGCTCAAGATTGACTCAGCCTTCCATCCTTCTGAGGTCAGTAAAATGAGGTCCCAAATTGTTGGGGGCAATATGCTGACACTGTAAACAGCTTAGAGAGGGCTGTAAAGCCATAGGAAATGTATATTCTATATTATATTCCAAATGCTATTGCTACCGATATTCATCCATTCTTCTCTACAAGATCACACCATTTTCATTCAGATTATATCTTCCGCCTTTTTCATAGTTTCACCACACTGCAACATCTCTATTTTTCCTCTTGCTTTCATTTCATTAATTCATCTACAATCTTTGCCATTTATTTTTCTTGTATTCCAAGTAGCAAATATTTGACATGTTGCTGTTAACACCAAATAATGCTGTAGATATTGACATTCATTCATCATGAATTGGTCAGTCTAGGCTTTTGTAGAGGCTTTAATATAATTAAAATTATATAATTATCTATCAGTTAGATAATAAAAATTCAGGTTAGGCTACCAGATTTAGTTACAGTGAAGCAGTCTTAGCAGTGGTCCACAAGCAAAATGCCATAAAACAATAAAAGCCAAAATCTGGTGCTGCAAACTTTGTCCTCCAATGCAGCCAGCCTCAACTATCTTTAAGATCCAACTTCATCTTATCACAGTATTCAGGAAAAGAGCCAGCCCTTCTTGGATAATTGAGATAATTGAGAGAATGGTTAATCTCAAAGGTACAGATGTTCCATATTTTGGTCAGTAGAGTTAGTTAGTAACTCCCTTTAACTCTCTTTTTGCAACACTGTATAACTGAACAATATAATAAATATCACCAAAGCATAGCTTTCTGCTGCCACTAATCTGGAAATAATATAAACTCTTTTCTGTAAACCAACCTCGTGTTGCCCATATTCCAGCAGAGATGTCCTAGAGCAGACTTGTCAAACTTGATTTAACTGAGGATTGCATCAAGGTTGTGTTTGATCTTGGGGGGGGGGGGTTGAGTAGGTGTGGCCAGTGGGGCTGTGGCCAGTTCTGTGTCACTCGTATTGGGACACCTGGGGTGGCTTGAGCACTCTGCCAGCGAAATCGGGATCCTGAGCTCCCTTTTTGGCTGTTGCTTCTTCCAACCCTCTGCCAACGAAAACAGAGCTCGGGATGGCTGCATGCGGGATCCCCTCTCCCAGTTTCCCACAGTAGGAAATGTGGCAGGCCTGAAGGCCCAATGCATAAGATGGCTTCCAGGCCTGACACCCGAGCTCCATTTTTACTGGCAGAGGCACCACAGGCCGGGCCTTTGCTGTTTCCAGGGCAGCCCCTCAGCCCAGATCTAAGCACCCCATGGACCAGATCCAACCCCTGGGCCTTGAGTTTGACACCCCTGTCCTAGAGGGAGATGGGTATAAGAAGCCAAGATAACAGCACAAATTCCTATCCCTTTTGTATGTACATCAATATTGTATGCATATACAATTGTGCAATCACATTTCTACTCTTCAATTTTTGTTGGCATCCCTATATGCCAGGACAGTATAATAGCTGTTGTTGATTATGATTCTTCGTCTATCTTCATTGGGTTTCTTTGCACCAATGATTTGTCTCATTCCAAGATACCTCACTGGGTTTCCCTTGTAAAGATAAAAAGAAGCAACATCCCAATTTAAGGCCCCATGAGCTCTTGCAGGAAAAGCAAAATATCAATCAATTAATTACCCAATCAAATAAAAAAAATGAAATCTCACCAACTAAGAAGTGCATGCAGTCCACTGATATACACTAAGGATGCATGTAAAAATTATGGAAGTGTCTCAGTAGGTTAAAACTATCACACCTCTTAATAATATTGATGGATGGTAACATATTGCAATTGTCTCTTTTAACGAGACAGCTGCTAACCACATTAAAAAAGTGATCAATTTCCCCAGTTTTTTTTTTAATTGTCTGGTTCAAAAAGCGTTGATTGATTCTGCTCAGGAATAGGCTAGTAGGAGTTATTATCACATGCTTTGCAGACACTGTACAGTTTCACACTGTACAATATTTCTGTGTAATATAGATAATATACTGACTTCTCATTAAAGAAATTCATGGTTTTAAAAAAAGATTTGTCATAAAATTACGAAAAAGAATGCTCAGTAGAAGTAATAAATTCAGAGCATAGACTTCTTCAGAAAAAAGCTAAAGTTAGACTGGAAATTTGAAAGTACAGCTTCATGCTAATATAACAGAGGTGTTTTAGTTACAAGTGTAGCACATATATAGTTGTCTGTAGATAACAACCGATCCTAATTTATACAACAGTCTAATGTCTTCAACAATTTATGAATGTATTTAATACAGAAGATGCTAATTCAACAACCTATTTTGCATGTTTATAGTAGGTGTGCTGCAGAAAGGCATAATAAGCAGATGGAGCTTCCTTGCAGAAAGATGCTCTTCCAGTTTAATCAAAGCTATACTATCTGAACTTCAAAGATCAAAAATGACATGTGCGTATAGAGCTAGGTTTAGGTTTTGTGTATTTCTTTGCTGCCAATTAGTTGTTGTCTGGATTTTTGTATCTTAACATGATGCCCATTAGTTTAATGCAATAGAGAAGTGGCTGATCTGCTTGCTTTTATTTATGGATACTAGTTTCCATCCATATGTAATGAGCTAAATTTCACATGAACCAATGATCTTTTAATATGTAATTTAAGAATTGTGATTGTAATTGTACAATTGAATACAATCTAACATTCCTTCCATGTTGCAAATCAAATAACAGATATACAATAAGCCAACTGGGTTTACCTAATCTCCCAGCTCTAAAATAAAGTCTTTTAAAGCCTTATGGAAGGATATCAGCATTTGGACTATGTCACTCTACCATGCCAATAAAGAGACCTTGCCTTATATACACCATGTTGCAGTAATCCAAACAGGATATGATTAAGGTGTAAATGACCTTGAGGAAGGCCTCCCTTTGATAAATTAGGCACAATTGTTATATAAAATGAACTTGTGCAATGGATTTAGTCAAGGATACCATTTAGTCAAACAGAGACTGTAAATCCAAGAGAGACCCAAAATTATATACCAATTTTAGTTGGATAAGCTTAACCAATTCAAAGTTAAAGATGGGAAGTCTCACTTTGGGGAGGCCTCAAAGTCCACCACCACTCAGTCTTGCTGGCACTGAACCAAAATTTCAACATCCAGACTTCTACAAGCTCTACCCACCGAGAAAGAGCCATAATTACATCATTTGGCCAACTTGAAACAGATAATTGATAATTAGGTATTATCAGTATACTCCTGATGAAGATGTTCAATAGAAGCAGAAAGAGAGAGGAACCCTCCAACACCATGTAAAGCCAAGAGCTAGATCCATCCTCTCCCATCTACACTAACTGGAACTAGTCCTGAAGAAAGAAGGAGGGAACCACTATATCACACATCTCCCACTTTTAATCTCCTCAAGAGAATGCTTGATGCTAAAAAAATCAAACACAAAAAAGGAATGTAAGCTTTCACTTGGAATTACTAGGAAATATAATGTGGTGTCTGCATTTGCCTCAACTCAAAGAGAAATGTAAAGCAAGGTTGGGCAATCCAAGAAAAAGCAAAAGGCATTGATGGTCTTCTATCCTTGCCAACTTAAAGAGAAATACCATAGAGTTCTACGAATATATTCTCAGCTACAGTAATTGAATATAGGATTTCCATTTTAATATGGCTGAAATTGTTGCATAGGAGAGATACTTTGTAGGTCTCTGAAATTAGAAATTTTGCATGCACTAAACATTGTTTAGATTTGATTCCATTTAAGAAATTCATTTAGTAATGATATAGGCTGCCCCCATTTGCCACACAAATGAGCAGTTTTATTCGTTTTAATCCTCCTATTTGCTTTAATCATCACTTTTTAAACACTACTTTGTTTTTATGAAACAGCTTCATGCTTCTCTTGCCATTCAGCTAGACTTGAGGAAGAGACTTTGACTCAAATCAAGTCCTAAAGCCAAATAGAACAAATTCCATGTTATGTATGGGTGTCCACTTGTCTAGGATAGACAGACAGATGCAGAGAGACCTGGCAATACATTTTGTGACAAGAGTGTCAGTGGCATGACAACCATCTCCTTCAAAGTAGACTTTTTCTTCTCCCATTCCAACTCCTAGCAGATTTTACGTTTCTGGGAATAATTTACAGCTCTAAGAAAAGCAGGATTTAAGAAATAAATGCTCCGAAGACCACCACAGCTCTTAGAATTTTGCAGGGTGGCTTTATAGCATGAGGATGTTAATTTAGAAGGCATTTTAAAAAGCTTTAAAAATATAAATAACTTTGCAATTTGCTCCTGGGGTACTTTCTTATGGTGTCAGCATTGACCCTGGGTCCAGAGACTGATTATCACAGATACTACTATTGATATACAGGACTAACAATATCTTTATGTTAGTATTCTGAGGCTGTATCGAACAGCATAGCATTATAGTTAAAGCTAGTGCCCTGACCCTTCAATGGCTTATTTATAACAGCCATTGCAAGATTTAAAGGAATAGCATTTGGAATTCTGGCTGCCCATCTGTATTCTGCTGCCAAGTACAGCTTTGTACTCTTGCACTGAATGAATGCAAACTCATGCCACATACACTGCTGGTTCAAGTCTCTGGAGTACTTAAGATGACCATAAGCCAAAGCCTGTTCTTCCGTGGTTAGTTTCATTATTTCCATGGCTCAGCCTTTGCTTGTTCTCTATTTCCCCTTCCAGAAATTCTGACTTCCAAAGCAAGAACGCAAGCCACACATTAAGTTTTAATGTTGGCTACAATTTGTGATTTTGCTTCTGTGCCACATTCTTCTTTGTAACATTTTCTTTTCCCTTTTCCCTTGTTGCTCTCGGGGAGTGTTAGTGGAAGATTGGCTGTGAACAGCAAAAGGAACTGTTCTTTAAGCAGCACTTTGCAAGAAATGCATTGCTATTTAAGCCAGGGGTGCACAGGTTTCTTGTGGCTAGGGCTGCTGTAAATATTCTCTTGGGAGCTTGCCTAATTCAATAACACAGCAGTTGCCTCCTTGGAAAATGTGAGACTGTATTGTTTTCCAAATTGATCTATCTTTATTGGGCTTACAAACATTTAAGCTCACTGCTGTCTCAACATAATCTTAATTGATCTAGGTAATCTTTCTCTGGTCTTAACATTTTGGTTTTCTGTTAAAAAAAAGTAGTTTGAAAGATGGAAGGAAATCACTCTGAGTGAAGTGGCATAAGAAAGGCAGAGGCATCCACAGGGGAACCCACCCCCTGCAAAAATATAGTTGTGTGACCATGTGATTGAAAGCCTGCCATTGTTTATGTAATGACACTATGACATATGCATGTAACACACTTGCTTCAGAAGAAGGGGCATGTGGTGGACCCCATCAATTAAGAAACTTTGGCTGGTGAGATCCAAGAGAAGAGCCTTTTCTGCTGTGGCTCCCACCCTCTGGAACATTGTGCCACTTGACATGAGATCTGTCTCATTCTGCTGGCCTTTCAAAAAGGCCTTAAAACTTGGCTTTGCTGATTGGGCCTCAACAGGAGCATTTCACTCTCAAGATGGTGAGTGGACTAAGAAGACAATCCTACCTCCAGCCCATTTATGTATTGGTTTCTAGTTTACCCAGTTTTTTGTATTTCTATTTCTGTTTTAATGATGCTGTAAGGCCCCAAGAGTTGAAAGTGAAATGATTAGCATATAAATTTTAAAAAATAAATGAAATAAAATAAGATAAAATAAAATAAAATAAAATTGTGTATGTGTGTCTGTGTCTGTGTCTGTCTGTCTATCTATCTATCTATCTATCTATCTATCTATCTATCTATCTATCT
>WNWU01000011.1:17799780-17836931 GCA_012654045.1 Ptyas mucosa | reverse complement strand
TTCTATTCTATTCTATTCTATTCTATTCTATTCTATTCTATTCTATTTCCACTCCACTCCACTCCACTCCACTCCACTCCACTCCATTCCATTCCATTCCATTCCATTCCATTCCATTCTACTCTATTCTATTCTCATTTTACCCCATCCCATTCCTATGGCTGCTAATCCATAATCAGCACTAAAGGAAATATTCAATTGAAAATCCAATTATCTTCTTTATCTACTTTCATATTAGCATTTGACTCAAGCAACAAATTGTCTTGCAGCATGTGTGTTGAGCTTGGGTTAATTTCTGGAGCCTTCAGTATCTGTTCATGGTAATATTAGATGTAGTTTAGATATTAGGTATGTGAAATGGAGTCAGTGGTTTATTTTACATATTATGGAACAAGGCCACAGGTGTGGTTCCTAGAGCTTTTCAAAAATTTCAACCGATGTATTTTTAATATAACATAAAGTCATTACATTTCTATGGTGTAATCATATTAACTGCAATTGTTTAAATTCAATTATTTCAAATTTAATTTTGTTCTTGCCCTACCCCCTTTTAAAAACGCAGCACACAGTTTTGCTATGGTACTTGAATTATCAAAATGGATAAGCTGTAGAACAGGGGTATCAAACTCACATGGTCAAGGCGGCATCATGTGACGTATCCGGACTTTTTCCCCCTTTGCTAAACCGAGCATGGGCATGGCCAACGCGTGATGCATCCGGCCCACAGGCCGCAAGTTTGACAGCCCTGCTGTAGAAGGACACACAAAACTTGCCCAAACCTATAAGCATCCATATTTGAGTAAAAAGTGGATGAACATGTGTGTCTATTGATCAACATAACAAAAAAAAAAAGTCAAGCCAGGGTGAACTATTTATTTGAAAACATGATTCAGATAAGAAGTCATGCCAGAATGAAGAGGAGGCATTCAATTCCAGATCATTACTGAATCAAACTGTCAGAAAGCTGAGAAGACATGAAAAATGAGACAGAGATCAATGTCACACTACCTATTCTGATGGATGAAGATATTGTGAAAGACTGACATCTTTTCCTGAGAACAGAAAATAGAATACTGCCATTATAAAGAGAGTACAATTGTAATATGCTCATATTTGAATTAACTGAAACCTGCTGACTAGAAATGAACACATTATTTTGCATAGGGGATTAAGAAGAGAAGAAACAAGCTAGTTAACTTAGTTCAAGACTAGGATGCTTGTTGAATGGCACCCTCCTTCCTCCCCAAATTTTTCAACTTTGCTTTCTCCTCAGCCTATTAAAGACAAAGTCCATGACTCAGAGCCCTATGTCTACCCAGATAATCCTTGAGCACATGAATGAATGTACAGGTAGTCTTCAACCTATGACCACAATTGAGTCCCAAATTTCTGTTGCTAAGCAAGACAGTTGTTAAATTTGACATATTTGATTATCTATCTTACCACAGTTCTTAAGTTAGCAACAGGATTGTTAAGTGAATCTGGCTTCCCCATTGACTTTGCTATTAGAAGATCACAAAAAGTGATCAGATCAGAGGTGGGTTCTGCAGGTTCTGACCAGTTCTGGAGAACCAGTAGTGGAAATTTTGAGTAGTTCGGAGAACCGGTAGTAAAAATTCTGACTGGCCCCGCCCCCATCTATTCTCTGCCTCCCAAGTCCCAGCTGATCGGGAGGAAATGGGGACTTTGCAGTAACCTTCCCCTGGATTGGGGAAGGAATGGAGATTTTACAGTATCCTTCCCCTGCCATGCCCACCAAGCCACACCCACCAAGCCATGCCACACCCACCAAGCCACACCCACAGAACCGGTAGTAAAAAATTTTGAAACCCACCACTGGATCAGATGACCCTGGAACAATGCAAACTGTAATAAATACATGTAAATTGCCAAGTGTCCAACTTTTGATCACATGACCACAAGGATACTACAACGCTCATGAGTGTGAAAAATGGTCATATGTCATTTTCAGCGCAGTTTTAATTTTCAACGGTCACTAAATGAATGGTTGTAAATCGAGGATTACCTGTACCCTACATTCTAGATCAGGAGTGATATTTGCTTGGCCTTCCCAAAACATTCCAAGTCTCATTTCTACCTAAACCTAGGTATCCAGACTCCAACATGGACGGTACAAATTACAGGCAATACATTGGAGATGCATAAATGTATTGGATATGCTTCAGAATTTTTTTAAAAAAAACAATTCAACACATTTCACAAATCTTTAGGAATGCAGCACAGCAGAATTTAAAGCACTAATTAGTTTCTTTAGTCTCGGAACTGATTTATGGTTGCTGTATTTGTTCCAGAATTTAGTGTAATTCAGAAGGAAAAAAAAAAGCTTGATTCTGAGCCATCTTAACGAGGTAAGCAAATTAAGCCGTGTTAATAGGATCTCCATATATACTGTAGGCTCTTAGCTAATAGAAAATCTGTGTATTCTAAGACAGGATTTAAACCCTTATAAACCTTTTCTGAAAGTAAGCCCCAGTGAATTTGGTGGGATTTGCTTTTGCCTAGACATGTATTGCATTGCCCCTGAATCAGTCTTTGAAATAAACTATAATTGGGTTTTACTGGGTTAAAAAAAAGATAGAGAAAGTGAATTGATTTCTGGTCAACATTAGTTTAGTCTACATTAATGTAGACTAATCTACATTAGTCTGAATAAAGTGGACTCAGAACAGTACCCAGACCATTAGCACAGGCTCCCCTTAGGGCTGTGTGGTTCCTCCATTGCTCTTCTCTCTATATATCAAAGACTTCATCTCTAGTGATCCCTCTGTTAAATTACTGAAGTTTGCCCATGATACAATAGTCATTGGCCTCATTTGCGACAGTGATGAGTCTGCATGTAGACAGGACATTGGATTCCTTGAATCCAGGCCCTGTGGTGCATCTGGAACAATCCAGAACTAAACATGCTTAAAACTGTAGAGATGACAGTGGACTTTAGGAGGAGCCCTTCTATTCTACCACTTCTTATTGTATTCAGCAGCACAGTATCAGCAGTAGAGACCTTCAAGTTTGGGGGTTCTATAATCTCTCAGAATTTTAAATGGATATCTAATATTAGAACCATCATTATAAAGGCACAACAAAGAATGTTCTTCCTGACCAAGTCAGAAAGTTCAGACTGCCCCAGGGTCTGCTGATACAGTTTTACAGAGGAATTATTGAGTCTATCATTTGTATTTTTATAACTATCTGGTTTGATACAGCAACCAAACAGGACAGGTACAGATTCCAATAGATAGTTAAGACTGCAGAAAGAATTAATATACTCAGCCTGCTTTCTATAGAAGACCTGTGTATTGCATGGGTCGAAAGGAGGACTGAGAAGGTATCTACAGATCCCTCACATCCTGGACATAAACTGTTTCAACTCCTCCTCTCAGGTTAGCACTATTGGACATTGCATGCCAAAACAACTAGACACAGGGACAGTTTTTTTCCCTTGTGCCTTCACTCTGCTGACCACCTAATTCTCATACTGATGTGTAGTGTCTATGTATATTTACCCATGTAATATGGTTGTAGTATTATTGTTTATCTTTCTTTTTTTTAAAAAAAATGTTTTTATTAAGCATTTTTACCTTTAAAAATGGGGGGAAAGGACAAAAACACAGTAAAAAACAAGACAAACATAACAATATATACTATTTTTACAGCTTTCTACATTGGCATGTATATTCTGCTTTTATATTCGACTCTTCTACTTTATCTTTCTATCTTTTATAACAACTTTGATAACTCTTACTAGGTACATATCTTTACATTATATTTATTTACATAGTCAGTGATTTAACATTAACAATAGTTAGTAGCTCTTGATTTTTATTTAATCAATATTAAATTAAATTTCCTGTTTCTTATTTTGGTTTCTATTTTCTAGCCACTTGTACATTTTATTCCACACTTTATAGTAATCCGAATCTTCTCTTTCCTTTATTTCCATAGTCATTTTATCCATTTTTGCACATTCAAGAATTTTTCTAATCACTATTTCTTCTGATGATATGTTAATCTGTTTCCACCATTGTGCAAGGGTAATCCTAGCCACCATTAATATGTGCAGTATTATGTATTGCAAAATTTTCTCTATTTTGGGGTCTATATTCCTACTAGGAACAGCTCTGCTGTAAATTCTATTTTTTGTAGTGTAATTTCTTCCAACCATCTTTTAATTTTACACCAGAATTTTTTTTTACATTGGGGCACATCCACCACATGTGGTAGTATGTTCCTAATTTATGGCCACATCTCCAACATTTGGGTGATAAATTTGGAAACATTTTGGCCAATCTTGCTGGAGCCAAATGCCATCTATAAAACATTTTGTAAAGATTTTCTTTGTATGATACTGCAATTGTAAATTTGTAATTTTTTTCCCATAGTTTATCCCATTTTTATAATTTTGTATTGTGTCCGAAATTTCTAGCCTAACTAATCACTGTTTCTTTTAGTGTTTCCTCTTCCATTCTATATCTTAAAAGAAAATTGTAAATTTTTGTAATCGTTTTTTTCTATTGTTTATCTTTCTTATTATCTTCTTTACTATCCCACTTATTGGGATGATGATGATGATGATGATTCTGTTGCTTTGCATGTACACTGAAAGCTTGCACAAATTGCTCACATTCCTTATGTGTCTAATCACACTTGGCCAAATAAAGTATAAAGTATTCAATATATTGTGAAAAATAAAGTGAAATTAAGAATATATTTTAATACTCCTGAATGAGAAATAACTTCATAACTATGTAGTATGATGGACTTGCAGGGCCAGCGCAATGTGTAACATGTTCACACTGGTGCAATAGTGTTGGGTGTTTTGTTGGGTGTTTTGTTAATATGATTTATTGGGTTAGGGATTTTCTGTCTTCACTGAGAGTTGTATTGTGTTGGGGGGGTGCACTGAGGGAGTTCAACCAATCTCACTGGACATATGTTGTGCACTGACAATAAAGATTTGTAATTGAAATATATTCAGTATCGATTAAACAATTAAGGCACCAGGCTAGAAACTCGGACACCATGAATTTTAGTCCTGCTTTAATTCCAAAACCAGCTGGGTAACCTTGGGCCAGTCACTATATCTCAGCTCTAGGACAGAGGCAATGGAAGCTACTTCTGAAAAAAAAAACTATCAAGAAAACAGCAGTGACTAGTTCGGGCAATCGCCAGCAGTCAAGCCTGACTTAAAAGCACACAACACACACACAGAAATGTCAACTCAGTCTGTTATGACTTAGATTGTACTAAATGTGTTGTGCTGAAGTTCTGTAATTGCTAAGTAGATTTGTTTGTCTACCTTCACCCAACATTATTTTTAAAACAATACATTCCATCTTATTTCAAGGACTATTCTGTTGGCAATTGATCAGTTCTAAAATGTCATGAAAAGAACTTTAAACAGTATCTAGATGCAAAATAATAATGTGATATTTCCCACCACTCACACCTACAAACATCTGCCTTTTGGGCAGCTTTTGAAGAGCCCTAAATGACCAATTCTAAAATTTAAAAACACTATACTCCAAAGAGGCACAATATGAAATTCCTAAAGGTATTTTATATAGTGATGCTTTATTTTAATTTATTAGCCAAGTCAAAGGAAAGGTTGATAACAAAATGACCAGATACCTTTTTGCCCAAAAGGGTCAATTTGCTATCCTTATCATTTGAAAAGCAGGCTAACAGCTCTTCATTCAAGAGACTTGAGAGAACTACATTGAGATAAATGTATCTTTCAAAACACACAATCAAAGAGCTGGGAGATAGTTTATCAGAAAAACAAAATAGCAGTGGCTTTCTACCTACTAGGCTAAAAATCCAACTAAACGTTAATATTAGGAATACACTTTTTTCCTTATCTTTTTTTTTTCTTCCTCTAAAAATCTCCCTGTGCCAATCCATATATTCATTTCAGAGAGGTATTGCAATAGCACAGATATATTTTAGCTCTAACAAAAGAAAAGCAAAAGCTTAAAATTATTGGTGGTTAGGTCTCCATGAATTCAGAGAGCAAATAGACATCACTCCCAGATTGTATTTAGGAGGGCACTAACTTTTTCAGCCCATCTTAACTACATTTCCTGGTAAAATACAATGGAAAATATCATAGGAGGAGAAACTTACTTAGGGTTAGGTCTTGATGAATTCAGAGAGCAAAATGGAAATCAACAAAGAATTCATAGTGCATAGCAGTGGTGGGATTCAAAAAAATTTACTACTAAAAATTTTCTGTGGGTGTGGCTTGGTGGGCGTGGCATGGCATGGCTTGGTGGGTGTAGCAGGGAAAGGATACTGTAAAATCGCCATTTCCTCCTGATCAGCTGGGACTCTGGAGGCAGAGAATAGATGGGGGCAGGGCCAGTCAGAGGTGGTATTTACCGGTTCTCTGAACTACTCAAAATTTCCACTACCAGTTCTTCAGAACTGGTCAGAACCTGCTAAAACCCACCTCTGGTGCATAGGTATGCTTGGGGTTTTTGTTTTGTTTTGTTTTGTTTTGACTTTTTGAACCTGCCTTAACTAGTTTTATGGTTAAATACATGGGAAAATCCCATGGCGGGGGGTGGGGGAGAAGCACACTTAGGCTTAGGGCTAGTTGTCTGAATTCAGAGAGCAAAATGGATATCATTAATGGATTTGTAGTGCATTGGTATGCTTAAGAGGGCACTGAATTTTCAAGCCTTCCTTAACTATGTTTCCTGGAAAAATAAGTGTACATGGCAAAATCCCATTGGAGAGGAGAAACCCACTTAGGTTTGGTGTTAATTCTGCATGAATTCAGAGAACAGAATGGATTTCTGGAAACAGATTTATAGCGCATCAGTATGTTTACTTGGATGGTAACTTCTTGAGCCTGCCTTAACTATGTTTCCTGGTAAAATACATGAGAAAATCCCATTGGGGGATAATTCCATTTAGGATTAGGAATAGTTCTCCTTGAATTCAGAGAGCAAAATGGACATTGGTAACCTATTTTTCATGGCTTAGGCCCGGGCTACTTGCAGGATCACCTCCAGCTGCTCTCCCATCGTCTTGTGCGCTCTCACAGAGTCGGCCTCCTCAGGGTGCCGTCCGCCAAACAATGTCAGCTGATGGCCCCCAGGAGGAAGGCGTTCTCTGTGGGAGCCCCGACCCTTTGGAATGGATTGCCCACTGAGCTCAGGACAGCCCCCGACCTTCTTTCCTTCTGTCGCGAGCTGAAGACGTGGCTCTTCCGCCAACTAGGCTGATCTGTTAGGGGGTACACTGAGATAATTTTAAATTGTTTTAATGGGGTTGTTGATTTTAATTTTTTTATTGTGATTTGTATTGATGTTGTCATTTTGTAAGCTGCCTTGAGTCCCCAGGGAGAAAGGCGGCATATAAATTGCAATAATAAATAAATAAATAAATATTTTTAGTGCATCAGTATGCTTAGGAAGGCACTGACTTTTGACAACTTTCTTATCTACGTTTTCTGGTAAAATCCCATTGGTGGAGAAACACACTTAGGGCTAGGGTTAGGTCTCCATGAAGTCATCAGAGAGCAAAATGGATATTGCCAATGTATTCATAGTGCTTCAGTATGCCTAGGAGGGCATTACATTTGAAGCCTGCCTAATCTACTTTTCCTGGTAAAACACATGAGAAAATCCCATTGGGTGAAAACCCAATGTTATTGTTAGGTCTCCTTGAATTCAGAGAGCAAAATGGATATCACCAAGGATTCATAGCATATCGGTGTGCTTTGGAGGCCACTGACTTTTTAAGCAAAATTGGAAATGGAAAAAGCCTCATATATATTAAGACTCCAGAATATACCCAAAGACAAGGAGGAAGACCTAACAGAACTGGTTACAAACCTGCTGGCAGAAGCACTGGAAACTGAGAAAGACAAGACAGAAGAAGAGATCGATTAAATTTACAAACTCAATTCAAGTTATGCAAGAAGATAAAAGTGCTCATGTTAGATTTGTGAAGACAACAATAATAGGATGAAATATTGAAAAGCGTGAGGGAAGAACCACTGCAATATAGAAAAATGGTGATTATGGTCTTGAAACAGATTCCTTGGAAGATAAGAGATCTAAGAAAGCAATATCAATTCTTGACTACAAAACTAAATGAAAAAGGAATAAATTTTAGATGGCTGGTTCCGGGGGGGGGGGGGGGCTAATTAATTGGAGCTCTAGAAGATATAGATTGGATTCTACCTTTAAGGCAGCAGATTTCTACGAGAGACATGGAAGCATTTTCAAAGGAAAAACACAAGGTGCACAAGCAGACAAAGAATTTAAAAAACATGAAGAAATAGCGATAGAAGAGAGAGTGACACAAAGCAAAGAAGAAGATAAAGAAAAAGAAAATACAGACCAAGAAGAAGAGGGACCAATAAAAGAACAAAGACAGAAAAGATTTACTAGGAAACTAAACCCTAAATATAATTATTAGGTATAGCAACAGAAAAAATGGATAAACAATATATATATTTAATATGTATTAACAGCAACAAGGATTATATTTGCACAATATTGGAAAAATGAAGAAATATCACGAAATCAAGAGATAATTAGGAAGATACTAGATTGTGCAGAAATGGACAGATTTACATTGAAAGAAGATATAGAACATATCAAACATATCAACTTATTCTACAAGTGGTTGGAAAAAAGGGGTGGAGATTAAGAATGTAATCTGTACTGCTAAGTAAATAAAAGAACCCAGACATGAACTAAATGGTAGGAAGATCTTGTTAAAGGGGATGTTTTTCTGAATTGACATTGTTTCCTGCTGGCCAATAGGGCAAGAATAGGACACAATTGTGTCATGATTAAACAAAACATGATTGGAGCCAAATATTTTGGGGGAAATGGGCACAGGTCTATTGCTGAAAATACGTAGCATTAAAAATCATGCAGTGTGATGCCATCAGCATCGAAATTTACCCATCTCCAGAAATGGAGCCAGTAAAGTAGACTAACATAGGGAATGACTTGTATGGTTTACTTTTTCAAGCTGCCTTGAAGAAAGACAATGGTGGGGTATTAATTAATTAATTAATTAAATAGACAGTCAATTAATAAATACATTCTCTCTGTGTGTGTATATGCATGTGTGTGTGTGCAGGTTTGTGTTGTGTGACCATGTGAGAGAGAGTGCAAGAGAAAGAAAAGAATTGCAAAAAATTGTTTCTGCAGGATTATGTAGTATAGGAATTGCACACTTAAGAACTGTGTCTGACACACTGGGCATTCGGGTGTGGAAAATAAGGTAGCATATGGATGCCTAATAACATCTCTGAGAAGTCACATTCACAGTCCTAGTCAGCAGATTAACATTTTAACAAGTTGCTGCTCCCAATGGGATTATATCCTTCCAATGGCTGAGAAAACACTTCAAGCTGTGATAAGCAATAAGAAAACCAGGAATTGAAATCTCTCCATGTTAGATCCTTTAATACCAAAAGGTCCATTGCACTTTATTTGAGAGCAATGCTCATCATGCAAAGCATCATTTATGAGAAAGATGGCATGTGGAGGTAGGGATGAGGGGAGGGATGGAGAAGGAATAGCAGAGTTTGGGACATACCCATTGTTAGCTATTCAGAAATAAAGAAGATAATGTTTGATGTTACCAAAATGATTTCATTTTATATCTTAAGCAGTGGTGGGATTCAGCTGATTCGGGTCAGTTCGGGTGAACTGATTGTTAAATTTCTGTCTGGCCCCGCCCTGCCCTTTCCTGCCCCACCCCTTCCAGGAGTCCCCATGCGCCCCGATTTGGCTCCCAGATAAGTGCTGGGAGGCCTACTAGGCTCAAAATGGGGCACGGGGGTGCGGTGCTGCCCACCCACGGCCTGATTTTGCTCCCATGGGGGTGCAGAAGGCCAAGTGATGCCTGTCAGACCCCTGGCCATGCCCACCATGGCCACACCCACCTAGCAACCATTAGGGCAGAGAACTAATTGTTAAATTATTTGAATCCCACCACTGATCTTTATTTATTTATTTTATTTTTTATTTTTATTCTTATTTATATGCCGCCCTTCTCCGGAGACTCAGGGCGGCTTACAATGCGTTAAGCAATAGCCTTCATACTTTTGTATATTTTATACAAAGTCAGCTTATTGCCCCCACAAACCGAGTCCTCATTTTACCCACCTTAGAAAGGATGGAAGGCTGAGTCAACCTTGAGCCTGGTGAGATTCGAACTTACAGTAATTGCAGGCAGCTGGATGTTAAATGCTGCCTTGTAGGAGGCATTAGCCTCCTACGACACTCAGGCTCTTAAGGTAAAACTCCACATACAATCGGGATCAGTGGTGGATTGCCCCCAGTTCGGACCGATTCACAAGAACTGGTAGTAAAACCGGCAGGAGACCCTGCCCACTGCCCTGGATGTCTTCATTGGTGATCTGCGCATGCGCAGAAGCTTCTGCACATGCGCAGATGCAAGGCACTCATGCGATGCAAGGCGCACAAGCGAAGCGAGTACACGCGCGATCCTGTTGCGAACTGGTAGTAAAGGTAAGTACAACCCACCCCTTATCTGGATATGTAAGAGCCAGTTTAGTGTAGCAGGCTAGAAACAGGAGGATCATGAGTTTTAGATATGAAGCCACCTAATGGCCTTGGGCCAGTCATACTATCTGAGTCCTAGGAAATAGGTAATGGCATACCACTTCAAAAACCTTGTCAAGAAAACTGCAGGGACTTTTCCAGGCAGTCACCAGGAGACAACAATAACTCAAAGGCACAAAATAAATAAATTCAAATCAATAAATATTGCTGTCTTTTTAGAAGTTCTGTAGAACTTGAATCTGGAATTGTTAAAATGTTAGTCTCTGTACCATAATAGTAAGGCAGAAAACATTAGTAGAAATAGACACTAACAGAAGAACCTAATAAAAGGAAAAGCCAGAATTCCCACATATTTTTAAATTTACCTTATAAACATCTAAAGTCTTCTTTGTGTATCTGTAGCTATTATGAAAATAAAGATAGAGTGTTTTTTTTTATCCTTTCTCCCTGTTGCCTGAAGACCTTCTAAGAGTTCTTCCTGGATCACTATCACAATAGCAACCAAATTAGCAAGAACTTGATAAAGAGATGCGGTGGCTCAGTGGCTAAGATGCTGAGCTTGTTGATTGAAAGCTTGGCAGTTCACCGGTTCAAATCCCTAGTGCCGCATAATGGGATGAGCTCCCCTTACTTCTCCCAGCTTCTGCCAACCTAGCAGTTCGAAAGTAGAAAAATAGGTATCACCTTTGGTGGCAAGGTAACAGCATTCAGTGCGCCTTTGGCGTTTAGTCATGCCAGCCACATGACCACGAAGATGTCTTTGGACAGCACTGGCTCTTCGGCTTTGAAACGGAGATGAGCACCGGCCCCTAGAGTCAGGAACAACTAGCACATATGTGCAAGGGGAACCTTTACCTTTACCTTAAGGAGTTGATAACTGAAGTTGAGGAAGAGGGAAAGTCTTTGACAGGGCTGCTTGATCTGGACTGCAAAAATCCAAATCAGCAAAGAGAAGTTAGAAGAGAAAGAATTTCTTGTTGCTCTTTGTTGTTATTTGATGGTTGTCTAGATTGTTACAGAGAGCTCTGGCCATCCTAGCTTTTGGTTCAAATTAGAAACAAACTTAATCAGTATTCCCAGCTGTACTCTAGATAAAATTCTGACTATTAGCAGCAAAATATGATGAGCGATATAACATGGCCTTATGCGCATTTATGGAAAAAGTTTATGTGGTTCCGACAGTCACTTCCTTAATTATAAAATCACAATGGGCAGGTGTATCATACTTGCCGGCATTTCATATGGGAGCCCACTGAAACTTTTACCTTCCATTTCAGTAGTTTAACTCAATACGAATCCACCTTTATTATTTTATCTACTTCATGCTGTTCCTTATATCGAAAGCATCCTCTCTATCTAAACATTAAATCACTTTTCTGACCTCCTTCAGCATTTTAGGGGTGAAGCTTTGCTTGCCCTGCATGACTTTTTATCAAAGATGACCTCTTATAATTCATTAAGGTAACTTGAAGATCTTCTGTAGAAACTGTGTGTGTCCACTCGATAGAATATCTATACTGTGGTGCTGGGCTTCCTTACCCTTTGCCTGCCAAGAATTCACTTTCATCTCAATCCTTAGATGATTTACTAAGAAATCCTGGGTGATTTTATGGAGACAAGAAACCTCACCCGTGGATGTCTCATGTCAAACCTGAATTGTGCCATTTTATAGCATTTTTTTTTTTGAAATGTTAGCTTTCTAAAACTAAGGAAAAGATTCTAATTTCATTTTATTTATGTTAATCCAAGGCTTGGTTTTGCAATCTGAAAATGATATATCTTTTCTCACCCGTGGTGAGGCTGAAAGAAAAGCAATTCATTAATATATTATTCTTCTCAAGGGCTCAATATATAATCTGAAATGTGTTATCTGATTATATGAACAGCTACATATGAACACCAAGGCTAATAATGTTTTAAAGTCTAATAACCTTGTTGTAGGATATTCTGTTGTCTGCTTATTTATTAGATGAATCTAAAAAACACTTGCCAATTAAAGAACAAATAAGACTAAAGAACAGACCACTGTAATCTTCAATGAATAATAAAAGGAAACCATTTTTAAAGAGTACTATTATTTCATATTTATGGGAGAGAAAAAAATACTTAAATATACAATTTTAAGTAAAGATGTTAATAAACCTCAATGTAATTGCACAAGAAATTATTCATTCATTTGGAGAATTAAAAAGAATAGATTGATGTTTGAAAAGACAATATTTCTTAAATTTTTAAGAAAGTGATATTGATCCTTTAGCATAAGATTTACAGATTGCTGAGACAATGGAGTATCTTAAAAAGAGAAAAAGGGAAAAAATGCATCCAAAAGGATGATAATTTTGATTGCCACATCACAGAGATAGTGGAGAAATCTTTGTTTAATTTTGAGACGACATCCATCCTTATCAATATTCCTGAATGTATCAGTATTCAAGAATCTAAGATTTTCGTGATGGTAAAGCATGAAAGAGTTTTTTTATAGACACAGTTATGAAGGTGACTCAAAAATTGCTGTCCTATTGACAAAGAGGTTCCCGGAAGTATCATATTCTTAGAAACATAGAAAACTGATGGCAGAAAAAATCCTAGTGGTTGGTTGAGTCTGCTTTTTGATATTTTTTGTTGTTGTTTTTGTTTTCTGCTGTTTTCTTTATTATTTCTAACTATTACTATTTATTTACTTTTTTAAAAAAAATGCCCAATATGGACATGTTCTTTTCCCTTAGTTTAACTGTTTAAATTAAATTACTGTTGATTGACTCCACTACCTTTGCTGGAAGTTGTTTCCAAGTTTCCACTATTCTTTCTTTGAAGTAATACTTTCTAACATTACCTTTGAACTTCTTTCTTAAGGCTATGCCCCCGTTTCTTGATTTTTGCTTAATATTGAAAGTACTGCAATCCAGTGGTGGAATTCAATTTTTTTTACTACCGGTTCTGTGGGCGTGGCTTGGTGGGCATGGCATGGCATGGCTTGGCTTGGTGGATGTGGCTTGGTGGGCATGGCAGGGGAAGGATACTGCATTATCTCTATTCCCACCCCACTCCAGGGGAAGAATACTGCAAAATCCTCATTCCCTCCCCATTCCTGGGGGAATGATGTTGCAAAATCTCCATTCCCACCCCACTCCAGAGGAAGGATACTACAAAATCCCCATTCCCTCCCTACTCCTGGCAGAAAGATATTGCAAAATCCCCACTCCCTCCCTACTCCTGGGGGAAAGATATTGCAAAATCTCCATTCCCACCCCACTCTGAGACTACCCAGACGTGGTATTTGCAGGTTCTCTGAACTACTCAAAATTTCCGCTACTGGTTCTCCAGAACCTGTCAGAACCTGCTAAATAGCACCCCTGCTGCAATCTACAACCTTATTCACAGCCTTAATACAGTATATTCAAAGGTTTCAATCATGTCCTCCCCTTTCTCTTCTATCCTCCAGGTTGAACATGTTCAGTTTTTCCAATCTCCCCCAATATGTTTTTTCCCTCAGACCTTGCGCTATTTTTGTTGCCCCTCTCTGGACTCGCTCAATCTTATCAATATCTTTATTTCAGTGAGGTCGCCAGAACTGAACACAGTATTCCAAATGGGGTCTGACTTAAGTCCTATATAGTGGGACCCCCTTTTTCCTGCTGGTGATTTCCTCTAGTGATGC
Organism: Ptyas mucosa; assembly: GCA_012654045.1. NCBI lineage: Eukaryota > Metazoa > Chordata > Lepidosauria > Squamata > Colubridae > Ptyas > Ptyas mucosa. The sequence continues at coordinate 17,822,693 of WNWU01000011.1, read as the reverse complement.
ATCCCAGAATTTTCTGAGCCTTTATAGCTGCCTGTCACACTGTTTACTCATTTTGTAGTCATCTGCTATGAGGACACCTAAATCTTTTTCTTCTTTCTGTCTAATACTGTACCTGCCAGAGGATTCTTTTTTCCCAAATCTTCCATGATACAGGCACATTCCTTCTATGGCTGAATTCTGCTTTTCTAAAGCTCATGTTTGCCTTAAATATTCAAAGTGTTTGCTCTTTCTACAGCATAATCATGTTGTAGCTCACAAAGGCTTCACCTCTAATAATATACAGTGACAATACTGAATGTATATTTAATGTACAGGTAAAGTTCATTTAGCGAATGCCTCAGATAGCAACCGTTCATGGTTACGATAGTGATGGAAAAGAAACTTTGCAACCACTACCTGGATTACAATCTTCATAGTCTCTTTCCCCACCTCTCCCTTTCTTTCTTTCTTTCTCTCTCTCTCCCTCCCTCCCTCCCTCCTTGCCCCCCACTCTCTCTGTATTCACAACTACAGTCACTAAGTATCCATTGTCCTGACCTATCTTTATTTTTCTCCTCTTGCAGAGCAGAGGGATTGCCTTAACAAGCAATCTCTTCCTGAGCTGTTTTTTCTCCACAGTGTAGAGAATCCCTAAAAAGTGCTAACTGCAAGTTAACAAGCTCAGCTCTGTGACCTTAATTAGCCACCTCAGAGCTGCTACTTGAAATTCCACACTGAAGGCTTTCAACTGCTTCCTAAGCAGCTCATGGGTCATAACTGTGAGTATGCTAGGCAAACAGCCAATGCCAGTGCATGGCTTTCATTGCTTTCATTACGTACCCACTTATTCTCTTGTCATCCCTTTCTCTCCAATGAACCACTTTTTATGAGCTAGGCAGCTATATTCATTTGATTAATAAATAAAAAATAAAATAAATGAATGTAAATGTAAATACAAATTATGATCTTGCCAATTATCACAGTCCTGTGATAATCACCTTACAAAAGGTGAAGGGCCGGGTGGAAAAGGTCTATAAAATTTGTCATTTTAGTCCTTGCTCCTTCTTTGCCATTTGGAGTGCTCTGACGATCCAAGCTGAGTTGCCTGATCGTCAGAGGCATTTAAAAGAAAAAAAGTCTCTGCTGATCAGGCAACTCAGCTTGGATCGTCAGAGGCATTTAAAAGGGAAAAAACCCTTTTTTTCTTTTAAATGCCTCTGACGATCCAAGCTGAGTTGCCTGATCATTAGAGGCATTTAAAAGAAAAAAAGTCTCTGCCGAACCTGGCTAAAGAGAAATACACATAAAACTTACGAAAAAGAAAGAAAAACAAATATTGTACCTTTACAGGGAGGATACATGAGATGAGGGTGTGTGATGAAGCCTTATAAGGCCGAAATAGATCTATCTTAGTCTCCCAATGGTCAGCAAAGGGTCTGCTGGCTGCCAGGAAAAAAAAAGGCTAGAAAATAGTGGATTGTGATTTCACTGAACTAGGGCTGCATAAAATCTTGGTTTACGTAGGAAGAACCTGGCTAAAGAGAAATACACCTAAAACCTACAAAAAAGAAACACACACACACACACACACACACACACACACAGATAGAACAATGTCACAATGTTGTCTTCATCATCCTTATTATAGAAACAAGTCCGTGACAACATTTATTGTATAAGTCACCTGCTGTCAAGAACTGAAATATAATACTGCAAGTGGTGGCACGATTTTCAGACAGCAGGTGTTCCTTTCTACCTTTTTAAAAACTCTGTGAATTCTCATAAGATCACTGAATCTTGCAAGATTTCAGAGATCACATTTTTAAAACCTTAGTGATAGTTCTGCCATTCTAAAGGGCTCTTTTTGGACCATGGATGCCATCCAAGGATATCATAAGCAACGTGGCCCTTGAAAGTAATGAGCTGACAATTCTGGAATAATAAGTACATGAAATGCAAAAGTAAACATATGAAATAAAACAAAAAAACTGAATAAAACTGCTGGTGTTTGCTTTATTTATTAGCCAATAGTTTCTACTGCATGGGTATTGCAGCCATCAGCAGTAGAATATATTGTACAACGCGTTGTATATCTCTACATATACACTGATCAAATTATTCACATTACATTAGTAAAGGAAGTTTACTAATTAGTTAAAGAGGCCATCTATGTCAAAATTGAGCAGCCCTCTCTCAACAGAGGGGGAAGGATACGGATATCATCTATCTCCAGTCTACAACACAGTCCTTTCAACAGTTCCAAGAAGGCTCCATGCCCATTCATACCACTCAGGTGACCCTGATGACACAGATAAACCTCCAGGTAATCTTAACAATCCGCTAAAAGAATGCAAATATCCAGCTGTCTGCAAGGAGTATAAATCCTTCCATTCCCCATCATACAGTCAGAGCTGAAGAAGCTTCTTGGATGAGAAGCAAAACGTCTTCAAAGAAAAATCAGAAAGTCCAGTTGCCTCTTGAAAAAAGCACCTTTGGGACAACCATGACCTGGATGCCTGAAAATCTCCACAGACATTAGTAAAGAAAGAGGGATGGGGAAGTCATAGGAGTTGTCCTTGGTTACTTGGGGAAAGTTAGGCAGGAGATAAAGAGGAGAATCCTTTTCCAGTTTCTGTTCTTCATTCTTTTTTGTCCTTTTCTTCATTCTTATGCAGGCAGCAGGCAGCTACCCCCTTTGTGTGAAGGTAGCACCTCTAAAGACTTGTTCCTGCGGCCTAGTGAGTGGAACAATGTGGACGGATTGCTTCTCCGATTGACTGATTTTCCTGCCATCTCAAGGATGAGAGAAAAGCAGATTGACAGAATGCGTAGATGAGACCCAACAACCACCGCAAATCATTTGGGTTCTCAACCAACAACCTAACATCCTCTGCATACAAAAGTATGTGACCAATCAAAAACAAAAAGGAAGCCGAATCGTGTGCCGCTGGGTCAGCCCTGGCTCCTTTTATAGCCTGAATGTGCCATGCAGTTAATTCTAAAACTTGTAATTGAGAAATCGAGGGATTTATGTTTCCCTGTGTGACTTGTCATCTCACGAACTAAACGTCCCAGAGTCCCTTGTTATGCATATGGAGGGAGGAGAGGGACAAGGAACATATTACAGGCTGCAGCACATTCTAGTCTTTCTGACTTGTTCACAATGACTGGCTGTAAATACAAATCAGGCAGTCAGGAATACAAGGAGACAAAACAAAAGGTAATCAGAGAAGTTGGAGGACAATAAATGCTTCAGTTTCAAGGCCTTTCAGCAGCGTTTAGGCAAATCATAAGTAGTGGAGAAACAAAGACAAGATGGAAATGATTTTAATAACATCTTTGGCGGTGGTGACAAATGTAAAAAAATATTCTACTGTCATTTAACTCTGATTCTTCAAGTCGTAATTATATAACATGATCATCACTACTAGCATTAGTACTAGTGGTGGGTTCCTCCCGGTTTGGCCCCATTCTCCCGAGCTGGTAGTGGTGACGATATGATGTCACCACCCCCTCCCGCACCCCCCATCCCCCGCATTATTCTTACCTTTTATTTGGCCCCACCCCCAATCTATTGCTGCCTCATCAGTCTCAGCTGATGACTAGAGGTAAAAAAACTGTTTAAACTCTTGCCGCGGGTTTCAAAGGGCCGCCCTACAGCTGATCAGTGTTAAAAGAAAACAAATGAGTAGACCAATGCCTGCAAAAATACATGAATAGATCAGTGCCTGCAAAAATAAATGGGTAGACCAGTGCCTGCAAAAATACATGAGTAGATCAGTGCCTGCAAAAATACATGAGTAGATCAGTGCCTGCAAAAAATAATTGGGTAGATTGGTACAGCTGTGCAAACAGTTAAAAGCCTGGTAGACCAGTACCTCTGCTAAATCCTGAAGAATTGTCACATGACCATCAAGCCATGCCCACAAAATAAGCTACGCCCACAGAACCGATAGTAAAAAGTTTTAGAACCCACCCCTGATTAGTACATTCAAAAGCCTTGTCAGAAAAATGCAAATCTATTCCTCTGTCTGATTCAGGCTTTTTCAAAGTGGTTCAAAATGGTAATAGAACCCAGCAATGTTATTCTATCTCGTGTGATTTTTTTTATTTAAAAAAAAATGCAGAATCCAGCAACAAGGGCAATTACAAAAATGTTGGTAGGCATACATTTCCTTATCCCCCCCCCCCCTTTAAACATTCCCAACACAAAGGACACTTTGGAAGACTTCTATAAAATAGTCAATGATGTCTGTCAATCTGGAAAGATTATTGGTGGAAACCAAAGACTGTATTCTACAATCAGAATTTATACCAACTGTGAAGCATAGAAAGTGTCATGGTTTGGGAAGACATCACTGCCTCAGGACCTGGATGACTTACCATCATTGAAGGAATCACTAATTGTACTTTGTGTCAAAGAATTCTACAGGAGAATATCAGCCATCTGTCCACCAGCTGAAGCTGATCTATAAATGTGCAATAAGATAATGTTCTCAAATATATAAGCAAATATATAATCCACAAGAATGGATGAAAGAAAAATTCCAATTTTTAAAGCAAACTGTTCATGCTAAAAAAAGCTTAAATATTTTGGCTGAAGCAATTGCCCATGGAGAAACGAGCACAAATTCTATACATCAATGTGACACCAATTCTGTATATCTATCTGATACATCACCAATTAGGGGAAATGTTTCCTTGCAGCTATTGCAGTTAAAGGTTGTACATTCAGTTATCAAATCTAAAGAGTGATTATTTTTTCACACTTGTGCACTCCATGTGGGATGAATTGTTCATGAAATAAATGAAGGAAGCACTGTCACCCACATCATCTTTATAAATCAGCAAGATCCACATAAAATTTTGATTGATTGGGAATTATATGGAAAAAGTCAGAAAATCTGAGAGGAGTTGATTACTTTTTGACAAAAGTGTATGGTAACTTGAATGATGGAATCTTTATGAGAAAATAGAATTGAGAGCTGGTTCCTGAAAGTGATAAGAGCAGCATATGATGAAAGTAAAATATCTTATATGATGCAATTAGGAGCATGGATCTGAAATTTAATGATTCAGTGGCAATAATTCAGTAATGGTTGCAATAATTCATAGGTTGGAAAAATAAATAAGTAAAGCAAGTAGCTGATTTTTGGCACTCAAGACTTACTTAGACTAACTTTATTGTCACTTTGAATGTACACTAATTGGCATACATTAAAATAAAATTTTGAAATTTTGTTGTATACAGCTCTCAAAGGGTCACTCCAATATAAACATGACTAACTAACTGAATAAATAAATAAATAAATGAATAAATAAATAAATAAATAAATAAATAAATAAATAAATAAATACAAAAGTATGCATATACCCACATATTATATGACACAGAGAAACAATACAGTCTAGTTTGGATGTATATATGTACATGGCGAGAAAAACGAATTTTGTGAGTTTACCAGATGGATGGCATAGGGAACAAAGCTATTACAGAATCTGGTAGTCCTGCTAGAAATACTTCAAAATCTCCTCCCAGAGGACAGAATGTGAAGCAACAGAAACAGAATGTGAAGTGGGTGTGTGGAGTCTCTAACAATGCTTTGAGTTCTAAGCACATAGTGCTTATAAGCAGTATCCTGAATAACCGGAAGTTAGCTTCCTATAATCTCTGCTGCCCTTACCACGCTCTGTATGGATTTTCTACCTGAAGCACTGTTGCCACCAAACCAAACAGAGATACAGTTTGTTAAAACGCTCTCAATCGTGCCTCTGTAAAAAGTGGCCAGGACAAAAGGAGAAAAATGAAGAAAGAAAGTAGATGTTTATTAACTTGTAAAATGGATGGAGAAATTTTAAGAGAGGCAAGCACTGCTAGAAAAGTTAGTGACAGCATGTGGTTTGTTACTAAAAGTGAATATTTGTTAAAGGAAGTAAATGGGTTGTATATAAGTGTGCTTCTGCTTACTTTTTTATATGGAAGTGAGATTTGGATATGTTCGGAGAAATCAAAGTTGAATGCAATAAAAATACAATATTCAATTAAATTTGTATATTAAAAAAAAGAACTGTTAATGAATAGCTGATGAATGAATGTGGGCTGAATTCTAAAGCGAAGGGTCAAGATAAAATAAATATATTGTGATGGCCTGTTCATATACTATAGAGATTCTGAATGAGAATCAAAGTGCAAATTAAAAATAGGGTGTTCCACAAGTCAGGCCCCATAGACAATATATTATCTGTATTAGAGATAAGGAAATGAAGGAAAATCCTCCTTCGTAGATTTTGGTGATCCTTCAATACACCAATTTTGTTATGTGGTAACCCAGGGGCATGTGTACAAACTTCACTCCAGTATCCTGCAATCTCTTTAAATATCAAATAAAGGCATTGCAAAGAAACTCTACTTATTGGGGTTTTATTTAGATGGCCAGTATAAGCTAGATTTCAAAGTGATGGAATGATAGCTATAGGAAGCCTCAACAATAGAGTAAGTTCAAAAACCTCGCTAAAAGTTTTTAAAAAATTCTCAAGTACCCTGGAAATATACTAGAACCACGATGGCGAACATATGGCACAAGTGCCAGAGGTGGCACTCAGCGTCCTCTCTGTGGGCATGCGAGCCGTTCCCCCAGTTCAGCTCTGCCACACATGCGCACATGCCTCCCGCCGTCCAGCTGGTTTTCAGGTCTCTGCTGCTCATGTGTGGGGGCAAGGTGCGTGCAGGGGTGTGTGCACGCATGCGCGAGGGCCCGGTGTGCATGTGTGGGGGGGGGCATGCGTGCATTGCATTTCGGGGGCTTGGAGGGCACGTGTATTTGTGCACATGCGCACGCTTTGGACACTCAGTCCAGAAAAGGTTAGCCATCACTGTACTAGAAGATCAAAAGTTTCTTGCACTGTGAAAAGGGAAAAGGCAAATATGTTTCTGGTAGAGTATTATTCAACTGTTTTTGGATCCATGTCCTTGCCTTATGTGTTAGATTTCCTTTCTAGTGATTTTGTATTCTTTGTGATTAAATTCTGTTCCTCAAAATTTAGCATTATATCAGGTTTGGTAAATGCCTTCATAGAGATAAGCATCTCGTCCATATATGTCTTGGTGATCATATGGAACTTCTTCAGAAATTCTAATTTATTGTTTTAATTTATTTCAAGGCAGTTCATTGGATGTCTTCCTTTATTTCTATTTTTAAATTAACACAGGCAAATCAGGTCAAATGGCATAATTTAAAATGTAAAACATTTTAAGCTCAATGAAATTTGCATGAAGATCAAATAAAATAGTACTCTTACAAAATAAGTACAACTTATTTATCACATTTATAAAATACCATTTTATGGAGGCATAATTACCAGAGCAATATTTGATATTTATTATTAACCAGAAGTAAGCTACATAAATCTAGTTTTTATCATGCATCCCCAAAGAGAAGAAAAGTCTTATAATTTACCATTATCCAGTTATCATGTTGACAGATATTTAGCAGAATATGTATTGTATAATATAACTCATTCCGAGTTCATATTTCTTTAGGCATTTGAAAGCTCTAGCTGATTCATTACCTTCCCTTGTCTCATCTGTTTGTCCTTATAATGCCCCAATGAAAAACAGACACATTTCCAGGAGGGAAATATAATACTGTAAAATAGCTTTAAAGAAAATAAAACATAAATGAAAGCACATCGTTACTGTTAGAATAATACTAGAAAAAGTTTCTAGAGAGAATTTTACTGCTTATTTTCATTTCAGCTTAATTAGAATCAAATTTTTCAGTCTTTCCCTGGAGATTTCCCTGGAGATTTATTTTTGTTTTTTTTAAAAGGCTGTTTGTTTGTTTGTTTGTTATGAAATTTATTTGCCACCCATCTCATATCCAACGACTTGGCAGCTTACAGTATCAAAACTTTAAAGCATTAAAAAACATTAAAATCAACTCTCACAGAACACAGCGGATAAAAATAATTAATAATAGCTTAAGCAAACTTGATAATTTCCATGTCTGGCAAAGAAAAAGCTCCTATTTTTGGCAAGTGAATGCACAAGGATGTGTGTGTGTGTGTGTGTGTGTGTTATATACACATATATATTTACTCCTTCTACTATTGATTGAAAACCAAAAAACTTCCATAATAATTTGTTGTGTTTCTTCAAGAAGAACTGAGTATTATCCTATAGAGAAGAGATTCAAGAGTCTGTCATTAACTCTCTATCTGCTCTCTATATACCCAAGGATATATTTATTTATTTATTTTGAAAGAGAAAAGAAGATAAAATGGGTACAAGCAGAAAGTTCTGATTCAGTACTTATCACTCACAGAGTTGAGATAGAAAGATCCCCCCCACACTGTTCCTCACAATCATTTGATGGTCAATACTACAAGTCAGCCTCTTGCTGGCTATTCTACATTCATTGTTTGATTGGTTCCTCAGAATAGTGTATTGTGACATGGCTGCATGAGTTGATTGCCAGTCAGATTGTGTCAGCTCTGCTTGGTAGACCAGACCAGGAAATCAACTCCACAGAAGGTTAAATTATTTAATTGAGATTAGCTATAAAGACATAATCTTGCAAATATGATTATGCTGTCCTTCTTCCTCCTTTTTACAGTTCTTACTTCGCTAAGAAACTATATGCTCGGGCTTGATAAATTGACACTTACAGTAGAACTCCTTAGCATCAGAGCGTGGGACAGATTTCTTTTCAGGTGGGGAGGGGGAGTAGAACTCCTTAGCATCAGAGCGTATTAATAATAGTATAGGAAATACTAATGCCTTGATGGTCATTTCAAAAAATCCTTTCTTAGTGAGCACCTAGAAGCCAAGAGGAACATACGTGGCAAATTTCAAGTTTTAGGCTTTACTGTTCTGGAGATTTCATGATTACTGCATGAGTGGTTTTTGCTTTTAGATAGATAGATAGATAGATAGATAGATAGATAGATAGATAGATAGATAGATAGATAGATATGTGTGTGTATGTGTGTGTATCCCCATCAAGGTCATCTTCCATACTCTATACTCACTGGCTAATAGTAGTAGTAGTAGTAGTAGTAGTAGTAGTAGTAGTAGTAGTAATAGTAGTAGTAATATATTAAATTTAACTGTTCATCAACTGCCAATTCTAGCACTAGAGCTGATCCTCAAGGAGAAAAGAGTTCTAATTCTGGTTTAATTACCACCATGTAATTAAACAATCATCCTAGATTTTCACATGGATGATCATATGGAAAAGCCGTCCATTTCAAGGAACCCATTGCATCTTTGTTAGTCTCTTTCTAAACTAACAAATGTTTTCTTCTAATCTATCAAGTCCTAAAAACAAAGATAGAAATGAGGTTTATGACAAAGAAACCAGATTCTCATTTTTTTAAAATAGAGGGGCTACTATACTTTTACTGACAGATATCTGAAGAAGAACCATTTGCCATATCCATCATTTGTTTCCATCTTCAGAAACCCTGCTGTGAAATCTAATGCCAAGAGACTGATCTAAGATTTGATCTTTTTAGTGGATGTTTTCACTTCAAAGGAAGTTAGATTGGGCATTTGAGAGAGGATGATTTTAAAAGAGCAATTAATATTCTTTGTTCTACTAAGCTTCTGATTACTTTTAACTGTTTGTTCTTTAAACCAATTAACTGTTTCTGAACTTTGTTTCATTGGTTTATTCTTGAGCAATTGTTGTTTTAACTGTATTACAATATATAAATGACTGAATAAGTAAATAAATAAGCAAACAAATTGCATGAGTTTAGGGTCAGTCAAAGCTGAGTTTGCCATGTACCTTATGAATACTTTGTTAATGAAACCCATCAGTCTCTAGCCCTCTGAACTGCTCCTTGGACTTGTGTATAAAAAAAGGGTTTAAGCTGCACAGAAATACTGATGAAAATGGAGCAATCAATATACTAAAAAGAATATCATTCTTTCCCTAGGATATTTGGCAGATAAATTTTGACTCTTTGATTTGCTGCACTATTCAAATGTTGAGTTTCTGATTTTATTTTGTTTTGTTTTGAAGAATGGAAGGTCGCCATAATCAGCTTATAACATTCTGAGTTCTAGGCATCCTAAAACCTTCTGCAAATATTTTGTCTAATCAAAAGAGAACTCTCACATATTGTTGAAATATTAACAGAGTGCAGAAGAGCTAAGAAAAGAAAGGGCTATAACTATCTACTACCTGTGTTTTAAAGTACTGAAGGTTCCAATTAAGCCAAATCAGGAAACAAGTCACAAAGATTATTGGAACTCTTCAGTATTGATGTAAAATATTAAAACATACTTGAAATTCTGGCATACCGGTAGTTTTCTTGTATACAACTTTTTTCTCCCTCTCCCCATTAAACCAAAGAGAATCAAGGCAAAGTAATCTTGAATTTATTTCTCAGTTACTTCTCTTTTTCAGGGCTGAGTTAATGTTAATTTAACCATTACTGCATTCCTTCTTCAAGACTATCTCTGTACTCCTCTGTATTTTTGAAGTCTGGTGAGAAAGTCATATTTGTAATATGATTGCAAATATTTCTTTCTTGTCCAGCCAGATGATTATTTTAACATACTTTTAATTCATTGATATATTAAAGATCAAAATCTAAGATTGAGATTGATTTTCCTTATATTTCACCCTTCTAATAATATATCATCATCTTATACTAACTAAAAACTTCTAACCCATAGGCTTATAATAAATAACATAAAAGGCAAAGTAATATTTGTATAAAGTATTAATAGGTCCAGTTCAGAGGTGGTATTCAGCTGGTTCAGATCAGTTCGGGTGAACCAGTAGCGGAAATCATCAGTGGGCCCACCCACCCCCCACCCCCAGTTCTATGCCATCCTATTTAGGCACGTTTTTGAGGCCGGGCACATGCACAGAAGGTGGGCGCACAAGCAAAGCACATGCACGGAAGGCCATGCACATGTGCAGAAGTGGTGCTTGCATTTGCAAACCAGTAGGGAAAGTAAGTGAATACCAGGGGTGAAATACTCCTGGTTCAGAACAGATCTGGTAGCAATGGCAGCAGTTCGGAGAATCGGTAGCAAAAATCCCTGCCCACTCCCCATGCCCAGCTGGGCTGCGTGATCATCAGAGGCTTTTTTTTTAACTTTTAAAAGCATTTTTTCTTTGGCTGAAAAAATGCTTTTAAAAGTTAAAAAAAAATTGGCCACGCCCACCCAGTCACATTACCCCCCCTCCCCCCATCAAGCAATGCCCACAGAACTGGTAGTAACAAATTTTACATTTCACCACTGGTGAACACCACCCTTGATCCAGTTTGGTGTAATAATTGAGGCACCCAGATAGAAACCAGAAGACCAAGTGACTTTAGGCATGAAGTCATCTGGGTGACTTTGGGTTAGTTGCTCTCTTTCAACCCTAGAAAGCAGGCAATGGCAAATCACTTCCTGAAAACTTTGGGAAGAATATGGAAGAAACCTGATCAGAGCTAAAAAAGAAAGGGGTATCCCAAATAATCAAGTTACTAAAGTAAATGTATGGGTCATGATTTTTACTGTATTAAAAATAATGCTGAAATAAACACAACTATAAGACTATGAAAAGAAATTCTAAAACAACAGAAGGAGAAAAATAAACCAAGCAGAAGCCTTGTGTGGAGAAAACCTTTTCAAGGAGAAAAGCAAAAATGAACATCCAAACCCAACATTTCTATTCAGAAAGACATGTATTGATCAAGTTAATCTATTGGGGGGAAATGACCTATACTAAGAAATGGTATAGCCAATTCTTCATGATTTTTAATTTAGAAAAGTGGTGAGTAAGAAGGAGCACACTTATTACATATCTATAACATGGAAAAATAAATAGAGATAAGTTATATTTCCTCTCCATTCTTACTAAACCCTCCTGTTCATTTGGTGAACATAAATGGTAGGGCAGTCAGGGGAGAAACAATGAAATACAGTGTTAATGTATAGAATTTACATCTGTATGCTTATTTATTTTATTTATGTATGCTTGACTTTAAAAAGATTAGGGAACTAAATGGTGGATAAGACTAGATATGATGCCTATGTATTATGTTTTCTATCATAGATGGGATGCCACTCACTATCATGGAGGATGTTTGGGAGGATACTGTTGTGTTTGTATCCTTTTTGTGGACAAGAAGATAGATTTTTGTCTTATCCACCAAGTCTCCTTCAGTAAATACAATTAGTAATAATCCAGTTTTCCTTAACCACCTCCTTAGTGAGAAGTGGGCTCTGTTTTCATCCCTTGGAAATTGTTCTGTTTTTTGTTTTGTTTTTACATTCTATTTTTGTTAAATGAATGGATTATGTTGTTGTTTGGGTATATTTCCTGTTTTTCAGGATTTTTCAAAAGTGAAATTATAAATTATCTATTTCTTCTACCTATCCATTATCCCTTTTTTTCCTAAGTATATGCCTAACAGATTTATACTGGGTATTTCACACTGCAGTAGTTTGAGTTTTAAGAAAAAGGGGGAAAGAAAACAGAGACAGGCAGAAGAAATAGAGAATGTATTGTAATATGTTTGAGTTGTTAGTAGTATTAGTCTTTATCATTATTAGTCCACATCAGGAGTGGATTCTACTTACTTTTACTACCAGTTCACAGCGGGGCCGTGTGCATGCACGAGTGAAGTGAGCGCACACACACGCTCTTTTGTGCAAGCACAGAAGCTTTTGCGCATGCGCAGAAGCATTTTGATGACGTCGGGGTCGATGGGTGGAGCCTCCTGCTGGTTTTACTACCAGTTCTATAGAACCGGTGTGCACCACTGGTCCACATCATTCTTGCAGATCTGGTAGCTATAAGGAACTCATAACCTTATGACGTCATAAGAAAGTTACCTAACGCATTGGTACCCTGTACAAGCCACAAGCTGTGATAATGTCATGGCGTATATGCATCACTTACCCCCTGCCCCTGCTGCAGACACCCGTGACTAATGTTTGATAAAGTTTGTCTTTAAAAAAAAAAAGAAAAAAAGAAAAATAGTGACAAGAAACCAGGTAGCATTCCTCACTCTTCTCTCAGAATAGGCGAGAAATTTCAAAAGAACAGCCAACGTTTGTCTTTTTAATCATTAAGAAGGCCAAAATAAGAACTGCAGTACCAGGGGACGTTGCTGTAATTCTTTCTGTCTTGATCTTGCAGCATCAAATGACCAACCAATGTTTCCCTGGAGAATAGCAGCCAGGAGAAAATGAATCTGACTACTGAAGGAAACAATGTAATTACGTCCTCTGTGTATTAATGCTCCTCTATCCCACACAGTGTGAGGCATCTCTATTCTCATCTTCATCTTAAATTGTGAAGGAAGCTTCTTCTTTGGCTTTCTATCACCTCTGTGTTGCTCTTATAGCAAGGCCTGGTGACAGCATAATAACAAGACTACAGGCAGGAGGGCTCAGCCAGGAACAAAGCCAGCCATAGACAGGAGAAGGATCCTGCCTACAAAACTGTGAAATGTGTTCCAAGGAAGCTAGGAGGCCTAATTTGTACAAACAGAATGATGCAGAAGGAGAAATATGTTAGCATAGTGATTGCATTTTATTGGAAGTAGTGTGCGGAAATGAAAAAAAAGGTACATTTATTTCTGGCTGCCCAGAAGCATCTTACAGAAGCATCTCAAAAATGCTTTTGCATTAATGTTAGAGCTGGACTATATTTACTACTGGATTTTTAAAAATTTGGTTAAATTAAGTATTTTGTTTTTTTTTTTATTATTATTATTATTATTATGGTTTGTCACACAGCCAGTAAGATGTTCAGAATGATTTGGCATTTTTGTCTGTCTAACCAGTTGTTCCCAAGGACCTGGAATAGGGAGGTGTGGGTGTTTGATGGTTTTACAGATATCATCACAGAATGTAAGCTGTTCCAAGCAAAGCTGCCTTTTGCAATTGACAGATGGTGATTTTGTCAATGCCAATGGTGTTCAAGTAGTGCTCTAATTGTTTTGGGATTGCACCAAGGCATCCATTACTATTGGTACTACCTTTGCTTTCTTTTGCCACAGTTGTTTTATTTCTATTTGTAGGACTTTTTATGTCCTTATCTTCTCCAGTTCTTTCTTATTAACAATTGTTAGGCCTTTATAATAAAAGGTTGGAAAGCAATACAAAGAGGTACTTGTTTGGCAAGCTCATTTCAAGACATTCAGCAAAACTCAGTTCAGGACTCATGTCTTTTATGGATTCACTTTGCCCATTTTTCTTGTTCTCCCTATGAAGTTCACTTCTATTTGTCTCTGTCAGGAAATTCTAGAATGGCATAGAGCGATTCCATTTCTCCTGTGTGGTAATTTCTGCATGTAAATACATATATACAGTAGATCCTCACATTTATGTGCATCTATGGGAAGGTAAGGGAGCAAAAGATGACACAGGCATGATGGGTTTATCACACAGATGCCACAACTAAATCTACTCGAATCAGATATCCCAATGCAAAATTGTGACATTTGCATTTAGGTTTCGCCTGTGGTGGTCATTTTGGTACCATCACAGTTTGCTGTGAAGTCTACTGCTCAGAATCCCAACCCATCCTTGCCATATTTTCATTCAAAATCGGGAATAGGCATCTCCACTGCTTTTCAAGAAAAAAAAAATCCAACAAGCCTATATTGTATATAAGCAAGCAATTGAGATCTCATGTAAAAGTGCCATTGATAAGATTCATTCTCTATGTGAGCTTGGACATGTTTTGAACTTGGCACTATTATCTCACACACCAAGTTCAGGAAAACCAAGGAACTGCTCTTCCAGAAGGCCATCATCAATTAAAATTCCTCCTAGAGGAAGGATATGGCTCATATGGAGTCTATATCATGATTTCCGCCCATATGATATGAAGTTGTTACCTTTCAAATGTGGTCTATTGTTTCAGCCTTCTAGTATACATGGAGAATTTGAGATGTTTAGAATTGGTTGACATATCTTATAAGCCTACAGAATCAGCCAATAAGCTTAAATAAATAAAATAAATAATAGTGCTTGCTGCTGAGGCAGTATGGATAGCTTTGTATGAATAGCATGAATAGCTTTCAATTTGATCATAAAATTACCCTTGTGCATACTCAACTAGCTGTTGTGACTAACATTTGCTAAACAAGAAGGATGATAAAGGCACATTATCCAAATCAAAGATAAAGTAAAACCTCTGTGAAATCTTTCATTCTTATAGCAGCATACCACACACACACACCCTGTGCCCCTCACCCCTGACAAAGTGGTTTAAAGAATACTTTCCCATAATCTCAAAGTAGATCATTCTCTTCCTCTCATCAGGCATGTAATTTTCATGAGAAAAGAAATGAAACCTCCTAGCCAGGAGGCATAAAACTCAAGCTCTTACAAGCAGTTGTGTCTTGCCTGAACAGTTTCTGACCCTTCTGCAAATATATGCATTTTATAACATTTATGTGAAGAGATTCCACATCTTATTTTTTCTCCATCCTTAATGGGTTCATTCTCGTTCTTTAGGGGCTCATAAAAAAAAGAGTATTTTCATTGTTTGTAAGCTCCTAGATTTTAGAGAGTGATTGATGGTGGAAGCCATATAGGTCAGAGCTATTGACTATGGGATTCCTTAAGTAGTTGCAGAGACATGCACATTTTAAGACTGATACAATCCTTGGAAAGCAAAATTATATGCTGGTTGCCTCTGATAAAGAGTTTAGATTATTTCATTTTGCTTATTACATTTCCTACCAGGAATTTAAAATAGCATAGATAATAGGCTGCATTCTCACAATCCCTGATGGTTGGCCAAGGCAAATCAGAATTTGTCTTAGCCAAGAAAGCAAGGGCCATGCGTATATCATTTGTTGTATGACATTTTTATATTTGTGGCCAGGGGTGGGTTCTACTTACCTTTACTACCGGTTTGCAGTGGGGCCACGTGTGTGAGCTTGTTTCGCTTGCATGCATGCACAGAAGCATTTTGATGACATCGGGATCGGTGGGCGGAGCCTCCCGCTGGTTTTACTACCAGTTCTATAGAATCGGTGCAAACCGGGGGCAACCCACCACTGTTTGTGGCTGAATGTTACCTTTCCACCTCACATTCTACGTCTACCTAGATATGTGCAAATTAAGGATGCCATTACAACATAAGAGCCTGAGTGGCGTAGCAGGCTAATGCCTCCTATTAAGGCAGCATTTACCATCCAGCTGCGTGCAATTACTGCGAGTTCTAATCTCACTAGGCTCAAGGTTGACTCAGCCTTCCATCCTTTCTAAGGTGGGTAAAATGAGGACCCGGTTTGTGCGGGCAATAAGCTGACTTTGTATAAATATACAAAAAGTATGAAGGCTATTGCTTAACACATTGTAAGCCGACCTGAGTCTCCAGAGAAGGGCGGCATATAAATATAAATAAAAAATTTTTTTAAAAAAATTCCTATACATAAGAGAAACAATTTTATTCACTTCATTTCCTGGTCTCTACCACTCAGGTTGGCTGTTGCACTTCTTCCAAAATGTGTGTTTGCTGCTTATTTATATTCCAAGGAGCTGGTGCAAAACTTTATTAAAAGGTTCACATACCAAAAGCACATTCAAACACTAAATCTCTGCCAGTATGCAAATAGCAACATTTAAGAGATGCACCTTAATGTCTTTTCTAAAATCTCATTCATTGGGGACCAGTTTTAGTTCTGAATGAAAAGTGCTGGGAGATATATGTAAGAGCAAGACTCAGGGCTGTGTACAGATATCGCAGAAGAGTTTCTCCTGCACACTTTAATGAGACAGATGTGTAGTCAGAGAGCTAGTCCCTCAATCAGTCTTAGAAGCATAGACCAATTCTGGCAACTGAATCCAAGAAACACATAACATTTGATGGTGGTCTTTCAATACTGGAGTAATATAATTCCAATAACATTAGCAATCTGATTTCTATGTCTTATACCAATTGAAGCTTCTGGTCAAGTAACATTTGAAATGTAGTCCTGTATACAGAACATGAGAAAAGCCTGACTGGACATGATGACAATGTTCAGTCATAATGTGTTTATCTATAAAGAACAAGAGATTTTTTTTAAAAAAAAATGGAAATAATTTGGGAGGAAGCTTCACAGTTCATAAAGTAACATTCGTACTGTTCTCTAGACAAATTATCATCCATACACTTCTGAAGTATAGCAGCTTTTGTATTAATTAATTATTTGTTTGTTTGTTTACTGCCTGTCTTGTGTCCAACTAATATTTCTGTTCACTATCATATCCTTCTACTCACTCTGTCTTCAAAATAAGGTATATGAGATAGAACTAGATTGCACATTATCATTCTGTATGTCTTTTCCTATACCAACTTTCCCCAAGCTGCTCACCCTCCAGATGTGTGAAGCAAACTTCAAAATTTCTCAGCCAACATAGCTATTGCTGATAATTCTAGGAGTTGGAGTCCATACTTTTGAATACTATCTAGATTGGGGAAAGTTGAGCTAGCATAAAATCCAAAGATTGGTGAACCAAAAGAGTGGCCCACATATCCCACATTTGTCAGTTTGACCCTCAAATCAACCCTGGGGCTAAGTTTGTCTGAAAGATAATGAACCAGTGAGAACCTGAACCAAGGCCACCATAATCATAATGTATTATGCACTCTAATATCCGAAGAGACGGAATTTTGCAATCTAAAATTCAACAAAACTGAGAAATAGCAACAGCAATAGCACTTAGACTTATATGCCGCTTCATAGTACTTTTACAGTGCTCCCTAAGCGGATTACAGGGTCAGCATATTGCCCCCAACAATTTGGGTCCTCATTTTACTCACCTCGGAAGGATGGAAGGTTGAGTCAACCTTGAGCCAGTGAGATTCAATCTGCTGAACTGCAGCTAGCAGTCAGCTGAAGTAGCCTGCAGTACTGCACTCTAACCACTGCGCCACCATGGCTCTTTGACAGTTTTATGTTTGGTCCATTTAAGTAGGAGTATATTGTATGATACTTTCTAGAATTGCTGAAAAGGAGAAGCAGCTCCTACAGAGAACTCCACTGTCCCACCTCAGCTCTAAATGAGATAAGAAGTGGACCTAATGGACAAACTGTGAGGAAATATTCAAAATATTTTAAATAAAACTATCACTAAAAACAAAGAGGTAAATTAACAGGAAAGTGTATACTACAAGGAGTGTACTACATCTTTAGATATCTAAAATAATTAAAGTTATAACAGAGGTGAATTGGGATATAATGGGAAAAGGATGAAGAGGTAAAAGAGAAAGATGGCAGGAGTTCCAACAAACTGGGAGGATTTACTCAGTGCCAGGAATTGCAGTATTGTAATCCACTTCCAGATCAAAAGCACCCGGGGCTTTTAGCTTCATATAGAAAGGCTGATTTGTGATTTGTTCCTAAGATCTGAGTCCAATTCAAGAGTCCTTCAGTATGCCTGTGAGAAAGTAGATCATTGTCATCATCATCAACAACATCATCATCATCACCACCACCATCACAGTGACAACATGGATTGCCATAATGCACAGTGAATGCTTTAAGCGAGGCAAACTGCAGAGTAACCCAGAGCGACAAAATCCCTTCTTCCTTTTCAGCAAATGGAGCCACTCGAAGCCAAGAGGCTTGTCACATCACATCTGCCCATTGCACCAAGAGCAGTCAAGAAGTGTCCTTCTGCCATGCTGATTCCAAAGACAGTACATAAACAGTAGTTTATTAATAATACTGAAGAGAAAGGGCGAAGGCCACTTTGCTTCTGCAGGGAAGCTTTCCTGGAGTATTCTTGAGTCAGCTATGCTATTCACACGAATGAGCTCCATATCCAATACAATTTTTGCCAACAAAATAGCTTGCCGAGAGGCACTTGATGTGCATTTATGCTTTTCCTCCAAACACCATTCCATCTGTGCACTCAAACCTGTATTATTATTTTTTGTTCCGCTCCCCCAGGCATTCAACATCTTCCTTTTTTTCCCCCCTTTTCACTGATCAGCTTCCTGCATTCAAGGATACAGTTTATATGTGTTTGTTTCTGAAATATTGCATGGACTATTCAAATTTACCAGCAACTAGCGGAAGAAAAATAGGGTACACTTCCTTGCAGATTTCTCTGTTCAACGGTTCAAAGCGAGGAGTGTTATCTATCTATCAAATTTCTGCATTGCTGCAATCTGATCCCTATTCACTAATTTATTACATAAAATGTAAAACAATCTAAAATATCTATGGTCAGGTTAAAAGCTCAAAGGGCTCTCCACAACAATGTAAAAAACAAAAAAATAGAAAAAATAGAAACAAACCAAAAAAGGGGGGAAAATAATAAAATAAAGCATTTGCATCCTATAACTACCCAAGAGATTGCCTTCTTTAAAAGGTTGGTCTTTAACAAATTATTAAAAAAAAAAACATTTTGAGGGGACCAGCCTGATCTCAATTGAAAGAATGCTCCAAAGCACCACCACTATCATAAAATAGTGCCACCTTCTAGTTTCATCCTCTGGAGTGTGAAATTAGTTCATTCCTAGTTGTTCTAACAACTGGTTGGATTAGGCATTTTGAAAGTATTGAGCCATGGTGGCACAGTGGTTAGAATACGGTATTGCAGGCAAACTTTGCCCACTGCCTGGAGTTCGATCCTGACAGACTCAAGGTTGACTCGGCCTTCCATCCTTCCAAAGTTGATAAAATGAGGACCCAGATTGTTGGGGCATTAATCTGACTCTGTAAACTGCTTAGAAAGGGCTGTAAAGCACTATGAATGGGGTATGTAAGTCTAAGTGCTATTGCTATTGAAGGCAAGCCAGAAAGGACTTTATAGGTTAAAACAAACATCTTAAATTGTACCCAGAAACCCATCAGCAATCAGTGCAGATTTTGCAATATAGGTGTGTGTTCTCTATATTGAGAACAAGTAAATATGTCTCCGCTCACCTTTTGGAACAGTTGTAGTTTCCAGATACTCTTTGACAGCAGTCTCAAAGTACATTATAATAGTCTACCCAGGTAGAGCATAAGCTGCTGTAGTCAGGTTCTCCTGCATCAGATAGGCTGCAACTGGCATAGCTTGGTTAGAACATTTATTGATTCTTCTTTGCTGTTTGCCCTAGGAGAATAAAGAATATCCTCTAGATCGGGGTGTCAAATTCAAAGCCCGGGGGCTGGATCTGGCTTGCAGGGTACTTAGATCTGGCCCGCGGAGCCGACCTGGAAACAGTGAAAGACTGGCTCCCGAGCTCTGTTTTTGACTGCCATGGCCTTCTGTGACCCTTTGCCAGTGAAAAGGGAGCTCAGGAGGTCCTGAGCTCTGTTTTCACTGACAGAGGATCACAGGAGGCTCTGGCAGCTGAAAACAGAGCTCAGGAGCCTGTTCTCGCTGGAAGAGTGCTCGGCCTGCCACAGGCACTCCCAACAGGAGTGACGTCGAACTGGCCACATCCACCATGGCCCCTCCACCCTGCCCCCCCGAGGTCAAACACAACCCTGATGCGGCCCTCAATGAAATTGAGTTTGACACCCCTGCTCTAGATTCATAATCATTGCCTAACCTGGTAATGTTTGGACTGTTGATATAAATTAATATTTTAATTCAAGAGATTCTTGCAATTAGGGAATATCTTCGAAGATACTTTGGATGTCCTTCCCTTTTTGTCTGATTTTCTTTGAATCTGTTGCTACCTGTCCATTGACATTTTTGAGCATTCCAATTCAAGGTTGAGCCCAAAGGTTTTTTGAAGTACTTTCCTTCAGTGTCTTTACAGATATCTTTGTAACACTGCTTTTTGTCTCTTCTAATAGCTCTCAGAAAATCGTTAACTAAGTTTCTTCCTGAGATCTTTGTCTTTCTTGGCTTTGCCTTCTTGGTAATTTCTGTAATTAGTGCTGACTTCCAGTTTGCTTTCTTCTGTTTCTCTATCTTTGACCGTTTCTTTTCATATCCATCTTTAGCTATATCTGTAATACATGTCACAGTTCTAATTTCCACACAGCAAAGTTAAGGATTTGAAACTGATTCCTAATATTATTCTTGAAAATAATGGCCTTATGCTCAAGATTATATAATAGAAATTGACTGGTTTTATTCTACTTTAACATGGAACTTGCACATGAGAAGTTTGTGATAGGTTCCACAGTCAACTTCTTGCCACACCTTTGCCACACTACCTCCTGTTACCACTAATACAATCAATTTGATTTCTCATTGTTCTATATGGTGATGTCCATTTTTGTAAAGTCATGTTCATTGTTCAAAGATTGTGTTAGTAATGAAGAAACCAACGAATTGGCAAAAAAACAACTCATTTTCCCATTTCATTCAATTTCCTAAGTTGTACATTGCAATTACATTTTCTTCATTAATATTTCCAATTTTGGCATTCTAGTCTCCAACCACAAGCAGCATATCTTACTTGTATGTTTGAAATAAATTGAACTTTATTTAAAAAAAAACACTCCATAAACCTTTTCTTCTTCTGCATCAGTGGTCAGAGCATAAAGTTGGATAATTGCCCTTTAATTTAATTGATATTATTCAGTCATTGATTGTACCATAGTCAAGTATTGTTCTAGCTATATTCTTTTTAACTATAAAAGCAATACCATTTCTTCTTTGTTTTTTTCATTCCTTGGATAACAAATATTGTTATCCAGACAAAAGTGTCTAATTCCAGCTATTTTGATGTAACTGGTGCCTAATATGTAAGGTGTAGTTTATTATTGCTATTTTTCAGGGGTGGGTTCTACTTACCTTTACTACCAGTTTGCAATGGGCTGCAGAAGCTTCCTGATGACGTTCAGGGTTGGTGGGCAGCGTTTCCCACCAGTTTTACTACCGGTTCTATAGAACCAGTCCGAACTGGGGGAAACCCACCACTGCTATTTTTCACTACATAAAAGTTTCCTATGATCATGCTTCTTGAGTTCCATGTTCTCATTCTAATTCTGTTTTTGCAGTTTTGAAATGTATTTTCCTCTATGGTAAAATCAGCAACTAGGCATCCTGAAGACTTTCTATCTCATTGACAATATATCCAGCATTAGTACCTCAAACGAATCTTCCTCAGTATTTTGTTGAATGCCATCAATCTGAGGGGGCTATTCTTCAGCACTATATTGTTAGTCACTTTATATTGTCTTTCCTTAGGGCTTTCATGGTTTTCAGCAGTGGTTTCTTGTTGCCTTCTGCCATACAATATAAAATAATGGTTTTGCTATTGTCACTAAAGTGATCATTCACCTTCAGCATTTACCTACAGTACTACTGTATTTTACCTTTATTTAACTTTTTTAATATGGTCATAAGAGTAATCAGTAAACTCTCTCTCGCTCTCTCTCATCTATCTGTCTGTCTATGTATGTATCTGTCTATGTATGTATATATCTATTGTAGGAAGTTAGCACCCACCCCTCTCCTAGGAAAATGAGATATTTTAGGAAATATTAAAAGGGCAGAATATTTCCCCTAAAAGGGAAACAAAAGCTCAGCCCCCCCCCCCCCCCCCGACCTTTGTCAATGGGCCATTAAGGCCTGGGGCAGTCTATTTTACATAACAAAGATCTACTTCCTTCAGGCAGAGTCATAATAGGAATCCCAAAGCCCTTTCATTACATCATCACCCAGCAAGAGTCAACCAAACTTGGGACTCAAAAACACAACCTACAAAATTACCCCTGCATGGCCCCATGGGAGTCTAACAACCAATCCGAATACAAGTTCAAATTCAAAAGCCCAGAGAAGGTATAAAACTCAGGCACTCTCAGCATCTCTTCCTTTTTTTTCTCTCTCTTCATCCAATACCTTCAAGGTATGTGATCCTGTCCACCATTAAAACCATCTTTCTAAGCAGCCACCATGTTTCCTGTGTCTTTTTCCCCACTTGGAACTGAACCTAGAAGGATTTTTCTTCCAACACTATCTATCTATCTATCTATCTATCTATCTATCTATCTATCTATCTATCTATCTATCTATC
>WNWU01000011.1:17756568-17784715 GCA_012654045.1 Ptyas mucosa | reverse complement strand
ATATATATATATATATATATATATATATATGCTTGTACATGTACATGTGCCTGTGCATAAAAAGCAGAACCTATGCATTACCTCAGCTCCTTCAACCCTCTCTGGACAAAGAGAGCATATGAGATCACCCAAGCAGTTCCCCTTATGGTTCCTCTTCACTATGAGAACACAAGACAGCAGTCTGTCAACTTCGAACTGAACCTGTCAGCAGCCATCTTTCTGTTCCTCAGTTGACACACAGAGGGGGAAGTGGGGAAGGAGGTTGGAATGCCATATTAGACACAACAAAGAGCTTTCGCCTGAGAACCTCTCTCTACTGGTCTACAGTCATCTCTACTGGCAAAGTAAGGTTGAGGAAGGCAGTGCCTGAAGAGCCCACCAATTGACCCAATTGGCCAGTGTGACTTGTGTCACTTGGAGATGGGGTTATTTCCTAGTCTAATTATACAGCAACCACAGGAAAGATTTAGATTTGGTTTTTCATTGAAGCTGCACCGATATGATACTCATTAAAGAAGATCTTTGAGAAGGAGCCAAGTCTCAGAGTTCTGATTTGCTTGACTTTGTTACTTGGAGCCATGACACAGTCCTTGGAAGTAGGAGAATTGGGAGATAAGAGGATTTGCCATAATTGCTTCAGTCACAAATGGAAACTCTTTCAAGGATACTAAGTTTGTATTTTCTTTATTAACCACTTACACAAATTGTCCATTAACTGGGACAAAACTGCCCATTCAGAGAAACCAAACACCTTCAAAATGACAAGACTGCAAACACCAGGTGAGTAAAGATATATATTCTATAACCTTTAAGAATTTAAAATAAATAGCAAAAAGGAAGTAATGGTTTTGGCTATAGAAAATTTTAAACAGATTAAGCAATTCTGGGAAGCTTATAACAATCATAAAGGCAATAATAAAACAAAAAATAAAACAAAAACCCGTGCTGTCATTGTCCCCCTTAGGATGCCCCACTGCAGGGTTAGCTATACTCCTTCCATGGCTTCTCATATAATCATATAATCCCAATGCCTCAGTAAAAAAAAAAACAGACTTTCCAAAAGGCTAGAAGAGTGGTGGCCTGTTGAATCACTAACAGAGAGTGGAGAGAAATGGGGGAAGTAAAAAAAAAAGGCATGCTTCTAAGGTCCTGTTAAATGGAAAAAAATCAGGAAGACATCCTGGTGTGTGCCCATCCTATGTGATCTAGTGGGATATGCAAATATTCTTAGGGAAAGGTGGCCCTGCAAATAACTAAGTCCTGTGCCATGTACAGCTTTTAAGGTGAAACCTAAATTGCACCAGAAAGAAAACTGGAAGCTGGTGCCTGAAATAAAAGTGTAACATGGGTGAACCTGATGACACCATATCTCATGCTATCAGATGTATTCACCTAGCTGATGTTAAACAGGAGAGCTGAAAGACTTGAGTGCTGAAGAATCCCACATTACAGAGGCCTACAGCCTGACCTCTTGTTTCTTACCAATACTGACTGAAACTATCTACAGAGGAAGGAGAACCACTGAAAAAAAAGTACTTATTGTATTTTTTGGACTATAAGACTCACCTTTCCACCCCCCAAAAGGGGGTGAAAATTTAGGTGCATCTTATACACCAAATGTAGCCCTGCCCACCCACTGGCCCCTACCGTTTGGCCTCTGCCTCCCAGAAGTTACCTCCTTGCAGCAAGAAGAAACAGCTCATTTCAGCTTCAGCACAGCCTAATTAGCACAAGTTGATTGGATCGGCCTCCCAACTCTCAGCTGTTTTGCTCTCTTGCATGGGCCTCTGCTGCTTGCTGCAAGGAAGTAAATTGCTGGAGCAGATTTTTTTTTTCTTGTGCTAATCAAGCTATGCTGAAAATGAAAATGAAAGTAAAGCAAGCTGTTTGCTGTTTGCTGCAACGAGGCAAAATTGCTGGGAGGCAGAGGCAGATTTCTTTTTCTTGTTTTCCGCACCAAAAAAGGTAGGTGCGTCTTATACTCTGACAAATACAGTACTGCTCCGAATCCCTAGAGCTGGTCCAGATGGATTCCATGCTTCAAAGCATATCAAAAGCTGCTGAGAGATCCAAGAAAGCCAGGACAGTTGCACTGTCCCAGGCCTACCAAAAGTCATCAGCGAACATGTCCAATGCCATCTCAGTGCTGTACCTAGCCTGAATTCAGACTGAAAAGATTCCAGATAATCTACTTCATCCAGGGCCCTCCTCTGTTACATGCCAACCACCCTCTGTCACTTACTTTAGAAACAAGGGATATTTGTGAACATTTTTTTTTAATAAAGGAGAAATGGTCTCTCTTTGTCATGTTAAATTTTAGGTTTTTGTTTACACTAGGATACCAGGACCACTTTATGCCCTTAAATATGGTTTTGCTTAAAGTTAAGAGTTGATATATGGAATATTGACTTTTATATTCCACATTTATGTATCTTTATGTTAATTGATGCTTTTATTGTAGAGCTCTGTTTGGAAATTTTGCAGACACTTGGTTTGGAGAAGATGTTATTTGTTGGATTTGCTTATAGTAAAGAGATTAGTTAGGAGATGAAGAGCTTTATATTGTTAAGAGGAGATGAAAAGATTATAAAAGTGCTTTCACTTATGTGGAGAGTGGAAAGCTGTTTTCTTAAGGTTTTTTCCTTTATACTTTCTTTTTTTCTTTCACTTTTTTGCTACTTTTTTCTTTTTCTTTTCTTTTTTTAGTTTGTATTATCTTTTATTGCTGTAACTAGAACTTTTCATAAAAAATATTAAAAACTCCACACAAATAGACTTTTATTGCCAGCCTTCCTGATCATTCCAGAAATGGAATATACAAACAGGATATACATTGAATAAATAAGTAAACAACCTAAACCCCATGATATTTGAAAAGCAATGTATCATTTTAAGAATGACTGGTTATTTCTCATCCAGTCCTTTACAATAAAACAATGTTGCTTTGAGAAAATATATTCATTTTATCTGCATTTAAATTTGTCCTTTTTTTCCTTATGCAAACATCCGTGGCAATATCCTGTGACTGAGACATCAGTGTGAGACATCAATGTCCTATTTTCACATAAAATTAGGAGGACTGATTGTCAGCAAAGGGGAATGAATTTTCACTGCCTGAACATGTCAAGAACGAATTTATGACAGGAATAAAAAGCTTTTCTTTGTAAATGTGCAAATTTGATTTCTTCTTATAAGGGTCTTCAATTTGTCCATCCTGCTGCTCTTTTTTTTTTAAGTTGAGCCAATATTTCCAACTTCTTTGTGCTCAATATAATTTCTGCAGTTGAAATGAAAATTCAATCCTCCCCTACACCTTGTTTTGGTTGCAAATATATCTTACTAACCACTGAAATGTTTTGTCAAGAACTAAACAGACCTCAAAACAATAAATGTAGGACTTCTGTTACATTACACAAATAATCTTTTGAATGAAAATAGAGTCATATTTTTTCTCGCTAGAGAAAGAAAAAACAATTTTAGTTTTGAGATAATTCCAGAAAACCTTTTGCTTCCCCTATGCTCTTCATTTTCTTTTTATTAACAAAGTATACAATAATGCAAACAGGAGCTCTACCTCTGTTATGAAACAGGCAGAATAACAAACAGACTTGGTTCTGTGAAATATGATGTTCTCTTCCTTTGGCACTGATTAAATATGAAATGCAGACAGCATTATAGAGGCAAAGAAATCTATGGGTAAAACGCATCTCATCAGTTCTCAGCTCGGTCTTTAAAATCCCCCCCTCTCCCAGAATACTGAAATGTTACTGTTGCCTCCCCATAAAATGTCAGCTTTTAAGCCTTCATCTCAAATTTTAAAAAATGGCAAACTAAACTAGCACTCTAACCTAGGTCTTTTGAGATGACAGTTTGACAGGCATCTACCTGGGATCAAACCCCTCTCTTTGCAGTGGGGCTCATGGCTCACTAAAATTGCACCAGCTTGTGCAATAAACAGCATACATCACCATAGCACTAATTTAATTAATAGGTCCCCACTAATTTAGAAGAGCTAATTATCTCACTCTCCTAGAATGTGTATTATTCTCAACAAAAGCCTTAATGAAGATATTTGCTCATCCCCATTGCCATGTTACTTCTTGTATACATGGCTCCTTTCTACCTAGCACTTGAATATTTAATAATTTCTAATTGTCCTGCTTCTTCATTAGCAAGAAAATGGGAAAATAAAACCATCTTTTACATGTTAGTATGGATTCTACATAGAGAAAAAAAAATTCTTCAATATTATTAGCCTTCTAATGAGGAAAAATGGATATTATTCCAAATGGGTGGCTTTCTATCTTGCAAATTACATGCTGAGTAATTTATTTTTACTACTGCAGGATGCCCAGGCATAATGAACATATCTCTCTCTTCTCTTCCTTTGTTACTTCAGTTTATTGTGCAGCTTTCCTCTCAGAAGAAAAGGAACGGCTTCATTATCTGTACTATGAATCTATTCATATTTATAAACCATGATAAAATCCTGACATATTTCTTGTTATGTATTCAGGTACATATTGATTTTTAGTCTATTCTTCTTATACTAGAAACGTGTGATCTATTTTTCCTCCAACAGCATTGTTTTTAGTAAGAAACCAAACCAATTAACACAAACACTGATTCAAGGCCCAAGGGGTTGATTCTGAGTCACCCATAGGTATAATTTCTTGGGAAATGGAGCCATTTAGGTTCTCCGTTAAAAATGCAATTTCAGCTTCTGAAATCCTTGAGTTGGGCCATCCGGTTGGGGCACTATAAATGCTCATTTGGGGAGTATTGAAAAAGCACACTTTTGTATTTGACAACATGATTGAGGTCACCTTTTTGTGGTAATCTAATGAAGATAAATTTTTGAACTGGGAAGACAACTTATTTGTACTCATGCCTAAGACTCCTTTTTTTTTTTTTTGAAAAGGGTTTAATATCTAATTAATTAGGAGTAGCCACAAAGGGCTGCTCTAAAAACACTGATGCATACTCCTGAGCTGTTAGCCCTTTGAGGTAGGGCAGGCTGGGACACAGACTGCAAAGTAACACCAGAACTCTACTTTATGGATAATGGAATCGTGAAAGCCTGACAGATTTCTCTCTTCCCTCTTATACAATTAGAATTGATCACCCCAACCCTATTTGTGTTTTTAGTGGAGTCCTTTGGGACTCCTTCTAATTAATTAGATATTAAAACCTTTTCCAAAAAATGGGGTTCTGAGGCATGAGTACAAAAGGGGCATCTTCCCAAATCAACAATTTATCCATTTCATTTTTTTATTATTAATATCTTCTTTCTTTCCAAGAATTTATGCTCTACCAACAGCCACATTTCTCCTCCAAGGTCATCTCTGGTTCTCCACATCAGTTCAGTAGAAATTTTGAGGATGTGGCTTGGATACATGGGTAATTTACCAATTTACCAAACAGACCTAATTATAATAAAACTCTACTACTATGGAAGTTAATATTGTCTCTCTCTCTCTTTCTCTCTCTCTCTTTCTTTTCTCCATTTATCTGTCTGTCTGTCTATCTATCTATCTATCTATCTATCTATCTATCTATCTATCTCTATCATCTATCTATCTCTATCATCTATCCACCTATCCGCTATCCACTTAATTATAATTTAATTATATTAAATGTGTTAACCTCTTGTTCTGTCCCCTCCCTGCTTCAGAAGCCCAGACAAGCACACACACTCGAACAGGAGTATTCAGAAGTTGTTTATTTACCATCCATAAACAACAAGCTGGCAGCGAGCCCGGGAGAGATAACGACAGCTGTTGTTTTGAGTTGCCACGGCCAGTCCCTGATAAGGCCCCAAGTATTTATATCCAATACACGTTTAAAGAAAACACTTAGCTGCTGCAGTATTTCAGGACACAAGCAGTCAGGGTAAAACTTTGTTCGTCACAAAAGCCAACAAGGTAAGGTCAGCTCCTTTTATACCTTGTGGGGCGTTGGCTTTGTGACTCATCACCTCGTGCTTGGCCCCACCCACTCCTTTGCTGAGCCCGTCTCTCTGATCGTCGCCACCTGGGATTAATCCACTCCCTCTCCTCATTATCGTGTGACTCAGAGGAGCTTTCTTCCACAGGGCTTTCAGCTGGGGCCTGGGGTGGTGCCAAACCAGATGGGCCAGGGGAGGAGGCCCTTGCCTCCTCCTCCTCTTCACTTTCGGAGGATTCTTCCTCCGGAGGTCCGGGCTCGGGAGCCGAAGACACAACACTATCCCCCACCGCAGGGCCCTTCCCCCGGGTCGGGCGGTCAGGATGCGGTCGGGACGGGAACCGGTCATGGAAGTCTCGAATCAGGTCAGGAGCGTGGATGGAGGAGGCATCCTCCCAGGTGAAGTCCTCGGGGCCGTAGCCTTTCCAGGCGATCAAGTACTGGAAACGGCCCTTCAGCCAACGAGAGTCCCGAATGCTGTCCACCTCGTATTCCATGGCCCCTTCCTCCGTGGTGGCAGCAGGAGGAGCAGGGACCGCCGGGCGTCGGAGGGAGCTTGACGGGGCCTCGGGAACCAGAAGGGAACGATGGAACACGGGATGGATCCTCATCGAGCGGGGCAAGGTCAAACGGTAGGCCACCGGGTTGATGACCGCCTCGACGGGGAAGGGACCAATGAACCGGTGGTCCAGTTTCCGTACCGGGCGGTCCGTCGGGAGGTGCTTCGTCGACAGCCACACCCGGTCTCCCACGGCCAGTGGTGGCGTGGCCCGTCGAGAGCGGTCGGCGACCCGTTTGTAATCCTCCTTGGCCTGGATCAACTGCCGTCGCACCAGCTGTTGCATGGCGTGCAGCTCAGAGAGGAAGTCCCGGATGTCGGGAACAGGGGAGTCCGACATGGTCAGGGGGAAGAGCCGCGGGTGGAATCCCAGGTTGGCGTGGAACGGGGTGTCCTGGGTGGAGGTGTGCTGAGAGTTGTTAAAGGCGAACTCCGCGAGGGGAAGGAACTCAGCCCAGTTGTTCTGCTGCTCGTTGACCACACAGCGGAGGTACTGCTCCAGTATCCCGATGACCCTCTCGGTCCCCCCGTCTGTCTCCGGATGGTGCGCCGACGACAGACACACCTGCACCTCCAGCGCGGCCATGAGGCTCCTCCAGAAGCGCACCGTGAACTGCGACCCGTGGTCGGAAACCACCCGGTCCGGCAGGCCGTGGAGACGGAAGACATGCTGTAGAAACAGGCGAGCCGTGGTGCGGGCCGACGGCAGTCCTCAGCACGGAATGAAGTGGGCCATCTTGGTCAGCACGTCGATGACCACGAGGACGGTGGTGAAGGTGGCGGAGGGTGGCAGGTCCATCAGGAAGTCCATGGAGATGGCCCCCCACGGTCTCTCCGGAGTCGGCAGCGGATGTAGGAGCCCAGGAGGTCGGCCGGACGCAGTTTTGGCTCGGCGGCACGTCTCGCACAACGTCACATACCCGAAGACATCGTGCCGGACCCGAGGCCACCAGAACGTCCATGTGACCAGGTGCAGCGTCTTGAAAAAACCAAAGTGCCCCGCTGCCCGATTGTCGTGGCACTGCCGCAGGACGAGGGCACGGAGCGGACTCGTGGGCACATACAAGCGGCCCCGATGTTTCAGCAAGCCCTCCTCCAGAGCAAGCCGACGTCCGCTCTCCGCTGCTGGGACCAGTCGTCCAGACGCTGCGCTTCCCGCACCTGCGCCCGCAAGTCCACCGGCTCCTGGACAGCAGCCAAGGAGTCCGTCGGCAGCACCGTCCATGGAGGAAGGGGGTCCTGTAGACCGGAGTACTCTGGCTTGCGGGAGAGGGCATCCGCTCGCTGGTTGTGGCCGCTCGGGATGTATGTGACACGGAAGTTGAACCGGGCGAAGAACAGCGACCACCGGATCTGCCGCTGATTCAACTTCCGAGCCGTGGTGAGATGCTCGAGGTTCTTGTGGTCGGTCCGAACCTCCACCGGACGCCGGGCCCCCTCCAGATGGTGTCGCCACGCCTCGAAGGCGGCCTTGATGGCCAGCAACTCTTTCTCCCAGATAGTATAGTTGCGCTCGGACGGAGAGAGTTTCCGCGAATAGTAGGCGCAGGGAAAAAGAGTGCCGCTGTCCGCCGAGGCCTGGAGGAGCACCGCCCTGACCGCCACATTAGACACGTCCGTTTCGACCACAAACGGACGACGGGGATCGGGGTGCCGCAGGATGGGTTGCGTAACAAAGGCCCGCTTGAGAACCTCGAAGGCCTGCTGCTGCGCGAACCCCCACGCAAACGGGATCTTCTTCCGAAGGAGTTGGGTCAGCAGCAGGGTCAAGGTGGCAAAGCCCGGTATAAAGGTCCTGTAATAGTTCGCAAAACCCAAGAGCCACTGAACGTCCTTCACCCAACGAGGAGACTCCCAGGTGCACAAGGCCTCGACCTTACGTGGGTCCATCGCGATGCCCTCGGGGGTGATGATATGGCCCAGGAACTTGATCGATGTCTGGAAAAACAGGCACTTCTCCAGCTTGGCATAGAGCTGGTGCTCCCTCAGACGTTGCAAGACCCGACAGACGTGCTGGACGTGGCTGTCCCGGGACGGAGAGTATATTAAAATGTCGTCCAAATAGATGACCACGAAATGGTCCAGCATGTCCCGGAAAATGTCATTCATCAGGTGCTGGAAGACGGCGGGGGCGTTGGTCAACCCGAACGGCATCACCAAAAACTCGAAATGTCCATAGCGAGTGCCGAACGCCGTCTTCCACTCGTCCCCCTCTCGCATCCGCACCAAATTGTAAGCCCCCCGGAGGTCGAGTTTCGTGAAAATGGAGGCCTCCCGCAGCCGCTCCATCAACTCCGGTATGAGCGGCAAGGGGTAACAGTTCCTCACCGTGATGGTGTTCAGCCGGCGGTAGTCGCAACACATGCGCAAATCCCCTGTCTTTTTCTTGACAAAGAGGACGGGGGCCGAGACGGGCGACGAGGAAGGCCGGATAAAGCCGCGGGCCAAGTTTTTCTCCAGGAAGTCCCTGAGGGCGGCCAACTCCGGCTCCGACATGGCGTACAAGCGCCCGACCGGGAGCGGCGCGTCGACCTGCAGGTCCACGGCACAGTCGTAGGGCCGATGCGGGGGTAGTCGATCCGCCTCCCGCTCGCTGAAGACGTCCGCGAAGTCTGTCAGCTCCGACGGCAAAACTACGGCCGGGGCGGAGACAGCCTGTCCGGCGCAGGTGTGGCGGATGTGATCCATGCACTGGAGACCGGTAAATGACACGCCATTCTGCGACCAGGTGATTTGAGGGTCGTGGGTCCGCAGCCAGGCCATCCCCAGGACCACGGGTAGGTGCAAGTCCGTCGCCACGTAGAACCGGATGGCTTCCTCGTGATCCCCCATGACGAGGCGCAACGGCTGGGTGGCATACTTGATGGGGCCGGACAGCAACTCCCGGCCGTCGATGGTCTCTACCCTCAGCGGAGGGTCCACCGGCACCACGGGGATGTCGTAGTAATCCACAAAGACCCGATCCATAAAATTTGTGGTGGCCCCCAAGTCCACCAGCGCATGGGCCTGAATCCCCTCCTTCCGATCTGCCACCCACACCTGGGTGTCCAGAACCAGGTGCCGAGGAGACCCCGAGTCCACGTCCGCCGTTTCCGGCGGCGCCTTGGTCTGTGCCCGGCCTAGGGTTTCCCCTAGGTCGGGCGTGCTCCGTTTCCCGACGGAGCCAATCGAGAGTCAGGGCCGGGCGTGGGCGCCCCGCCTCGCTTCCAAGGACAAGAAGCAGCGAAATGTCCGGGCTCCCCACAGTACAAACACAACCCGCCTAGGCGTCTCCGGCTGCGCTCCTGGGCCGTCAGGCGGGGTCGAGCCACTCCAAGCTCCATGGGTTCCTCCGCAGGGATCACCGGACGCGGAGCGGGCCACGACGCTGGAGGTATGGGCCGCGGGGGTGCAGCTGGCCAGGTGGCTCCTGGGGGGCGCGTCGAGACCGTCGCCGTTGGAAGCGATGGTCTATCCGCAAGCACTGCTCCACCAGCGCGTCCAGGGTCTGGGGTGCTTCCACCCTCACCAGCTCGTCCTTTACCATCCATAAACAACAAGCTGGCAGCGAGCCCGGGAGAGATAACAACAGCTGTTGTTTTGAGTTGCCACGGCCAGTCCCTGATAAGGCTCCAAGTATTTATATCCAATACACGTTTGAAGAAAACACTTAGCTGCTGCAGTATTTCAGGACACAAGCAGTCAGGGTAAAACTTTGTTCGTCACAAAAGCCAACAAGGTAAGGTCAGCTCCTTTTATACCTTGTGGGGCGTTGGCTTTGTGACTCATCACCTCGTGCTCGGCCCCACCCACTCCTTTGCTGAGCCCGTCTCTCTGATCGTCGCCACCTGGGATTAATCCACTCCCTCTCCTCATTATCGTGTGACTCAGAGGAGCTTTCTTCCACAGGGCTTTCAGCTGGGGCCTGGGGTGGTGCCAAACCAGATGGGCCAGGGGAGGAGGCCCTTGCCTCCTCCTCCTCCTCTTCACTTTCGGAGGATTCTTCCTCCGGAGGTCCGGGCTCGGGAGCCGAAGACACAACACCTCTCCCTCCCTCTCTCTCTTTCTCCCCTCCTCCCTCTCTCCCTTTCTCCCCCCCTTCCCTCCTTCCCCCTCCCTCCCTCCCTCTCTCTCTCTCTCTCTCTCTCTCATTTCTTTGTTGCTGCTTGCTGCCATTTTTTCATGCTGGCCTGGTGATCAATTCTCTTTTACAAGAAAGTATTTTCTAATGTACAGGCTCCTTATTTCTCAATTAGTTAACTAAACTCTCAACTAAACTCTAATTAGTTCCAATTCTTACAGAATTAATGTATGATATACCAGCAAAATATATAGCTTTCAAAAATGTTTCCAAAGACCCAATGAGTTTTGAATTGTAAAATGTTGAACATACACACTGCACTTTCTTAAAGAGCTGAAGATATGCCCTCAGCTTACAGCCAGTCATGATGTGATTTACAGTTTGACATGGGACCCTGCAGTCACACTGAGGGGAGAATATCAAGCCCGATTTATACAGAGAGTCCAACAGTCACCATGTGAGGCATGAATCCTATCCTGGATTATCTGTTCTGCCCCAGCTACGGACCCCAAAGAACGCAGCATACACAAACTCTATACAAAGCTTATTTTACTCAAATAACTTAGTCTTTATCAACCAAAAGGCTGTTAATAAACTGTCTTAACAGCATACCAGAATTCTAAGATGAGGTAATCACAGTCTTACTAGAGTTGGCAGAAAGCCCAGAAATAATTTTGCAGAGAATCCAGATGCGAAGTAGAGTGATCTAAAGTTGCTCCCTACAGCTTGCTGCAAGCGGCATTCCTCCTTAAACAGGCTAAGGGAGTGGCCAATTAGCCCCAAGCCTTACTCTTGAGGAGACCTCCTCCTGAGGAGCCACTCCTGCCTTTTGGCAGCTCTGCGCACCTGTGCATTGAGAAGAGGCTCCTCCTCTTTGTCCTCTTCACTTAAAGGAGCTTCTGGAGCTTCTGAAGGCCATGGCTGAATCCCTGCCTCTGGCACCACATCTTCTCCAGCCTCCTCACTGTCCGACTCGAGCACCAGCTGCACAGGCTGCTGGCGCAGCACCACACCAGCCTCCTCATTGTGGGAATCAGCTACAATCTGCACAGGCCACTGACGGGCCACAACAATTATCCATTGCTGACATGGTAGTTCAAAGCCTGACACTTTTTTTGTGGGGTCATTTATATGTCTTTATATAATTGGATGTTCAGCAACCCATCTTTTTTTCCATTGAGAATTGATGTTAAAGTTGTTGGGCAGATGTTGTGCGAGTGCCAGTGGGGGGCTTCCTGGATTTGAATCTTCCTGCTGATAAATGAGGAAGATCGGCATGCACTGGTAGGAGTGAGTTGTTCATAATTGTTCTGTATTCTATCACTAGTGCATCTTGCCTTCATAAAGCAGGCGGTGCTATATGGCTCAGAACAGGAAGCCAGCAAGTTGGAGTGATCAGTGTTCTTGTTCAGTTTCTGCATATTACACAGCCATCTGGTGATATTTTTATACTATGGAAATAAGCAATAGTACCACTACTATCTGCATACTGAGATACTATTAAAATTCAGCTCAGAAGTTAATTAAGAAACTAGTATGTGGTGGAGGGGATAGTGATAGTGGTGATGGAGAATGTGGTGATGGGGAGGGAGGAGGAGGAGGGGGAGAACAAATCGAAAGTTATCTAAAAAAATGTGTGCAGGATTTATCTTTTCTTTGATTCGGACGTATTGAATACGTTTAACGTGACCTTGAGACTCTCTTTTAAAAGACACATTGCAACTCTTTCAAAAGCAATTGTTAAAAAGTACAACAAGCATGATTTCCCAGCTTTGCTCCACTAGCCACAAAGAGGTTTCAGCAGCAGCCAACATCGCTCTCCTCCTTATGGCTTATGTGCAAAGCAAAAATTATATATGAGCTTTTCGGAACATTCCAAACTAGTGGCTGGGAATGCGTAGAACATTAGCACCTTGCTGCTATTTAATTTTCAGCCTCAAAGAACTTAGGCATTCTCTTCTAGGCTCAGGCGAGAGCAGGAATCCAAGGCCTAAACACAGTTGGCTATTTTCTTAGCCTCGGAGATTTGTCTCAGCATTCTTAATGGGAAGTAAAGTGTTTGTGTGTGTGTGTATATGCGTACATGCATGCGTGCATGGAGGAACTCTGCCATTCTTTTGCATAAAAGAGGGATTGTCATCCTGTCTGTGTGCCATGGCATTTCTATTATTATTATTCAGCGAAGAATATGGCGCATTTACATTGCTGAATATAAGCAAGCAGGTTATAGTATCGTGACAACTAATCTGCTTTTCACTAAGCCTACCGTGAACCTTCAAGCTCAGCTGTATTCTTTATTGCCTTTGTGTTTGTCATTGTTTGAGAAATGGCAGGCTTTGCTGCCTACAGACGAGCAATAGCTAATGGAACAAATCCAAGCATAGTAGAATGAATGGAGGGAGCAAACAATAGGAAGTGCCATTAGGTCAGGAAGGCATTTTTGGGTGGCTGGGAAAGAAAAATCACCAATTAAGGCAGCTACTTTTTCTGCACTCTTTGGTCTGATGGAGGCTTCGTGTTCCATCCAGCTGCAAGCAAGCAGGAGTTCAGATGGTTGATTATTTCTATATTCTCAGTACATTTTAAGGGAAGACATCTGTACCGGCTGAATTTCTTTCTATCATACAGCTACTGAAGACAATAAAATAGGTCAGTGTAGCATGGAATAGATCCTAGAGTATACCACTGGGATGCACAGTGAGGGAGAGAAATGCCTTAAAACTACATCTAATATAGACAGATAGAAGCAGAGATGGATAGTTTGAAAAATGGATTTAAAAATAGGGTTATATGCATGGATATTAACATGCGTAGTATTTATTGGATAAAAGCATAGTGGTCTGAAAGTTTTCATATCCTTTCTCTTGTCACGGTCTTTTCATTGAGATTTCAATTTACAATAATATCTCAGGCCTGTAAGGATGAGAAGGTCTATTAGGATGATCTAGTCCCAGAGATTCATAAATTCCTGAAGACTCTGGAGGATTTTCTGTCTCTCAATTCTAGAATTGGTCAGAAAAATTTGATGATGACCAGGGTGATTCATCTAATTGCTCCTGGATGATTCCTGTAGAGACTGAACAGCTCCCTCAGAGCCTGCTTTGAAAAGAAGAGTTTCAGAATAACTGAAAAAATAGTCCAACTGCTGTAGTTAAGATATGTTCCTTTCCAACACTAATACAAAGCACAAGACTGTGATTTCTCAGAGATACATATACTATATTATTCTGAAATGTGTTTGAATATTAGTATCAAATCAACAGCCTAACTATATTATTCTATACTTCCATGTAGGAAGCATCAAAGTGCGTCCATGGTGAAAGCTGCTTCTTGTCTATTAGAAAGCTTATGATCCACTTACAAGTGTGGTATCTGATTTAGTTTAGTTAGAAGGATATCTGGAATGATGGTATTGAATGCCGAGCTGAAGTCTACAAAAAGAACCCTTGCATAGGTCTTTGGAGATTCAAGATGTTGTAGGTTGTAGTACAGAGCCATATTAATAGCATCATCTGCTGATCTATTTGCTCAGTAGGCAAACTGGAAGGGGTCTAATAACAGGTTGTAGTACAGAGCCATATTAATAGCATCATCTGCTGATCTATTTGCTCAGTAGGCAAACTGGAAGGGGTCTAATAACAGATCCGTGATGGTTTTCAAGTTGCCCAGCGCTAACCTTTCAAAGATTTTCATAACTATGGACATCACTATTGCCTAGGAGACAACAGCCCAGTTGGGGGCTTCTTTCATGTCCCGTTAATGTGCCCACCAAAATGGTATCTATTTACTCATGTTTGCACCCTTTCGAACTGCTAGGTGGACTGAAGCTGGCATAAATGACGGGAGCTCACCCTGCCACACAGTAGCACTTGGGCTTCGAACGTAGGCTTGCAAATTGTCAACTCAACTTCTTAACTATGTGAGCCACTGTGCTCCCTAATGAGACGTACCTATATATGTATGTATTTTTTTTTCAATTTAAGTGCTACATGACTTCAAATTGACTCTGGGTAGCTCATAATACAAGCACTGTATAACAATCTACATCAGTGGTCCCCAACCTTTCTGACTTTGTGGATTGGTGGTGGCAGGGGAGGGGGAAGGGGATAGTTTGTGCACCACTTGCACAAATGCAGCTTCATACATTCACATGCTTGCCTGCTGCTTGTATGGCCTGGTTCCCAACTGCATAGATCAGGGGTTGGGAACCTCTGACCTCCATAATAGTAAACAGATTGAAAATCTGCTCAGCACATAAAGCAATATCATACATTAATAGGGGTCTGCAAACTTAAACACTCAAAGAGCCATTTGGACCCATTTCCCATAAAAAAGAAAACACTGGGAGCCACAAAACCTTGGTGGGCATGGCCAATTCGACATCACTCACTTTCACCAGTCACATGACCCCCCCCTTACCCACGCCTACCCAGCTGGTCATTAGGGCAGAGAACCAGTTGTTAAAAAACAATGGGAACCACAAAACCCTTTTGCCATCTCTCTCTCTCTCCCTCCCTCCTCCTCCCTCTCTCCCCCCCTCTCTGTATCTCTCTGTCTCTGCCCCGGCTGCTTCTCCATCCCCTGCCGTTGCCCTTACCTTCTCAGGCCAGGTGAGGAGTGACTGGGAGGGGAGGTCGAGGGGTGGGATCATCCAACAGGAAGCCACAGCAGAGGACCCAAAGAGCCGCATGCGGCTCTGGCGCCACAGGTTGCAGACACCTGCACTAATAGATGTTACAACCAGTGGTGAAATCCAATTTTTTTTCCCTACAAGTTCTGTGGGCGTGGCTTGGTGGGCATGGCAGGGGAAGGATTTTGCAAAATCTCCATTCCCACCCCACTCCAGGGGAAGGATACTGCAAAATTTCCATTCCCTCCCCACTCCTGGGCGGAGGATATTGCAAAATCTCCATTCCCACCCCACTCTGGGGCCAGCCAGAGGTGGTGTTTGCCGGTTCTCCAAACTACTTAAAATTTCCACTACCGGTTCTCCAGAACCTCTTAGAACCTGCTGGAGTTCACCCCTGGTTACAACCCCTAGCTAAAGAATTGGAGAAAAACCCTCTAGACTGCCATCTGAGTAGAAGCTGCCCAGATTTCATGAGGAATCTCATTCCGAAGGATAGTTTCCACCATATAAAAGTTATGCTTCTTGGGTCCTAAAAGATGTCACAGTTTAATTAAGGGGATCCAGACAAACTCACCCTGTTGATCTGAATTGGACAAGCAGATACTACTGAAGACAGACGATACCTCAAATAGCCATGTAAGAAAGGTGCAACTGGTGCATCAGGTGAAAGTGTGCAAAGGTCATCCTGGCCACAGTTACCACCTAGTTATCCCTGATGCTCAACTTGGAACTGATGAATAGTCTCACTCAGTAGTTGATAAGTACTAGTATGTTCTTTTGCTTCTCTCAAATCCCCAGCAAGGAAGAAGGCATTGTTACATTTCAGAGTGCTCCTTTTAGTTTTATCATTGTATCTTTCAGCTTTTAATATCCAGTATCTTTTCATACAGGTAGTCCTCAACTTACAACATTTGTTTAATGACCATTTGAAGTTACAATGGCACTGTAAAAATGTTCCACTTAATAGCAGTTTCCCATATTGCTTCTTACTCATTTTATTCCTTATTTGTTTGAGCATTTACTGAAAAAAAGGAAGCATTGGAAATGAGATAAGGACAAATGTATAGACTGAAGGATTAGGAAAACAAAGACATTTGAAGTAAATAAAAGTTCCTATTCTTCTATATACACAAAAGATATGTGTAAGTTTTGCCTGGCTGAATCAGTCATATTTTTCATCCTTCAAATTTTTTTTATCTTTTCTTCTTTTCATGGATAATAAAACGAATAAAAAATTAGCAAATATCTTGGCAGAAACAGCTGGACTTTTTCTCCAAAGGTCTTGTGCACCATGCAAAGCATGAAAAATCCATGGAAGCCAAGTAAATTTGTCAAAATTTAAGGCAGATCCCTTCAATTGGCAGAGCAGTCTTGTCCTCTGTGTTGCAGTATAAAAATAAGGCAATACCCTCTAAAGAGCCAAGAGGAGCTGAAGCTACAAGAAGCCAGCTAAATAGCAGGAGACAACTTGACCATGAACATAAGCTAAAATAGCACCAGGGGTGGGTTCTAAATTTTTTTACTACCGGTTTCTGTGGGCGTGGCTTATTTTGTGGGTGTGGCTTGATGGTCATGTGACAATTCTTTAGGATTTAGCAGAGGTACTGGTCTACCAGGCTTTTAACTGCTTGCAGAGCTGTACCGATCTACCCATTTATTTTTTGCAGGCACTGGTCTACCCATTTATTTTTGCAGGCACTGGTCTACTCATGTATTTTTGCAGGCACTGATCTACTCATGTATTTTTGCAGGCACTGGTCTACTCATCTGTTTTCTTTTAACACTGATCAGCTGTAGGGCGGCCCTTTGAAACCCCGCGGCAAGAGTTTAAACAGTTTTTTTCCCTCTAGTCATCAGCTGAGACTCAGGAGGCAGCAATAGATTGTGGGTGGGGCCAAATAAAAGGTAAGAATAACGCGGGGGCTGGGGGGCGGGGGATGGGGAATGGTGCGGGGGTGGGGTGGGGTGGGGCAGAACCAGTTCGGGGATGTCATATCGTCACCGCTACCAGTTCGGGAGAACCAGGCCAAACCGGGAGGAACCCACCACCGAATAGCACCATCTTAAATAACTTACTGGAAGGTGAGCTGTCTTTGACCTGTTATTTCTGTCAAGCATCATTAATCACAAACTGGCCCTAGACAAGCCTTGAAATAAACTAAACTAGTACATGTACTTTTCTAAATGTATATTTGACATAGAACTCAGACACCCTCATGATCTAATGATTTAGTAATGTGCATGCTCACAAATATTATAATGATGCTGATGAACGAAGCATAAAGTTTTCTATCAAGCTGAAGAGCACTTGGTGGGTTTGTTTGAGTTTTACTGTCAAAGGTTGTAACACACCATTGTTCCTTCAGGTAAAGTCAAAAGAGTGAAGCTTCCATTATTTCTTTGATTGTCTTGTTTTGCTGTTGTTGTTGTTGTTGTTGTTGTTCTTGAGATCTCTGGATTGGATCCATCTTCTTTATTGGGATAGTTGCTATACCTGCAATCTGAGTAATTTTGAATTTAACTAAATGGCAGACTTGAACAAAGGTGTCCCCAGAGAAGCTTGAAAAGTCAAGATGGCAGGCCTGACTGCATCAAAGTCCTATCACTTTTAATATATGAGGCATGAAATACTGTAAACAAGGGATAGGACTTTGATCATCTGGTCATGCCCGCCATCTTGAATTGTCTGACACCCCTCTCCTTACAGATACTTCTGAACTCAGTGCATTTTATTGCATTTCAGTTCTTGGATTTTTTTTAATATCAGTGTTTCAAGATGATGATGATGATGATAATAATAATAATAATAATAATAATAATAATAATAATAATAATAGGGTGAATAAACATTCCAAAATAGCCAGGACCATTTATGTCATCTTTTTTGGAGGAAAGAGTGGGTTGCTTTTATTTGAATAAATTTAAAATTTTTATTGCAATGAATGTTTCATATACACATTATTTGAGGGGGTGGGGAGAGCTCAGGCCCAAGGCTCCTGTATTACAAGGCTGTTCCAGGATTAAAATAAGTTAAAAGACAAGTTAATTGCATGGTTCCCTTCTTCTGAGAAAGAAATGACTGTGGGTTTCTATGACAACTACTTGCAATGTGGCCTATTAATGCAGAAACAAATAATGAGACAGATCCCTTTGAGATAAAATATACAAGTAGGCTTTTAAAAGATATATTGTGTGCTTGACTTTTTACATGAAGTCTGATCTCATGATGAAAAGAAAACTCCTACTGGGTTTTCTTCTGAAGGAAGCAGAAAGCAAAGAAATATTAAAATCGGTATTAATATCATATATTCATTCAGCTTGTCTTTACTTGTGCTCATTTCCTTATGTTGCACACATAGATATGTTTCCTTAAGCAAACCAGTTTCTTATGAGATTGGAAGCTTTCTTAATGGGAACTGTAGCTAACATAGAAAGAACTAAGGAAGTAAGGAAGAGGTTTCTTTGGCTCTGTTTAGATACATAGTAAAACAATTGTCCTTGGACCTATAAAATAAATTTTGAATTGAAGTTATTGTGGGGACACAATTATTATTGCAGCATGTAATAACTTTACAATTACAGCCAATAAACAGAATGATATTTTCTTGTCCTTCTCCCTTATGACTGAATTAATGGTGAGTAAAGTTGAGGAGATCAATCCTGACTGCTCTTTAGAAGGCCAGATCCTAAAGATGAAACTCAAATACTTTGGCCATCTAATGAGAAGGAAGGACTCACTGGAGAAGAGCCTAATGCTGGGAAAGATTGAGGGCAAAAGAAGAAAGGGACAACAGAGAACGAGGTGGATGGATGGAATCACTGAAGCAGTAGGTGTGAGCTTAAATGGACTCCAGAGGATGGTAGAGGACAGGAAGGCCTGGAGGAATGTTGTCCATGGGGTTGCGATGGGTGAGACACAGCTTCACAACTAACACAACAATAACAAAGTTGAATAATTTGCTTCTTGCCATTGTGAGTCCTCTTTGCTGGTTTCTAGTAAGAGAACAATGTCCTCATTTGGTGGCTCTATGTTGAGTAGGAAATCAGTAGCTGGTGGTGCTCCATAGGGGCAGTGTTAGTCAATATTTTTTATTACACATTTTTTTTTCCTGTGTAATGCAGAAGGCTGAATTAGACTTTTTTAGGTGTACATTCAAACCATACAATTCTATGACTCTCTAGGTAGATCTGTGCCCTGATATCTTGAAGGTAAAGAGGAAATGCTGACCTGAATCAGGCTCCCATGCTCCCCAGCCAAAATGCCTCTGGAAGACTGTGCAGGAATCAGAAGGCTGAGTATTCCAATATCAGCTCAGGATGTAGACAGTTCCATTCCCTACAGCCAACCGACAGCCACTATCAACAAAATGGTGAAGTATATTAGATTCTACAGAAAAGCTATCACATTTTGTTATGTTTTTATGGGGGGAAACACTGCTATAAAACCTGAATAGCTATGAGTGCCTTAAGATTGTATTCTTTTGTGGATGTAATGAAGATGAAATAGAAAATTGGGGTCAAGTCAAAAAGCCCCTTACCCAAACACATCATCCAGAGAAAATAAAGCATTAGCTCAACTATAAATCCATTAGACGCAAGGAATGCTCAGGCTAAGGGATGTTGCAATAGTGAATAAGTTAACCACAAAAAAAATATTAATGAGGGCAAAGCTAAGGAAAAAACAAATAGCTGTGGAAACTCAAGGCTTTTAGATAGTAGCTAGAGAAATGTTTAGGTATGTTTTTCAACTCTTTGTTTTAGCTCAAGGGTCCCCTTGTCCTCAGAACCATTATCTATCCTTCCTCAGCTCATTACCATACACATTGACACGCATATTCTACAACCCAATCAATGAACCAGAAGCTAATTATATTATATTCTGCATACGTCTCTAAAGAGAGACCGTAACCCATCTCCCCTTTAGGTTTATCATTGCCTCTGGTACTGATCAAGAAACCAGTTTGTGCTTCAGTGAAAGTGTGCTGATCTCTGGTTTAAATGAACTCAGAAATCCTCCCACAAGGACAATATGAAAAACACAGTAGAAAAAAAGGGCTTGCTGATTATGGGAGGAAGGGAGGAAACATGGCATGGACAATACATGCCCTCATCTCCTGCTTTTATAATGTATGGACCCACTTTTACTTGGAGGGTGTTGCTGTGGATTAAACAGTGGCATGGAATTTGTTAGATGTGCTGCAGAAGAGGACAAAAGGGGAGAATGAACGACCAGAGGTTGAGATGTGGGCAGCTGTGTCATAGAGTGAGACGGGATAAAGAGAGTGTCAGAGGAAGAAAGGATGCAGCAGCAGTGTCCCCTATCAGGAACCAACAAGATTGCCATTAGCAGAATTTAGCAAACAGAGATTATTGTTGTCAACAGTAAGGAATAACATTGTAATAAATCTGGCCAGGCCAAGCAACACCAATCTCTCAGGACCAAAAAAAGCAGGACCATCTGAGCCAATGGCCAAAGCATCAAGTCAGAGGTGACTCCACAGCTCAGCAGCTACCAGGACCTGCAGCAGCAAGAAATCCAGTGGAAGCACTGTAGGAGGTATTGAGAATGGCCCTGGAAAACAGCAAGAAGAGCCTCCATCAAGATAACCCAAAGCAATTAAGA
The DNA here is from genome assembly GCA_012654045.1 of Ptyas mucosa. Classification (NCBI taxonomy): domain Eukaryota; kingdom Metazoa; phylum Chordata; class Lepidosauria; order Squamata; family Colubridae; genus Ptyas; species Ptyas mucosa. Next base: position 17,763,897 of record WNWU01000011.1, on the reverse strand, counting down.
ACCAATGTCCTATAAGTCGGATAAGCACAGTGAGAGTCTACATCAAGACAATAACTTGAAAAAACGTCTCAGACAAGCCTTTTCCTAATTCACCCAAAGATAAAGGAATGGGTGTAAAAGCACAATCAAACCTGCAATAGTCTGTTAATAAAATGCAACCAAATTACAATAAAGGTGGTTCTGACTTAAATTGCATTGGTTCCTTAGTTTGGTCTAACCTGTAGGACTGACCTCAATTTTGCAAGTCTTTAAATTCTCATAAAAATAAAAAAAGAAATAAAAAGGAAGCTAGCATCATCTTTATTGCGATTGCAGTGAATATGTGAAGCCCGGAGTTGACATTGTTGCAATTCTCCATGCTTTGTTTCAGGATTGCAGTTGTTTAATTATCTGCCTTAGTAACATCATCAGTGCAGGAATGTTTGGTAGGTTTTATACATCCTTCGGTCTTGCCTGATCTATGTTTGAATGGGGTGGATGTTGTTTTGAAACTAACTGATTCATTGTTGGTAGATCATTAATTTGACTGATAAGGTCAAGGTTAAGAGAACATCTCTCCCTGGAAGTTTCTACCCATTCAATGTAGTCTGGCAGGATGGGGCATGCTTCTGGTCTGTTGGCTAAGGAATGGTAGTTGGCAGGACCCTTTTCTGCAATAATAGCAAAAGCAATAGCAATAGCACTTACACTTATATACCACTTCATATTGTTTTTACAGCACTCTCTAAGTGGTTTACAGAGTCAGCATATTGCCCCCAACAATCTGGGTCCTCATTTTACCAACCTTGGAAGGATGGAAGGCTGAATCAAGCCTTGAGCCGGTGAGATTGAACTGCTGAACTGCAGCTAGCGGTCAGCTGAAGTAGCCTGCAGTAACCCTGTTGTTTTTTTATTCTACTATAGGAAAAATGAAGGATGGGAAGGTTGATAGTCAGCAATGGGGTGCCTAAAGTCATACAATCACCAGCATGGTTTCATCTGACCTTCAGTTGTATTTATTTGCTTATTTCAATTCTGTTTGGAAAGAAAAACAGAACTCAGAAACCTTTGTAGAGATCAATTTAGATTTCTAATATGAAATAGCCGACCCTTTATCTGTAATTTACTGCTTGAAAGGGAGAGAAAAAGGCATTTAGAAAAAAGAATGTCAGAAAAATGAATGTATATTAACATTCACTTTTGGTTCAGCCCTACTCAACACTGGTTCTCCAGCATATTACCCATGGGGAAATCTAATCTTTGTGAGAATACAGCTGTCCACATTCTTATGCTCCATCCCCAATAATCCTCGTTCTGCATTAGCAAACTTCAAATCCAAAATATATCTGTAAATTAAACATATCTGCATAAATTTCCCTGTTTGGGGGCAGTATATGCTGCACTGTGTTTGCTAATTGTGCAGTTACTGATGCTTTCAATAGTCATTTTGAAAGAGAAATGACACATGCTACAAGTAAAGTTTACCTGGGGTTTGTGGCCAGAAAAGTAAAATATTGCCATCTGATTTTCCTTTACTTTTGAAACCCCTTATCATGTGATACTAAGTCTTAAAATCTGAGATAATGGCTTGAAGATATATGTGCTGCCACTAAATTGCACTGGATCTTGATATGTGGACAGGAATTTGACCAGAGATGGATGTTTCTTTGAGTTGCATAGAAGACAGACAGTTTTAATCATTTTTTTAACAGTATGTTCACAAAATTGAATTATGTTGGCAATACCACATATTGTATCTTTGCTCATATAACCCAGATGTCCACATAGCCCTCTGTATAATTCTGAAGCCTATCTTAAGAATTTTGTTTCTCTATATAAAGCAAGCATTTTTTTAAAAATAAATCTTATAGCGCTCTTCAGTTCAGTGATGGAAATTGAACATCAAGGTGATCAAGATGTTGCTTCTCATTCACTGTGCAATATTCAAATTCACCCCACATGTTAAAATGACTTAATATGAATTTGTGGCATGGGTTATATTTTTTTTAAAGGTGTTTAAATGTTGAATTGAAGATTTTGTGAATAGTCATGTTTCCAAGGGTACCTACTACTTTGTACTTTTATTTGGTGCCAAATGCTTCATCCAACTTCTAAACATGAACAGGAGGATTTTCCCTGCATTTTTTTTTATTTTTATATGTTCATTTGGCCAATTTATATGGCTGCCCAATCAGTGAGACTGAGCAAAGTGCAATAAAATCAAGATTTAAAACATTTCCCAAACCCATTATATAATATACTTTATGCTTTGTGGAAACTGGTGGTACTTACTGGCTGCTAACTTCATATTTAGTGTTTTTTTTAATAAGAAGAGTATATGAAAAGAGATTTGCTTCAGTCTGACCACATGCTATAGAACAGTGATGGTGAACCTTTTCGGCACTGAGTGTCGAAAAAGGAGCACTTTGTGCCTGTTCATGGCACCAAGTGCCGAAAAGAGAGCACTTTGTGTGCACTCGTAAGGACCGCAACCAGGAAGAGAAGCTGCCTGGGGGGTATGCACATGCTGAATAAGGTACTTCCAGTTTCCAGAGCATGCATGCACACCAGCCAGCAAGTATTCCAGTTTTTGGCATGCATACTCATCAGCTGACCAGCTGACCAGTGTGCATGCTCACACCGAAAAATGGAAGACCAGCTCTTCTCATTTCCAGCACTGCTGCACACACAAAGGCCAGCTGATTGTCACATGTGCATGTGCACCAGAAACCCAGAAGAGTAATGGGTGATGCCACGCAAGCCAGGCAACCTAGCTCCATGTGCCACTTCAGGCACACATGCCAGACGTTCACCGTCACGGCTCTAGAATAAATTAGTAATGTCCCATAAGTCCATTACAGATCTGAAATGAAAAACCTATTCAGGTATCACTATTTATTCAGTTGAATCTCCCCTTATGCTAACAGTCTGTTGGCTTCTGCCTCTTCTCCTATTCTCTCTCTGTGTGTGAGTTTGTGTGAAAAATAAAAATCTCTAAGGACTTAAGAAATTGTTGAGATATATTTTCACTTCAGCCTTTCCGCTGCAACATTCATTGTCTGGAGGTATTCTTCAATCAATCTTAACTCCTACCAAAAAAAAATGTCATTCAATCAACTTCAGTGCTAATTATATCATTGCTTGATTTAGTAAAATAAAATTCATGCTTTCCGTCTCTTGGGTGCTGGAAGGATGAATACTTTTCTGAGATCAGGATGCGGTAGCATGCCACAGCCTGTCTTTTCTCTTGGTTCCACATAATTGCCTTTCCCATACAGAAAGTAAAATAAATCAGATCTATGCCTTTTCTAAGAACATTCAAACTTTATTTGTTATACTTTCTGATAAATAGAAATGCATGCAGAACCTAGTCTAGTCAATATGAAGTTAATGTTTGGAGACAAATTGTCATTCCCTTGATGTTGAAGAACTGCAAGTCCCAGCATCCTCACCAAGATGATTAATGATGAGGCATGTTGGGAGTTACACTGTGACACCGGAGGGACATAGGTTAGCCTGTGTCTAAGTGTGGAAGTATTTCTGGATGCTGCCCTTGACCTCTTTGTCAATGTCTCTGTGTAGAAGATTTACAGAAGTATTATGGCGGTATGCAAACGAATTCCTATGCTACCATAATAGATCTACAAAGCTGATAGTACAGGGCTATGTACTGATTCTTACAACCCGAATGCAATCAAGCCACATTATCAAGGCGTTATTTTGGGGATTTGGATCACATTTCAGAAACAACAGCCAGACAATCACCTCCATTTCCATTCCTATTTTGTTCTCAATTCAAGTTTGTAGCAATTAGAATGCCAGCCCTCTGGTTACAGGGAAGATCATAGCTCAGGAGCAAAGAACATGCTCTGGTTACAAAAGGTGCTAGTTTTAACCTCTGGCACTTGCATCGTTGGAAATGTGAACATTCTTACTCTGTTTGTGAGTGTCCCTGGGAGCATGAAAACAGGAATTTGATCATGGCAGTGATTAGGGAAACAGCTTTCATTATATAACAGAAATAAGTTTTATTTACAAGGATATATATTATAAAGGCAGGGGTGGGCTGCTGGGGGTTTGCAGGGGTTCAGGAGAACCTCTAGCTAAGATTCTGTACAGTTTGGAGAACCCCCAAATCCCACTCCTGGCTGACCCTGCCCACCCCACCCTGCCCCTCCCAGGATTCCCCACGAGGCCCATTTTGGATGCAGGTTAGTGCAGGATGCGCACGGAGGTTGAGGGAGGGCATGCACATGCACCCCCCACTATGGTGCAGGAGGCCAACTAGGCCACACCCACAATGGCCATGCCCACCCAGCAACTGGGCAGAGAACCCCTTGCTAATTTTTTTGAAGCCCACTGCTGAATAAAGATATTTTACGTTGTATTTTAGCAAGGGAGGGAGGGAGGGAGGGAGGGAGGGAGGGAGGGAGGAAGGAAGGAAGGAAGGAAGGAAGGAAGGAAGGAAGGAAGGAAGGAAGGAAGGAGCAAAAGTGCAAAAGTGCAAAAGTGCAAAAGTGCAAAAGTGCAAAAACAATTTTGAGGTTTGAGGTTTGAGGTTTATTTGATTTGTATACCGCCCTATCTCCCGAGGGACTCAGGGCGGTGAACAGCCATATAGTAAAACAATATGCATACAAAATTTAAAACAATTAAAATCCGATTAAATAATTTGGCCTTAATATTTAAAACCCTAATAATTTAAAACAAGTTAAAATTACAAAATTACAAAATTATTAAAAGAGGAGAAATTAGGCCAGGCCAGCCTAGTTAAATAAAAAGGTCTTAAGAGTGCGATGGAAGGTCCGTAGGTCTGGGATCCTTCGTATCTCTGGGGGGAGCTCATTCCAGATGGTAGGTGCCCCCACAGAGAAGTCTCTTCCCCTGGGAGTCACCAACCGACATTGTTGGGTTGGCGGCACCCTGAGGAGACCCTCTCTGTGAGAGCGAACGGGCCGGTGGGAGGCTACTGGTGGCAGCAGGCGGTCTCGTAAATAGCCAGGTCCTAAGCCATGGAGCGCTCTAAAGGTGGTAACCAAGACCTTGAAGCGCACTCGGAAGACCACAGGGAGCCAGTGCAGCTCACGCAGGAGAGGTGTCACATGGGAACGCCATGTCACTCCCGTAACCACCCGTGCAGCTGCAATCTGTGCCAGTTGGAGCCTCTGAGTGCTCCTTAAGGGGAGCCCCATGTAGAGAGCATTACAGTAGTCCAGACGGGAAGTGACGAGGGCATGAGTGACCGTGTGTAGGGAGTCCCGATCCAGAAAGGGATGCAACTGGCGAATCAGGCGAACCTGATAAAAAATCCCCCTGGTCACGGCCGTCATATGCTCTTCTAAAGACAGCCATGAATCCAGGAGGATGCCCAAGTTGCGAGCCCTCTCCGTGGGGGCCAATGATTCACCCCCAATAGTCAGCAATGGCACCAGCTGACTATATCAGGACGTCGGAAACCACAGCCACTCGGTCTTGGATGGGTTGAGTCTGAGCCTGTTACTCCCCATCCAGATCCGTACAGCCTCCAGGCACCGGGACATCACTTCAAGGGCATCGTTGGGGTGGTCCAGGGTGGAGATGTACAACTGCGTATCATCAGCATACTGATGATACTTCACCCCGAAACCATGGATGATCTCGTCCAGCGGCTTCACATAAATGTTGAACAGGAGGGGCGAGAGGACCGACCCTTGTGGTACCCCACAAATGAGGTGCCTCGGGGTCGACCTCTGCCCCCCTGCCAACACAGACTGCCACCAGTCGGACAGAAAGGAGTAGAACCACCGCAGCATGGTGCCTCCCACCCCCAACTCTTCCAACCGGTGCAGCATGATACCATGGTCGATGGCATCAAAAGCCGTTGAGAGATCTAATAGGACCAGGACAGAGGAGCAACCTCTGTCCCGAGCCCTCCAGAGATCATCTACCAACGCGACCAATGCCGTTTCCATGCTGTACCCAGGCCTGAAGCCCGACTGGAATGGATCCAGATATACTGTTTCATCTAGGTACTGGGGGAGCTGCTGCGCAACCACACTCTCGACAACCTTCGCCACAAAGCGAAGGTTGGAGACTGGACGATAATTAGACAACATTGCTGGGTCCAGGGAAGGCTTCTTGAGGAGAGGCCTCACCACCGCCTCTTTCAAGGCGGTGGGAAAGACACCCTCACTCAACGAAGCATTTATAATCCCCTGGAGCCAGCCTCACGTCACCTCCCGGGAAGCCAGCACTAACCAGGAGGGACCCGGGTCCAACAAACATGTGGTTGCGTTCAGTCTTCCCAGAATCCTGTCCACATCATCGGAACCACAGGATCAAACTCATCCCAGATAACATTCACAGGATCTGCCGCAGCCACCTCCCCTGAGACCACCCAGTCGGAGTCCAGATTTTTCCGAATCTGATTGATTTTGACATGCAGATACTGTACGAAATCCTCGGCGCTCCCCAGTGAAGCAGGGAGCGGGTCACCCTAAACAGGGCGGCTGGGTGGTTATCTGATGACGCAATAAGAGCAGCAAAATAGTTACATTTTGCTGCTTTTATTGCCACTAGGTAATTCTTAATGTGAGATCTTACCAGTGTCTGGTCAGATTCAGAAAGACTGGCCCTCCAACTACTCTCTAGGCATCTTTTCTGGCGCTTCATCTCCCTTAGCTCCTCGGTAAACCAGGGAGCCAGGTGAGATCGGCACTGGGTCAGAGGCCGCAAAGGCACGACCCGATCCAGAGTTCCAACGGCCGCCCTATCCCAGGCAGCCACTAGGTCTCCAGTTGAGGCGTGAGCCAGAGCCTCAGGGAATGGCCCAAGCTCCATCTGGAACCTCTCGGGTTCCATCAGGCACCTGAGGTGGAACCATCTTACCGGCTCCACCTCCCTGCGGTGAGGTGCAGCGGTTTGAAGGTCATGATGGAGGAGGGAGTGATCCGACCATGACAAAGGCTCGGTGACTATATCCCCTATTTCAAGGTCACTCAACCACTGTCCGGAGACGAAAACTAGGTCCAGCGTGTTTCCCCCCCTGTGGGTAGGGCCATGAATTAGTTGGGTCAGGTCCATAGCTGTCATGGAAGCCATGAACTCCCGAGCCACTTCAGACACCTCACCTGCAGACGGCAGGTTGAAATCCCCCATGACCATAACTCTAGGGGTATCAACCGCCACAGCAGCGATGACATTGAGTAGCTCGGGCAGGGCTGCTGCCATGTGGCAGGGAGCCAGGTACGTGATCAGCAGACCCATCTGTACCCCATGGCCCCACTTCACAAGGAGGGACTCACAACCAGCCATCTGAGGAACAGTGGCCTCTCTCAGTCTAAGACCTTCTTTGATAATAACCGCTACCCC
>WNWU01000011.1:17689018-17738094 GCA_012654045.1 Ptyas mucosa | reverse complement strand
TTTCTTTCTTTCTTTCTTTCTTTCTTTCTTTCTTTCTTTCTTTCTTTCTCTCTTTCCCTCTTTCTCTCTTTCTCTCTTTCTCTCTCTTCCTCTCTCCCTCTCCTTCTCCCTCCCTGCCCCTTTCTTTCCCTCTCTCTCTCACACTCTGTGTGTGTGTCTGTGTGTACACACACACCAACACACACACACACACACATATATATATTCATTCTACTAAAAACATCAGAGACCATTAAGTTACTGAAGCATGAAATCAACTCGAAATTATTATTTTAATTCTAGGTACTTATGCATAACAATATAAGCACAGTGCCAAATAAACATTTATCAGAGTATTAGCAAGTATGCAATGCATTAATGCAACATTTTTTTTCCAGTTTGTAAGCACAACTGAATAATATTGCCCAAGATACACGCTCAGAAGCAAATAATCCCTAATCCTAACAGAGAGATATAAGGGGATTGGGGGAGTAGTGAAAGTGATGTTCAGTATAGTTACCATTTCTTTATCCTGCGTATAAAGCCCTCTTAAACATGAAGTTGGACACAAATGCTAGCTGATCACTGTGCACTCTATAATTTTCCAAGGTGGTCCCTTCTCATCTGATGAACCAAGGATCTTACCATTCTAAAGGAGTCTATCAAGAAATGACACCAAGATACAGTCAATTTCCAGATTCTCCTATAACTTTATTCTTATAAACAATGTTTAAACCATGAGTTTTAAACTGGAGGGAAAGGGGACAGTTGGAAAGCAACATAATTTAAAAATATTCAGCGACTGCAGGGATTTGTTATGGAAAAACCTGTACAGGTTTCCTTCCTCTCTGTTTATATCCCATCATTTGTATATGCACCACTTTCCACTCCCCCTCAATTATAGTCCTTCAGACAAGATGGAGGGTCTGGGTCAGACTTGCCCCAAATCTAATTCTAGGAAAGAACAACCCTAGATTCCTTTTGGTTGAAGCAATAGATACTTTTACTAAAGTAGAATGGTTGCAAGGCAAGTAAGGCAGGATCTGAGAAATTCCTATGCAAAGCAACAAATATTTCCTTCTCTTCTGGTCCACCCCCCCCCCCAGCCCGCTTGAGCCAGCCACCAGTTTTCAATAGCAAGGCATTTGGATGTATTTGTAACCATTTGATGGTGGGCAATCCATCCACTCATTCTCAGGCTGGTTGTCCTATTTTCACCCCTGTCAGTTCCCCTCTCCCTCCTGGTTCCTTTCTTCCCTTCTTAGCCTGGCTCTAATTCACATTCCTTAGTCCCCCCCCCCCCTTTGTCCTTTGATGTCAGGATGCCAACAGAAGATCAGTCCGAGGTGCTGAAGTTAGCAGACCTGACAGGTTATTGAATAAGGTTGGGCTTCAGTTTGCTCTGAACAGGACTTCATCCTTCCTAAAAGAGCAGGAAGGTTGGTGGAAAGGAGAGGAAAGGAGTTTGGTGGTTCCTTGATCAAGAAGCTGCTGAGGGTAGCAGCAAAGAATACATTTGCACAATTACAGCTTGTTATTCAACTGTTATCCATGCTTTAATGGACAGCTTGACTATGGTGGGATATCTAAGAGGGGCTGCCCTTGACCAATGCCAGAAGCTTCAACTGGTACTAAATAAGGTAATCAGGTAAATCAGTACCTATAGCAGAGAAGTTGAAAGATCTGTACTGGGTACAAATTGTTTTCTGGGAACAGTTTAAAGTATTGAGTTTGATCCTTAAAGCTCTAATTGGCTTTAGGAACATCTACTTCAATATGTACTTGTTTGGACATTCAAATAGACAGGAAATTTTTCACTTTTCCAGACTCCTTTTCTCTTACTCCCAAACTAAGGAATGAGGTTCCTAATCTATGAAATGCATTCTGTTGGGAAATCTACTCTCTCTGCTCTTACCAAAGATGTCTTGACCTTCCTGGTTTATTCTAAAACTGAGAGCACCCACAACTCTCTCTTAAAAGTCTTAATTATTTTTATAATTGTTGCCTTCTCCCATTTTGATATTGCTATTTTCCCTTTTTAGATCCTTCAAGTTATTTATCTTCAGAGAAATGTAATACCCACTAATTTTAATATAGACAGCTGTGCCTCCATTTCCTATTTTCCTGTATCTGCTTTAATTGAAATTATCTTTGGTAGACAAACCCATTCTCTAAAATATATTTTGTCATTGTTATTAATATTTTGGGCTCTCTCTTTACTGTATTTTTATTTATAACCATATTATTGTACTTAATTTGTGAGCTGTCAAGAGTCTATTTATAACTGAGGTAGAATTTAAATATGATTAAAATAATAATTTATTTTAAGATTATTACTAATTTATTTTAAAACATTTTAACCTACTGTTTATAGACAAAACGCTTCCAAAGCTGTATTGCATTGGATTTCCAATACTTGTATTACATTTGTATCCCTCCCCATAGGAAATAAAATGTTGTAGAGATGAAAACATCACTCACAATCAAGCCAATCAATTCATTCAGCATTTAGGAAGCATCTTTCCAAACAAACAATTCTGGCCAATAAAATTGGGATGCTATGTTGAAATCAAAACTTAACTCTAGAGATTTTCTTTGATCAAGCAACTCATTTGGAACTGTAATTACTCTAAGTGAAAGGTTGCAAATAATTGGTTGCAAAGATGGAATGAAATGAAGACTTGGAAGCTTCTCTCTTCTGCATAGATTAGGGCACAGCAAAAGTACCACGTCTGCTATTGTGATTTATGTAGTGCCATAAATATACTGTCTTGGACTCTATGATCATTTAAACCTCTTCATTAACTGCACAGTCATGTTCTCGAAAGGTTTTGAGTATCCCCTAGACCAGCTGATTAATTGCCCTACATTCTAATAACTAAATATTATAAATCATATTCTCTCTCTCTCTCTCCTGCTCCCTCCTTTAGTGAGTACGTGTATACATATAATCAGTTTTTCAAGGTAAGGTAGGATAATACTTGGACTCTTCACTAGACGTCCTGGAAATTTATTTATTTATTTATTTATTTATTTTGCCTATAGTTTACAACAACTCTGATATTCCTGTCAGCGCAGAGGGTTATAGTAAAAAGGCCTGGTATAAGAATAAAATATTCTTCTGTGTTAAAATAGATGGCAACAATTCAACTCCTTAGAGAGGAAATGCACAGGGCGAAAAGGAAAGAAGAAAGAGGGGGAAAGCAATCAAGAGATTAAGATTTCAAACAACTCTCTATCATTTCATATATAACATCAAACAACACAGAACATCTGCTTCTATTTTCTGAATTAATATGATTTATATATTGTTTTTCCTCATCTTTTTTTTCCAGCTGTACTTGATTGTTACCATGAAATTTCAAGCAAGGACAATTTCTGTTTTCTTAGTCTGTGGAATCCATTTGGTATTGTTTATCCCACCATATAAAATACTCAACAAAAATGCTGGTGGATTGTGAAAAAATAATTTTCCCTTTAATAAATCCTTCTCTTTGTAGTCTGTAGGCCCATGCCTTTCTTTTGCTTTCCCCTCCTCCCCTCCCCTCTTTTTTACTTTACCTAAAGTTTACGTCAGAGTCAAAATAATGCCGTCCAATATAGTGGTGAAATCCAATTTTTTTTACTACCAGTTCTGTGGGCATGGCTTGGTGGGCATGGCAGGGGAAGGATACTGCAAAATCTCCATTCCCACCCCGCTCTGAGGCCAGCCCGAGGTGGTATTTGCCGGTTCTCTGAACTACTCAAAATTTCCGTTACCGGTTCTCCAAACTGCTCAAAATTTCTGCTACCAGTTCTCTAGAACCTGTCAGAACCTGCTAGATTTCACCCCTGGTCCAATATTAGATTAGCTTCACTTTTATTTGAACGTCAATCTGTGATCCCAAAAGGACATGTTCAACTTGAGGGTGACTCACCAATTACCTCAGAGCAGTTGGTAAAGAGAACACTTCCCACTCTATCAACCAGCATGTAGTGACATCATTTAATGGCCTAACAAGTCACCATTCTTGACAAAACTAACAACCTGCCTCTGTGCACTTTTTGCAGCTCTTTAGAACAAATGAGGTTACAATGTAATCATGCCAAATACTCCTGACTTGATCTCCACTACTGACAAGGTGTTCCAGTATGTTATTTTCTTCTTTCAGGGCTTGCAGTTATTATCTTCTCTTTCTCAACTTTTTTTTCTTTTTTGTTTCCTACTAGCTTCCTTGTTATAAAGGTCTTTCGGGAATTAAGGAACCCACTTCAAATTTTAATGAGATCTGGAGCACTTGCCTCCCTCAGGGTACTTAAACAGTTCAGTCATTATATACTCTGAACTACTGCAGACTTTGGCTACTTTTCCAGATTGTTTAAACTGGTAGTGTTGTATCAGCTTCAATAGAGCCTTTAAAAAAATCTATTTTAGGAAAGTGGGGTGGCATTATGTTTTAGCAAGTCTCTTAAAAAGGTGATTAAATTCATAGATAAGATGTAAGATCCAAGATTGTAGAAAGCAGAAATTTTGAGAAAAGAGGCAGAAAAAGCACTATCCAACTTTGTAAAACAAAAGAACTTTTAAGAATGTGTTATATTTATGAGAATATCTACAATAAAGTAATTAATATAGGAGAGATCCTTGTTAAATAGGGACGTGATGGCTCAGTGGCTAAGACACAGAACTTGTCAATCAAAAGGTCATCAGTTCAGCAGTTTGAATCCTTAATGTCGCATAACGGGGTGAGCTCCCATTACTTGTCCCAGCTTCTGCCAACAAAGCACGTAAAAAATGCAAGTAGAAAAATAGGGACCACCTTTGGTGGGAAGGTAACAGCGTTCCATGTGCCTTTGGCATTTAGTCATGCCGGCCACATGACAACAGAGATGTCTTCGGCAGCGCTGGGTCTTCGGCTTTGAAACAGAGATGTATACTGTCCCCTAGAGTCGGGAATTTACTAGCACATATGTGCGAGGGGAACCTTTACCTTTATCCTTGTTAAAAACTCCTGGAAGAAAAGTACATCCATCTTTGGTATGCACATCTAATACATTAGCCCACTTAATTGCTTCTAAAAGTATACAATTGTCAAGTCTAAGAACTGGACAGCAACAAAATTGCTCCCAATAAATAATCATGTATGATCTCATCTGGAATAAGATTAAGGCAGAATTCAATAGAACAGTTTAAAGGGCATCCATAGTGATCAACTCTTCTGCTATTAATAATATCACTTGGAGCTAAAGCTTATTTTTCACATTCTGTCCCAGCTTCTTGGATGCTCTTGTCATTAATCTATGGCCTTGTCATTTTGCCAGTGAATTTTAAATAGTTTGCTTAAGTAATAAGATTCTTACATTATTTTGTCAGTGAAGTCCCAATTAGGAAGTCTACAGAATAGAGACTAAATGACACTGAAGATTATGATGAAGTAGAGGGACAGACAAGAAAAAGCAAATTAATGACAAGTATTGGTAAAAGAAGAATGAGCGGCCTGATGACCTAAAGATGGAGACACTCACCCCACACTAGGAAGGTTGAAAGTTCAATCCTAGGCAGCAACATATGTTTCTCTATCCAGTTAAATCCAAATGTATATGTACCCAAGGAAACCAACACTAAAATAAAGAGGCAGCTAACTAAGGCAGCTGTTGAAAACTCCTTTTCACATCTACTATGCGTCTGTTTAGATGTAAGATCTTTTGCATTAAATACATGTACCTTGAAAATATAAATTGAATAATTCCAACAATTCCAAATTGTGATTGATCTTTCAACCTTTACATGAAGAACATTATAGGAGCAACCATGTTAGATATAGGAAATTATATGCTCTATTAATGAGAGCAATTTTGACTGACAGAACAAGAAGCAACTTTTCCCCTTCTGGTGTGACTCCTGCCACAGGTCATCAGTGTTTTGCTTCAGAAGTTCTCCATCCACCTGAGCAGATGATGAATGCATGTAAGGAATTGGGGGAAATTGCCTGAAACCTTTTCCATCATTGACATCTGGATTTCCCTTTTATGTTCGCATGAACACCATATTTCAGTACCTTTTTTTAATACTGGTTTGAAATGGACATTTAGAAATCCCACATGGCTGTCAAAATATGTATTTAAACGATCAATGGGTTTAGGATGAACAAAGTAATGTTCAGTATTGACTTGAGGCCAATTTTTACACATTTGAGTTATTTTTATATCAGCTTTGTATACTAGCAAGTTAAATATTTATGCTGAAGTTTTAGTACAATCTAAATAAATAGGATCATGGGGCCATTTTACTGGAACAAAAGTCTTGAAGCAGTTTGTCTTCCTAAACCTTTGATTGAGCCTAAGAAGACATGGCATTAAAAAAAAAACAGAGAGGGGTTGCATTTCAAAGGAAAAATACACGAAAGCATTAGCCAAATCTGAAAGATGTCAATCCAGACATTCTCTTAAATGCAAGATAGGAAAGTAAAGGTTGGTGGTGGTTTGTTCTCAGAGCTTGTTGTCTAGTTTCCGAATGTTTCATCACCTGGCTAGGTAACATCATCACCAGAACTTGGGTTGAAGTGTCTTGTTTCAGTTCTCTTCTGCAACAAGCTTGAAGAACAAACCACCACCGCCTGAGCTACAAATATTTTCCACCATTACTAATAGGAAAGTAATGTGAAGCTGGCCTATAATTTTGGTTTCAAAGTTTTCAAGCATTATTAGTTTAAACATTGGAACAAGCAAATGAAAATTCTAGAGATTTGAAAATGGTGACGGATAAGAAGCAAGTGTTTTTTGTTTTTTTTTTAAAAAAAGGCTAAACAAAGACATGTGCCCAGGATGTCATTATATCATACCAAGAACTTTGTTGTTTAATTGCAAGACTTTCCAAGCATCTTCAGTAACTGGACTCAATTGAATCAAAAAACAATACCACTGTTTCTTCCTGAGAAATAAAGGTGAGCTTGAGATAAGGACTATTGTCTGGAATAATGTTAATAAATAATAATAACAGCAACAAAAATAACAACAGTGACAATACAAGAACTATAGTTTTACTTCACAATTATTCTATAGTTTCTCATTATTTAATTAGTTTCCATTTAAGATTTGCTAATATGGCTTAACCGTGATTTTCACTCTTATCTTATAAATACGACAACTGAGAGATGCAGTGATGTGTTTTCCAAAATGCAAATTGCATTTGAATGATTGGCTACACTGCATCTTCTCCAGTTAGTGGTACATTAGATATCATTAAACATTTTCTAATGAAAGAGAGTAAGTAGAATCAACTTACGTTTTCTTTAATTAACTATTTATACCTTCACTATTCATTTTAGAATTTGTTTCTCTTTTTTTTTTGTCTTTATATTTCTTGATTTCTAAACCACTATCACTAATTATAAAAGGTAAAGGTTCCCCTCGCACATATGTGCTAGTCATTCCAACTCTAGGGGGCAGTGCTCATCTCCATTTCAAAGCTAAAGAGCCAGCAAAGGTGGTCCCTATTTTTCTACTTGCATTTTTTACGTGCTTTCGAACTGCTAGGTTGGCAGAAGCTGGGACAAGTAACAGGAGCTCATCCCATTATTCTGCACTAGGGATTTGAACCGCTGAACTGCTGACCTTTCGATTGGCAAGCTCAGCATCTTAGCCACTGAGCCACCACATCCCTTTTTTAGTTATAGAAAATTAACTAATTATAAAAAAACTACAAAAATGCCTATTCAGTCATTTACCAAAGGCATATAGATGAGCAACATTGTATTGGGCCATGAAACACTCAAGGGTATTATTTCAGTAGAGAACCCTTCCATTAATATTCTTAAACCAAAGGTAAAGAACCTAAAGAACCCACCAGATAACTTAGTTCAGTCATTTTGTTGAAGCCCATGTGTCCTGTTTGTTATCTGCCGTTCTTGAGTAGATTAAGTCCTACCAAGCCTTTTTCCAACATCAAAGTAGATTAAGAAAAAATATTCAACACAGAAGGGCAGAAGTACTATATCTGTGTCAGTTCCTCTCTCTCTATATATATAAATCTTATCTCCTCTTCATATCTTCCAAAGGATTAAGGGACATTGAGAAATATGACAGGAAAGAGAAGATGGTGTTGAACTTGCGGATGAAGGGTGGGTGAACAAAGATTGCTTTATAACTCAAGAACAAACCACTCTTAGTTGCTCCTAGTAATGGAAAATGGGTTGTATCAATCACACTACTCATCACTGCTTCTTTCTTGTAAGACTGTAAATATATTTATTTATTTTATTTATTTATTTATTTTTGTCAGATTTATATGCCACCCTTCTCCCGTAGGACTCGGGGAGGCTCACAACAATAAAACAATCCGACAATAAGTAAGAATTAAATAATATTAGAACCAATTTTAAATCCCCAAATCCCCAAGTTAAAATCCGCGTCAGATCAGGGAAGTTGGTGAAAGAGCCATGTCTTTAGGTTGGCGCAGAAGGTGCGGAGGTCGGGGGCCATCCAGAGCTCGGTGGGCAACCCATTCCAGAGGGTCGGTGCGACTACAGAGAATGCCCTCATCCTGGGGACCTCCAGCTGACACTGTCTAGCTGAGGGGACCCGGAGGAGGCAGCCCTATGTGAGCGCACTGGGCGGTGGGAGGCCGGTAGGAGGTGATCCTGTAAATACCCCATGCCATGAAGGGCTTTACAGGTGACTACCAGCACCTTGAAGTGGATCTGGAAGACCACCAGCAACCAGTGCAGCTCGCACAATAGTGGTGTTATATGGGAGCGCACCCGTAACTACTCACATGGCCACATTCTGAACCAGTTGGAGCCTTCGGGTACACCCCAAGGGCAACCCCATGTAGAGGGCATTGCAGTCCGAGAGATAATGAGAGCATGAGTGACTGTACGGAGGGCGTCCCTGTCTAGAAAAGGGAGTAACTTTTCTAGACTTTTCTAGGCTAAAAAATATACTTTTACGTACTATGAAAACTATTTCATACATTTTCTTTATTTCAATTTTGACATCATTAATTTTCTTTTAAATACAAGGCCTTCCTTCCTTCCTTCCTTCCTTCCTTCCTTCCTTCCTTCCTTCCTTCCTTCCTTCCTAGTTCTATAATCATTTTGCATCAGTCTACTCTTTTGATCTGAGTATGAAAAAGACATTTGCATCAGGGGTGGGTTCTACTTACCTTTACTACTGGTTCGCATCGTGCCCGCCTGCGCAGATCACCTATGATGATGTCTGAGTCAGTGGGCGGAGCCTCCTGCCAGTTTTATTACTGGTTCTTGCGAACTGGTCCAAACCGGGGGCAACTCACCACTGATTTCCAGGTAGAAAAATGTTGCTTTGACTTTCTTTTCTTCTGCTCAACATTTGGTCAACATGAAGTGGGTGGATAATTTTCACTGCAGTTCTTATTTCTGATTCTGTACTCTTTCACAGTTGTGATGTACATGCGGTAAGAAGTTCTTCCCTCCTCCCCCCCTCTTTCTTTTTTTAAGGAACCCGACATGGTCTATGTGGTTTGCTGTTACAGCTACTGCAGCACTGGAATACTTGAACATGCTTCTGCTCTGAAGGGAAAAGATAAAATATGTAACCTTTTCACCTTCTACTACATAATTGGAGATTGGTAGGCCACTTGAATGGATTATAAATGTAACAGATATTGCATACTCTCCCTTAACGGATCACTGTGGAACCACAATTACATTGAAAGAAATCATCATTGCATGGCAGCACATTGGAAATGAAAGGGACAGCAGTGCTGTCTTTATGAAGGTTAGAAATACAGGACTATGTAGGTTAGAATACAGAGCCTTATTTTCTGAAAACCTGAAAAGCTCCCCCTTACTGCTGTTACCTTTCAGGCCAGAATCCTTCTCTGCTTGATGTCTCTTCCTACAGTTACCATTCTTATTTGCTACATAAAGCTGATTGGGTTTAATTGGCCCTCTTCTGCCATGTTTCCTTGCAAGGCACTTGGTGGTTCACTTAGGCAGCTTTCACTATAATCTCCTCGAGTTGCTGTGCGCATTATATTTGTGGCAAGGCAATATAAATGCTATAAAATGGAAATGTAACTTGTTACACTGCCAACGTAATTGGCATTTTGGAACATTTTTCTTGCAATTTAGATTTCCTGCACTGCTATCAAAACAGTGGGTAACAGAAGGGGGAAAAAACATTTAGTGGACAATATTTATTTGATCTGCACTGATTGATCCATTATAAACGGCTTACATCAATTGTATCTATGATTACCCAAGATAAGAACCCTGAAATTGTCAGACAAATAAATGGAGACACTTTATTGCATTTCTTTTCTTCTTCATATTCTCAGAATAACAATGCTGTACATACCAATTACAGGATGAAAAATATAAGACTTGTGATTGAGTGAAATATTCATGGTTGGTTCATGGTTCATGGTTTTTTTGTTTTTGTTGTTTTCTTCATTTCCCAGCACATTTTCCCCCCAGCTCTATATTAAAGAGTTGCCATAATATCTTACTCTTAAGTGCTTCTAGACTGATATAATAATTTAGCTACACAGCCCCTTGTGAGTTTAATAGCTATGCAGTGCCAATTGTCAGTTGGGATGCAAACAAGCTACAAAGGGAAAGCAGACCTAATATTATAATTTCTAGAAAAGGCTGCCTGACATTGGATTTTTCTTGTCTATCCCAATTTTATAACCAATTTACTCTGCAATGCTGATTAGCATACTAATAGCATTCTTGGTAGCTCCTAGAAATAATTCCCGAGATTATCCATTAAACATAAAGTGTTAAACTTATAGCTA
The DNA here is from genome assembly GCA_012654045.1 of Ptyas mucosa. NCBI lineage: Eukaryota > Metazoa > Chordata > Lepidosauria > Squamata > Colubridae > Ptyas > Ptyas mucosa. Next base: position 17,727,356 of record WNWU01000011.1, on the reverse strand, counting down.
TTTGTAATAGGGAAGTATTAGCCTATTAAAAGTTCCTTTATCTTTCAAGATGAACCCAATCACAAACTGCAGTTGTTTTACTTTTCCCCCCTAAATGTTTTCAATGTAACAGTTGGTGGATTGGTTGGTTTGTTTAATTGCAGAAATATGACTACTTCCACATGGATAAGAACGAGAAATGATTTTTATTATTATAATCTGTTCACACCAATGTGGAGCCATAACTGACAATTCTTTACCTGGTGTTAGCCTTCATATACTGTACATCAAGTTCTTCCCAAGAATTTTGGATGTCATAATGGATCGGCATAATATATATGTGGATCCAAGCACTGAGACCTTTTGCAATTGACGGATGGCATTTTTGCCAATAAGCAAATTTTCTAATTGTTGTCTAAGATTTCTTGGTAGGGTAATCACTGTGCTGATAACTACTGGGACCATCTCGGCCAGTTTATGCCATGATCTTTCAATTTAGATTTTCAGATCGGGATACTTTGTGATTTTCTTTTATTCAATTACAACACTTCAATTATCCTCTTTTCAACCACAGATATAACTGGTGTATAACTGGTTATAACTGGTGTATAACACAGTTATAACTGTCAAGACTTTATCAGTCTGTATTCAGAAATCCCTCAAAATTTTAACCTGCTTATTTTAATAGCAAGTCATAATAGTGCAATTTTCAAAGACAATATACTTAGTACAATAACAGAATAACAGAGTTGGAAGGGACCTTGGAGGTCTTCTAGTCCAATCCCCTGCTCAGGCAGGAAACCCTGTATCATTTCAGACAAATGGTTGTCCAATCCCTTCTTTAAAACTTCCAGTGTTGAAGCATTCACAACTTCAGGAGGCAAGTTGTTCCACTAGTTAATTGTTCTATCTGTCAGGAAATTTCTCCTTAGTTCCAGGATGCTTCTCTCCTTGATTAGTTTTCATTGCTTTCTTGTCCTGACTTCAAGTGCTGTGGAGAATAGCCTGACTCCGTCTTCTTTGTGGCAATCCCTGAGATATTGGAACACTGCTATCATGCCACCTTTAGTCCTTCTTTTCATTAAACTAGACACACCCAATTCCAACAACCATTCTATATATGTTTTTGCCTCCGGTCCCCTAATCATCTTTGTTGCACTTCTCTGCACTCTTTCAGTCTCAACATTTCTTTTTTACATCATGGCAACCAAAACTGGATGCAGTATTCCATGTGTGTTCTTCCTTGTTGTATCTGTAGTTGTTGTTCTTCAAATAATCTACAGAGCTAGGTTCTGGTTGTCTAGTCACATTTCTCCTGAGTCCCATTGACCACTTATCAATAGATGTCCAGGAACTTTAATATCTGACATGGTCCTTATTGACTTGAATGACAACCAATCCAATATAGTTTTTTTTCCTCACCATATTAAGTGGTTTGGTGGATACATTTAGTCTGGTTATTCCACTAAAACCTGTCTGGCATGGATGACCCTTCTGCTAGAATACACTATTGTCAGCATAGCTCTCAGACTCATCAGAGCATTGCAAGCCCCTCTTCCATGACAGGCAATATTATTATGGAGTCAAACTTACCTTCTGCTGCAATTATTACTCATGTGTTCACCTCTACTTGATTGCTCATCTGTTCCCCCCATGACAAGTTTTGTCTCCCCCTTTTCTAACATTCCACTTGGATAAGGTTCTGATACAGTACTTCATGATTTGAGTTTACAGTCCATTATACTCAGTGGTGTTTTTTTCTGAATAAACATGTAATTGGTTTTAGTTAAATCTCATTTTTCAATGCAACTGGGAAATAAATATTTCTGTTTGACAGTAAAATTTACCATTGCAATACTGTTTCTCTATAATATAATCTGAATTACAGCACATGAATATTTTTAGATTGACATAAAATAAACACGAATGCTTACACAGAGATTATTCAGCAAAATTAGGATCGTTCCATGTAAGTAGTCCTTCCATTGTGTTTTTATTCCCTAATGCAGGGGTGTCACTTTCAAGGCCCGTGGGCTGCATCTGGCTCACAATGTGGTTGGATCTGGCTTGTGGGACTGTCCTGGAAAATGTAAGGGGCCAGCCTGTGTTGCTTCGGCCCGGTCTACCCATGTCTCTTCAGCCCGGTCTACCCAATGCAAAGAGGAAACACCAGGCCAGCATGGCTTCGGCCCGGTCTACTCAGTGCGAAGATGAAACATGCCAGCAGTTTGGGGAGTGGTGACAAGCTGGCCATGCCCACCCAGTTGGCCACACTCACCCAGTCAGTCATGCACACCCGGCCACCCGAGGTCAACCACAGTCCTGATGTGGCCCTCAATGAAATTGAGTTTGACACCCATGCCCTAATATGTCTACTTGTTGTACTTGCTTGTGAGTCTCAGTACCTCTATCTGAATCACTTACCTTTCTCATATACAGATTTAATTATTGATAAAATGGCTTCTGTTTACAATAATTGCCTGAATTCCTTGGAGGAAGGATAAGTTATAAGTAATTTTAAAAGAAATATTCAATGAAACATAAGCTAATTTAAAAAAATAGATACAATAGCTACAAAAAAAATTCCATGGACTGAATTAAGGAACTATGCAATGATTGAGTTCAAACATGGTTTCAAGCCACAATTGTCAGTACAACATAGTAAGTCAAAATCAAATTATATATGGGTTGATATATAGTAGGTGAAGGCTTCCAATAGAGCAACCTTTACTCTTTTTTTTAGTTAAAATGCTACTGGATTGGATTCAACTTCTAGAGACGGTATGGACGAATAATTATCATCTTCACTTGTCTTATAGCTTTTCCAAGAACTTCCAAGAATTATCTTGACCTCATTCATTGACTTCTTTTTTTGTTTCCTATAATTTTAAAGGTACAAAATTCATCCACTAGATTATATGCCTAAAGATGTACATTTCTGGGTACATATTTTTATTTTGCCAATTTAAAGTCATAAGAAAATTATATGGTTTAATAATTATAAAGAAAACTATTATTCAGTTAACTACTTACAATACTAAGTGGTTAACTTACAATGAGCCAAATAAAAACAATTCTCTTACATTTGTTCCTGTAGCCATATTTTTGATGAGATTACTTTAGATTTTAAAGCACATAGTATTGATAGACTGTATTTAGATAACATTGTTTCCCTAAGAAATGCCAGACAGCTACATAGCTGCATAGAATCATTAAGTCTAATCCAATATTGCACAAATGTTACAGCAATCGCATTTATGACACAGGCAACTAATCTTTTAGTCTTGTCTACTCATTTTTCATATTCTTGATCCTGGAAGTTTTAACACATGGGAAAAAAAGTGGGGGGAAAGCTTTATCATCAAAGGGAAACTATGGATGAGGACCACTGAATTTGCTTCTCCTTGCTTTACTTCTCTGGGTGTTATTTCTTCAACATTTTTTTTTCTGCTAATAGCTGAAATAGCACTAAGCCTGGCTAGAAAGAAAGATATTTGAAGCAATGAAGCATAAGAATGAAAAGCCGGCAGACGGAGAATTCACTTCCTCTTATTCAGTTCACCTTGTGATACACCTTAAAATAGAGCACACCACTGTCTTGTGATTACTTGGATAAAAATGTATAGCAGAAACAAACAATGTGGGAAAATAATTTGTACATATGTAGAGGATGCTTTTAAAATCCATTTTGCTTTTGCTTGGTTAGCGTAAGTAGCATATAAAGCATTCATATAAAAATAGCTGTCTAATGTTATTCTAATCTAGTTCTCACTAGTACCCTAGTGAGGGTACTAGGTGTTTGAGAAACTGTTTAAACTAGGGTTTGAATGGAAGGGAGCTATTTAGTGTTATGGGGAGGATTGATTTTCTCTGAAGGGATCATTTATTTTTCAAATAAGAGTCAGATTATTTCTTATGAATCAAATGATTTATTTTTTATTCATTTTATTTATTTTGTCAAGCATGTATAAGATAACAGATATAAATATAAACATGATTATGAATACAGGAAATGGATACAAATAAATGGGGACAGTAGGACAGGGGCGGGAGGCATGCTGGTGTGCTTATGCACGCCCCTTACAGACCTCTTAGGAATGGGGTGAGGTCAACAGTAAACAGTCTAAGGTTAAAGTTATGGGGGTTTGGGGATGAAACCACAGAGTCAGGTGGTGCATTCCAGGCATTGACCACTCTGTTACTGAAGTCATATTTTCTGCAATCTAGTATGGAACAGTTTACCTTGAGATTGTATCTATTATTTGCTCATGTATTGTTGTGGTTGAAGCTGAAGTAGTTGTTGACAGGAAGGACATTGTGGCAGATAATTTTATGTACTATGCTTAGGTCACACTGAAGTCGGCATAGTTATAGGTTGTCTAAGCCCTGTTTACCTTAAGTTTGTATCTATTGTGTGCTCGTGTATTGTTGCGGTTGAAGCTGATGTTTATATATTTATATGTTTATATTTATATGTTTATATATGGTGTTTATAGACATGTAGCAATTTAAAAAAACTAACAGACACGGAAGGTTTTGTTTATTTGTTTGTTTGTTTGTTTGTTGTAAGAAAAAAACAGCATCCTTGAAACTATCTTAAACATTTCACCAACGGCAAACATATTAATTCAAAGAGGCAAATCACCAGTTCCATGTAGGATAAACCAATTATGCACAGTAGTTGAAGTGAACAGACAACACTTCTGAATTACTAAAGAAAAAAAGGAATCTGCCACATACTATAATTCTTAAAAAGGATATGTATCCTTTTAAAGAAGTCCCACTACAATGAGGCTTAATGCTGGTAACTGTATAGCCCTAGCAAAAGATATTACATTACAGGAGCGGCAACAGGAACAGCTGGACAAAACCATCTTCAGAAGGTAGATAGGAAAAGTATCTGAATATTCCTTAAATGCTCCTGAATACAAGAGGGAAGAATTGAGAAATAGCCCCTTTCATTGTCAAGTTACATTGGGTAGTATTCAAGAATATTGTCTCATCTACTTTATTAAATGACAAATGAGCATAAGGGCTATGTAATATATAGATTTTAACTATTTTGATATATCTTCTTATATATTATGTTTGAATTTAGTCAATAGAGCATATGCTAGAATATCATGTCAACAATTAAGCTTCTTATCATCAATAGCATATGTTTTAAATAGGCTTTTTTTTTAAAAAAATTGATTTATATGCCGCCCTTCTCCGGAGACTCAGGGCGGCTTACAATGCGCTAAGCAATAGCCTTCATACTTTTGTATATTTATACAAAGTCAGCTTATTGCCCACACAAACTGGGTCCTCAATTTACCTACCTTAGAAAGGATGGAAGGCTGAGTCAACCTTGAGCCTTGGTGAGATTCGAATCTGCAATAATTGCAGGCAGCTGGTGTTAATAACAGGGTACTTTAGACCACTGTACTATCCAAGGCTCTTTGCTAATGTTCCACTTTTGATCTGGAATAACCTTAGCATTTTGCTTCAGTTCTCTTTCCTTGGGAAAATCAGTGCACAATAGATGGGAAAGTTTAACTTTTCTGCACGGTTGCAATCCAGATTATACCCACAGATATATAAAATGAATTTAAGAAAGTGATATGCTCATTTTCATTCTTTCCATTCTTTAGTTTATTCAATATAAATTATAAGTATAAATTATGGAAATTCACAATTTAAAATGTGAATCTTCCTATTTCTATATTCAAATCTTTTAAGCTGCCAATTCTCCCACACCACTAAAATCACATTGACGTATTCCTATATAAACACAAAGTGTGTTTATCCAAAGCTTTTCTGGATAAATGTTGAAGAAACTGTAGTCTCAATACTTCTGGAAAGTCCAAGTTCAGCAAAGGTGAATTACAAATTAATGTAGTGGCTTATCTATTCCACCTATTTAAAGTTGTATAATAATGCTTTGATTATGAAAATTTAAAAAGCATTTGGAATTAACAGGATAGCCCATCTGAATTAAATGGTTGAAATAATGATTTTTAATATTATTAATGTCTTTTGTGGAAAAAAAGATGACCTGATTTTTTCCCTCAAGATCAATTAATCTAGAATGAATACAGTATGACCCCGTACATGACTCTTAATTAGAATTCGGTACCTTAATACTGTTCATAGAATTTCAGGACTTTAATGTTTAATCTTACTTTGTGCAGAGTGAAATTCAAGCCTTTCTGAGATCTGTAAGAGCTTAGTTATCAATTGCAATAGATTTGGGAAATCTACTTTCTTACTTCTCTGAGTCACATAAATGTTATCGATGCTTGCAATTCAACAACCCACTTCACAGTTTTTGCAGTCTGATTTCCTAATCCATACACAAGAGAATTGTTTGGCTCAAATACCCACATTAGATGTCAAGCCTGAAATGGGAATAATCCACTTCTAATTAAAAGTGCTAGATACTTTCAAGTCAAAGACTGGTTGACTCGTTACTTTTCTTGGTCTCAAATAATTTACTAATTTATCTTGCCATGAAAAGAATGAAATCCACAATATTTGATTTGTCTTGGGAAGCCACATTCGTTTAAAGAAAAATAACCACATGGGGGAAATATATAATAGAATATCTTCACCTTATTGTTCTGGAGAAAATGTCATAATTTCTCCTGAATGCCTTGAAGGGAAATCTGCCTTTTTCCCTCATACTTAGGCATATCTGTAGGCGAAAACTACTAATAGGTGTTTTAAGCCAGTACGATCTTCTGGGAGAAAAAGTGAAAAGAAAGCATATTTTAATAACATAGAGGTCAATCAAGACATTGCAGAAGTCCATTTTCACTACCTATTCCCAGAAACAATTTGTGGGTATATTATAATTATACTCAGGGTTCTCTTGAAAGTGATAGAGTTTGTCTTTATCTGCACCTGATATATAAGCATTCCCTGATTATCTCTTTTTCATATCATGTCCTCATGAGATGTAGTCCCCAGCCCATACTAGAAAGCAGGCTTAAGTTATCTTTAGTTGTTCCTTTTTAGCTAATGTCTTTTCTTTTACCCTTGCATAAGTTTCAGCAAACAGACGTGCTGACTTCTACAGTTTGAAATTAGCTCATCTCCTTTTGGGGAGAATCTCCTCCTGACTTTGGACAGCAAGATAATTGTTTCAGGCAAGGCTTTCAGTCTGTACCCATCTGAGAGGCTTGGATCAGCCACAATACACAGTAGTAATGGTGGTGAGAAGTGTCCCTTTTGCTGCTACTTCATGATGGACTCCTCTTGATAGCTGTCAACTGTTGTTTGGGATCCTTCTGAATGTAGGGTTAGTGTTATATGATTTCTTTGAGTGGTGCAGTGGTCTAGAGGTGGAGCTCTCGCCTCACAATCAGGAGGCTGTGAGTTCAATCCTAGGTAGAGGCAGATAGTTCTCTCTCTGGGCACACTGAGAATATATCTGCTGAACAAAACTCCACATTGGCAACAGGAAGGGCATCTGGCCATTAAAACACTCTGCTAGCTCTGTTCAGTTGCCCAGACTCCACCCCATAAGGGATTACAGGGTCATTAAAAGAAGATGATATCTGCTGAACAAAACTCCACATTGGCGACAAGAAGGGCATCTGGCCATTAAACACTCTGCTAGCTCCATTCAGTTGCCCAGACTCCACCCCGCAAGAGATTATGAGGTCATTAAAAGAAGATGATGATGTTATATGATTTCTTCATGGGGAACCACTATATGGAACAAACTTGTGGGTGGTAATAGTTCCTTCCTTGATCTGAAGATGAGTTTGGAGGAGCCTATCCATTCACCAGCACTTCCTTTTGCTGTGTGCATCAGCTCCAGTTTTAAGGAGCTGTCTTCAGTTCACCATTCCTTCCTCAGAAGTCAAATCAGACACTGTTGGTCCATTTGTGTTCTTTTGTATACCAATTCAAGATTGGAACTTCCTTTAAATTCAGTGGACTTTCAGACTTTTTCCCTCAATTTTCCATGTCTGTTTCCATCTTAGATGTCTTTACAGACTATGCTGTAATGCTGCTACTTGTCTCCTGTAAAAGCTCTCTCAGATAAAATATTTTATTAAGTTGCTTTCTGAGATCTTTGTCCTTTTGGCTTTGGCTTCTCTTCTCTTTTTGGCAATTTCCACATTTTGTTTTGACATCCAACTTTCTTCTTTTTAAATTGTTTTTAGAAATCTCTTTTCACACACATCCTTAGAAACTTTTATTTGTTTCATTCCACAGTTGCTCTGGTTTCTAAGCAATAGGATTCAAGATCTCAAATGAATTCCTAATGTTCTCCTTGAAAATGATGGATTTATACTTAATATCATATTGTGGAAGCTGGTTGGCTTTTTTTCTTCCATTTTTGCTTAATTTGGACTTGCAACTTGTACAATTCATTTTCTGTCCCACAATCAGCTCCTAGCCACATGACTAAGCTCCTATACTTCTTTGTACCTATATATTTATAATAACTTTACAATAATAACTATGAAGCTTAACAATGGTGAATGGAATTGGAATTTCCACCACTAAGTGATGCTGTCATATAGCACATCATCACATGACCACACACTAAGCAACAGTAGTTCCAGAAGTTCCCAGTTATTATTTGCAGCTGTGGGTCATTAAGCAAGAACTTCATGTGACTGCAACTTTTGACTTCCTGCTAGTTTTCCTATTGGCTCTATTTGTGGGAAGTTGGCAGGGAAATTTGAAAATTATTATTACATGACCATGGGACTATGTAATGGTCAAAAATCTGGGCCTGCTGTTGAGTGTCCACATCATGATCATGTGATAGCCAGAAGTTCCAGGACTGGTCAAAAGTATCACTTGATCGGTTTCATCATAAGCTGAATGGTCACTAAACAAGTGGTCATTAACCAAGGACTATCTGTAGTCAGTTTATTTTCTGTGTATTCCATTGGGTAATGTCCATGTTTTTTGGACATTACCCAATGGAATTATTGGGTAATAAGGCATTATTTTGGTAGCTTGATGTTGTTTTAGCAATGAATACGTCATTGAATTGGCAGAAATGGATAAGGTATCCTTTTCTTTTGTTTTGGTTTCCTATTCCACATATTTCAACTACATTTTCCCCTCAATACGTCCAACATTGGCATTCCAGTCTCCAACCACAAGCAGCATATCTTGCTTGCATGTTCTGTCCTTTCACCTTGAACTTGATCATAAAACTAATCAACCTCCTCTTCTTATGCATGAGTGGTTGGAACATAACTTTGGATGATCATCATATTAAAAGGATGTCTATGATTCTAATTGATATCATTCAGTCATTTATTGTATTGTAGTCAAGTACTGTCCTTGCTGTATCCTTTCTGACTATAAACCCATCATTTATCTTGTGTGTCCTGAGTAGTAAATGATCTGTTTTTTGACTGAAATTGTCTAATTCAAGTGCATTTCAATTTCCTGGTGCCTAAGATGTCAATGTTTAGTTGATTCAATTCATCATTCACTGCATTAAGTTTTCCCACATCCATGCTTCTGACATTTCATGTTCCAGCTGTAACTCTTGTCTTTGCAGTTTCAGATTTTCTTTTTCTGCTTGACAACGTCATCAGAAGCCTTAATCTAGCCATGTCATGAACACCATTAATATTCCAAAAGATCCTCAGTTCTTCCTCAATAATTTGTTGAATGGCATTCAACCTGAGGGACCCATCATCCAGAACTATATAATCAATCATTTTGTATTTCCTGTCAATGTAGTTTTTTTGGTAAAATTCAGGATACATTGCCATTGCCTTCTCCTGTGCAGTATGAACTAGTGCTTTTGCCATCCTCAGTAAAGTAATAATCCACTTCCAGCATCTTCCTATAATGTGGCTGTCCAGTATAGGTGGCTGCTTGCTTTAGCTGGACAGTGGGATACTCTTCACATCTTTGGTTGCCTTGCTGGGAATATGTTATTCTTCCCTCATCCCTCCCACAAACCAACCTCTCTGTCACAATCAACAACATAGCAGGACATAGGGGGGAAAGTTTGTTCTGCATGTCCTTTAATGAAGTTTCTGACTTCTAAATTTCCATCCAAGTAAACTGCTGCAAACCTATGTTTCCATGGTGATGAAGGTAGTGTTGCATTATGCAGCCATCAAGGTCATATGTTGGGGTTGAAGGCCTATGTAAATTGTTGAGAAAGAGGCAGGATGTGGCAAGACAAAAGACCTTCACAAAGCTCAAAAGTCAGGATTCAAGAGAAGGGATCAGTCCAGTCTAAAAGGCAAGTTGCCATAGTAACAGGACTTCCACCTATTGTTTTTGTGTTTGTGTTGGTTTGTGTTCTCATTGCAGCAATATGTCCCATGGGAAAAAAAAAACATGTTGATTTCTTGGCAGTTTTTAAGTCAATGTCCAGAAGGATGGTTAGTCAAGGCTTATTGTAAACATAGGTTTACCTGTCACTTCTGAATGAACATGTCAGTTACTAAAGGTGTTACACTTGCATTCATGTCCTCTTGCTCCAGATGCATATTCAAAGATATTGCAAAGCCTATTCTGGAATACTGCTACATCTAAGAATCCAAAGATATACCAAGAGAACTGAATGTGGTCAAAGGAAACAGATTTGTGACCCATTTCGTCCTGCCTGGGTAAAGCTGAAAATTAGTGCAATACCTAATATAAAAATATAAAGAGATTTACCTAAATATTGTATTTATATATTGTATTAGTGCCTGATAGGTATACCGCAATCAAAACATATTTCCAATCTTTTGTGGTCTGAAAAATAGATGTAGATATTTTTTTTGCCTTCACTCTTCAAGCTGTCTAGAGGGGAAAAAGGAAGGAAGGGAGGAAGGAAGGAAGGAAGGAAGGAAGGAAGGAAGGAAGGAAGGGAGGGAGGGAGGGCGGGCACGTATATGCAGCAATAAAAATGCTACTTTTTAGTTCTGAACTGCAAAATAAAAAGATAAAAATCTAGAAGCTTCACAATAAAATGAGCAACCGTAGACCTGAAATTTCATGCAATGATGTTTTCCCCTACTTGAATACCCAGGAGCCTATTGGGCAGTAACCTGTCCATGTAATTTATTTCTATTTTGAGATAGCATTCATGAAAATCTGACTCTACCTAGCACCAAGTGTTTTTTCAAAACAATTCATTTTTGTTCTATATCTTTAAATAGGACAAGCAAGCAAGATTTTAAAAATAAGTAGAATGATGAAATAGTAGCTTCCCCATCTTAAGCCAAAAACTTCAGACAACAAATTTTAATTAATTTAGAAAGTCAGTTGCATGGAGCTAGATTATCTGTATACCTGCTGCTTCTGAGAAATTCTGTTTGGGGACCAAATTCCTACCTCGGAAATGGAATGAACATCCACATAGATTGTAGATTACACACAAAAAGGAGCCCTGCTTCCTTTAAAAATGCATTATTGTACACACCACAATTGACTTCATTTTTATGACATACTGAGCCAGAAACCATGTCTTACAATGAAATAGCTAGACTCATTCAACACAAACTAATACATTTCCATGAATTGTGAGATTCCTGTCTTGTAAATCCTTTTGCTGCCCTCTTTCTCTTTGAGAAAAACCGCTGCATATCTTCTAAAGAATACACCCACTGGCTTTGCTATAAAGCAAGGATGTGGGTATACTATTATCATTCACTGCAGCATATATTATCTGAACTAAAATTGACCTTGCGTGAGCTCTTCACTCTATATTCTTCTGCTTTAATTCTTTTCCCCACAGTCTGGCTCTGGCAACCAATGTGAGTCAGCTGGAAGAAAAATAATTGTCTTCCAGTAACTAAATATGAAGAGATAAGGCAGATGTTATCATTCCCTTGCTATGTTCAGGGATAAAAGGGTGTGATCCCAACATCTGTCCTGAGCAGTCTTTATTGTGCATACATAGATCTCCGGTTTGATTTCCTTGGTCTTTGAATCAGCCACACATGATCTTCTCATCTATTTTCCTGCACTGTTTCTTGTATTTTCTGCAACATCGACTCATCTACTTCTGCCTCTTTCTGTTGTGAGCCAAATTGTTGCTGATCAGAGATAGAAATTTGTAGGTTATGAAACAAAAAACTTTCTTTTTCTTCAAGGGTTCCCTGTGGAAAGAACATAATGCCTGAATTGAAGGCACTGGTTACTTCTTTAAAGGGAATATTATGTACAAATATTCTGTGTACCTGGAGCGAGTTTGATTTTAGTTTTGGAAAGCATGTATTTATCTTTTCACCTGCATGCAGCAAGGAACAGTTGGGGAGGAATGAAAATATATTGGTCTAACTTCAAGGTGCCAAACAATAGCTGTCAGTCCTTTTTCAGAAAAAAAAATCTAAAGGGTTATAATGTTCATGAACTTTGATTTACAACACCTTGTCATCCCAATTTTATCTGCCGTCAGAGTGACTTTTGTCTAATAATCTAAAAGTCGGTGCCAATATGAGCAGACAAATGGAACTGGACTTCTGTAAGGCAACCTCCTAACTCAGTAGCTGGATACATAAACTGTTTTAAGTTAGTTCCAAAACATTTTTTTTTAAATTTTATTTATATGCCGCCCTTCTCTGGAGACTCAGGGTGGCTTACAAGGCGTTAAGCAATAGCCTTCATACTTTTGTATATTTTTTATACAAAGTCAGCTTATTGCCCCCACAATCTGGGTCCTCATTTCACCTACCTTAGAAAGGATGGAAGGCTGAGTCAACCTTGAGCCTGGTGAGATTCGAACTTACAGTAATTGCAGACAGTGGATGTTAAATGCTGCCTTAAGTAGGAGGCATTAGCCTGCTACGCCACTCAGGCTCCCTTTGTTGTAGGTTTAGCTCACATTTTATTCCTGAGATTTTGTTAGGCCCCATTCTCTAAACTTTTAATTGTTAAAGATATCAGTCTCTAATAAAGGAGCATATTTTATATATAATTGCAATAAAATACCTTATGCCACCAGACTCCAAATTTTGGGCTTAGACAACTTAGAACTACACCGACTTCAGTCTGACCTAAGGATAATACATAAAATTATCTGCCTCAATGTCCTTCCTGTCAACGACTACTTCAGCTTCAACCACAACAATACACGAACAAATAATAGATACAAACTCAAGGTAAACCGCTCCAAAATCAATTGCAGAAAACATGACTTCAATAACAGAGTGATCAATGCCTGGAATGCACTACCTGACTCTGTAGTTTCTTCCCCAAACCCCCAAAACTTTAACCTTAAACTGTCTACTGTTGACCTCACCCCATTCCAAAGAGGTCTGTAAGGGACGTGCATAAGTGCACCAGCATGCCTACCGTCCCTGTCTTAATATTCCTTTTTACTTACTCTTTTCATGTATTCAAATTATGTTTATACTTTTATCTGTTATCTTATATATGCTTGACAAATAAACTTATGATTATGGTTATGATTTGTAGCTCTCTGAGATTGCTTGTTTTCTTGTGGATATTTCATTACCCAAACTAGGTAACATCATCAGAGTTCATAAGGAGTGCTGTTTGCTGCCAGTTTATATTCTGGTGGCTTGCTTGTCAGTGTTGGTGAGGGTGGTCTTAGAGATTTTTTGGTGGGGGTTTTGCTCTTGGCTTCTTTGGCAATTTTTTGATTGGGGTATTGTTTTCTTGATTGCTGGTCTGATGTTAACCTTGTATTAATTTATGCTGATCTGGGTGCTGATTGCCGGAAGAGAGATGCTCAGAGTTTTTTTGTTCCTTTTTGGGCTGGGTGATATCTCTTTGGCATAGTCTATAAATGTTGTTAATGCCTATGTGATGTTTGTGGATATTTTTTGCAAGCCATTCAAACCATCCTAACCAGACCAAAACACCCAACAACCCCAGATGAAAAAACAGGAGTCATCTACAACATACAATATAAGGACTACAACAACGACTATGTAGGACAAACAGGCAGAAGATTGGCAGAACATATCTACAAACACCAACTAGCAGTCAGAAGACATGATGAAAATTCTTTAATTTCTTTAATTTCTTTAATTTCACTCATACAGTAGTAGTCAAAATTGTGGAAACCTTTTGGGAAAAGTGTATTTTCTAAAACTAGCTAATAACACCATTTCTTTTTTTGGGGGGAGGGGAGTAATACCATAAAATTATATATCAATGGAAAGATAATTTAATCAAGAATGTAATGCAATCACTTTTATGAAGGATTTGCTATTACAATAGCAGTTACTCTATAAAGAAGATAAGTGAAACACGTAGAAAAAATGAGATATACAAAAATTATCACCATGTCAGTTAATACTTAGTTGGGTAACCTTTAGCATGAATTATGGCCTTACAATGTCTTCCCATGGAGTGAACCAAGTCTTTTAGTTCTGCAGCTGTTATAAAGTGAAACCAAGATTGAATGATGGCTTCTATTAACTGGGTTTTATTGCTAGGTCGCTTCTGACTAACAAGTTTCTTTAGTTGGCTCCATAGATTTTCAATTGGGTTAAGGTCTGAACTATTCCCAGGCCATTCCAGCAGTGGAATATGATTACCTTGAAACTCCCCCCCCCCCAAAAAAAAGTGCTGTTATTAGCCATCAAACCTCAAAAATACACGTTTCCCAAAAGGTTTCCACAATTTTGGCCACTACTGTATATAGACAGAGCTAACCACAGTTTCAATTGTAAAATGTGACCATCCTAACCCAAACCAAGTCCAAAAATGCCAGGGAATTTTTAGAAGACTGGCACTCTGACAAATCAGCCATCAATATACACATAGAGATTAACAACATCTACAAACTATGAAAGAGATTATCATCCAGCCCAAAAGGCAACAAAAAGACTCAAGCACCTCTCCACCAGTAATCAGCACCCAGATCAGCATAGATTAACTCCAAGGTTAACATCAGACCAACAGTCAAGTAAACAATAACCCCAATCAAGAAACTGCCCAAGAGCCAACAATAAACAGCCCAGTCAAAGAATCTCTAAGGCCACTCCCACCCACACAGACAAGCAAGTCACCAGAGTATAAACTGACAGCAAACTGTACTCCATACTAGCACTGATGATGTTGTTACCTAGTTTGATTAATGAAACGTCTGCAAGAAATCAAGCAAGGCCAGAGAGCATCAAGGACCTCTCATATTAGTTTGTTTTATTTACATCAAAGATGTAATTCAGAAGAAATATGAAATATATTAAAAATAATAGAGCTGTTGGTTTATAAGTAGACATATTGGGGAAGAGTGAAAAGATATGAGAAAGGTCAACTAGAGTATTTATCCAAAGGAATAAATGACAAGCTTTAAGGGAGAGAAAAATATTATTTTGCAGCACCTGGCCCAACTGGATTCTATCCATGCAGTTAATAAGGGTGGCAAAGGTTTCCAGGAGTTATTAGCTCGTGCTTGGCCAGTAAGAACATACAGAGGCTGGCAGTTTGGTCAGTAAGCAAGTCATCCAGTTAGTCAGTTGGGAAAGGAGGACGATCCTGTCTTCAAGAACAGACAAGGAATGGTAGACTAGAAGAGAAGTTGAGTGGAAGTTGAGTGAAAGGAGGGGATTAAGTAGCTAGAAACAGAGAGAAAAAAGCTGAGATTTATTGTTTTTTGAGACTTCCACCAAAACAGTTTTTACCATGGGTCTTGCCAGGGGTGGGAGAAAACTTAGTTTATTCACTGTGCTTTTGCTCAATACTTCTTTAAGAAAAATGTCCAGTCAGTTATACATGAACTGCCAGCAATCAGAAAACCTCTCTAAAGAACATATGGAGATTAATTTCATTGAGTTCAGTGGTTCAATCTTATTTAAAGTAATTCTTGTCTTCAAACATTCCAGAGTACAAACATACAAACAACATATGGCTGTTGTTGTTTTTTCTAATGCAAGTAGCAACTATTTGTTGCTTGCTCAAAACCTAAATTTGGGTATATTTTCTCCTGGAGTTCTTTGGATTTTTTTCAGGTGGGAAGGGGAGAGAGAGTGTGTGGGAATGACCATATAGAGCTATTTGTCATTGGTTAAAGGAAATTGTCTCAGAGTTGTGGGGAATCCTGCTTGGGAAGTCACTAAGAGAATCAGCTCTGAGACAGCCCCTCCCCAGCAGTTCGGCTTTAAAATAGGGGTTACATTATGTTTCCATATATACATTGTATTTGTACCTTGTTGTGGTCTGCCAGCAGCCTGCAGAGCTGGCAGCAGAATCGGACAGTGAGGAGGCTGGGGAGGAACATGGGCCAGTCCTGGAGTCTGGGGAAGGTTTGGACGAGGGCTCTGCATCGGAGGCAGAGAAAGGGCCATCTGGGAGGTAAGTGCTGCCTCTGGAACCTCCAGAGTCGGACCTCAGCAAGGCAGAGGAACAGGGGGAGCCTGTTCCCAGTGCGCGCATGCACAAAGCTGCCAGAAGGCAAGAACAGTTAAAATAAAAGGGACAACTCGGGAGTAGGGCTTGGAGATAATTTGCCCCTCCCATAAGACTTAAAAGAGGAGCAAAGGCATGTGGGCCTTTGCAGGAAGCAACATTGTTAATTCTGTGCAGTTTAAAGTCTGAAGCTCTGTTTGATTCTGGACTCCATGTGGCTTTGCCAATTATGTCTTTGGCAGCGTGTCAAGGGAGACAAAGGTGGGTGATTATCAGCCTTGTCCGGAAGGACTCTTTTCAACTATTTGGGACTCATCTGTGAATGAACAGAATTCACAGCTGTTAAAATAAAACCGGGTTTTGGGACTACTCGTGTGTTTTACTGACTCAGGAAGCCTAGATCAGAACATACCTTTAAGCATACAGTGCATAGAAGCATACAAAATTGCTTGGCACTGAGATAGACAGCATATAAATTTAATAAAATAAACCAATACAATAAATTGCTCCAAATTCACAGGGAGAGGAAGAATCTAGACCAACAGTAAAGTGTCAATACTTTAACCTATCAAAATTCTGTGCAAATTCAACACAAAGAGATCCCACACCCCCACACACTTATTTTTCATATGGAGGAACAGCTTTATCTGGTGGGACTACAAATAACTTTCTTAAACAGGTCAGGTCTGTGAGGAGTGACAGGAAAGAAACCTCACTTGACCCTCTCTTTTTTTAAAAAGTAATTTTAGACAGTTTTCAATAATCTTGTAATTTCATAACAACACAGACTTCAAAAATAGCTGTGGTGAGATATAAATATGTCAGTCAAATGTCACTTAAAGACTCAGTTCACTGAATTTCATTCAGAGTGTTTTAGATATGATCGTATCAAAAAATCACTTATTTCTTTACACACGAGAGGGAACAGGAGACTTTTAAAAAGCAAATGATGAAGAAAGCAAAACTGACAGCTGCAAAAAAAGTAGAGTTGATTTGAATCTTTCATGCTGATTGCATAATTTTCTTTCAGCAAAATTAAGAAATTAAAGATAAGCTCGTAAATAAATCATGTATACCTCTAGTCCCATTTTACAAAGTCATTTTATATAAATGACACATGTGATAAAATATACAGTAGTGGCCAAAATTGTGGAAACCTAATGGGGAAAGTGTATTTTTGAGGTTTGAGGCTAATAACACCACTTTTTTTTTTTGGAGTTTCAAGATAATCATATTTCACGGCTGGAATGGCCTGGGAATAGCCCAGACCTTAACCCAATTGAAAATCTATGGAGCCGACTAAGGAAACTTGTTAGTCAGAAGCGACCTAGCAATAAAACCCAGTTAATAGAAGCCATCATTCAATCTTGGTTTCACTTTATAACAGCTGCAGAACTAAAAGACTTGGTTCACTCCATGGGAAGATGTTGTAAGGAAGTAAATCATGCTAAAGGTTACCCAATTAAGTATTAACTGACATGGTGATAATTTTTGTATATCTCATCTTTTCTATGGTGATAATTTTTGTATATCTCAACATATTTCTACATGTTTCACTTTTCTTCTTTATACCGTAACTGCTATTCTAATAGCAAATCCTTCATAAAAGTTATTGCATTACATTTTTGATTAAATTATCTTTCCATTATTATATAATTTTATGGTATTACTCCCCAAAAAAGTGGTGTTATTAGCTAGTTTTAGAAAATACACTTTTCCCAAAAGGTTTCCACAACTTTGGCCACTACTATAGTATGAATTCCTAGGAGGGAGGGAGTGCATTCCAGAGAAGTAAGAGGCAACTTAGTTCAGATAGTTTGTGTGAGAAGAAGAGAGTGAAGAGACTCCCTCCTTAATGTTTCCCAGAGTGTATAGTTCATGTAGGTAGTAGTCTGTTACCGTGATGGAACAATGGTTACAATGGAGTATTGCTTGCTAATTCTGCCCACTGCCAGCAGTTCGATCCTGGCTGGCTCAAGGTTGACTCAGCCTTCTATCCTTCTGAGGTCACTAAAATGAGGATCCAGATTGTTGGGGGCAATATGCTGGCTCTGTAAACTGCTTAGAAAGTGCTGTGAAGCACTATGAAGCAGTATGTAAGTCTAAGGGCTATTGTTATATGTCAGGACTGTTGGAAAAGTTTTTAGTTTAGGTTGTAGAGGTCAATAATATTTCCCAGCACCTACAATTAAGCCAGATTTCTTTTATCAAGAAAAACTTTGTTTATTTAAAACAAATAAACTATTTACATTTTAAATCAGAGAACATTGTCTCTTGGTCTTTATTTATTTCTGAGGTAAATGTGCCTAGAGCAGCTGTAGGTCTGTCAGGTCAGTATCTCTCTCTCCTATTCTTCTCCTGTGCTCTTTTTTTCCTGTGTGTGTGACTAAAGGGGATCATATTTATAGAGTGGCTAAGCCACTCCCCCTTCAGTCCCTTAGACAAAATGGAGGGAAAGTATAAACACAAAACCATCCTTCCAGTATAGACAGTGTAGTTCAGTGGCACTATTTTAGATTATTATCTGACAAGGACCATGTATGAAGACTAAGCAAAACAAGGAGTATCACTTGGGCTCAATGTTCTGTTTATGGAGCTTTCTGGTTATTATTAAGCTATCATATTATTATTATTAAGCTGAGACCTTGTGTGATAAAGAATGTTAGTAATAAAGAAGATGAGGGGAAAAAATGAGAAGCAAGAGAATCCTGACAAAGATGTCCCAGGTTGTACAGATGCAAAATGACCAGGCTCTCCCCTTCCCCCACAAAAACTGATGAAATTCCTGATCAACGGGACTTCCGGCAGGGACCTCAGCGCGTTAGGGATGAAAGGGACGGAGCTCTGCTCCTGGGTTCCTAACAATCCCACATCTGGAGCCGAAACAGGCACTATTGATCTCGGAGAGATCAATAGTTTAAAGGGGAACATCTTAGGACCTCAGAGGAGATTGCAACTTCTTTGAAGGTACAAGATAAATCCCTTAATCCAGAATAAGGAAAAACCAGCCTTCCAGGGCTGGCCGGAGACGCTGATAACTAAGTAAGTAGGAAGCGAAGATTGATAACGAAAAGAAGTCGTCAACAGGAGACTAAAATTTAGAAAAACCCAAAAATTATCCGATAGTAAGAAGTAGACATTGGTGGTAGAGAATCCCAGAAAAAGAGATAAGAGAAGCAGCGACAGAAGGATCGATCGGAATGGAGCCATTTTGAACGGAAACGTGACAGTGCAAAAAACTTGAACAGCCGGCGTGCATGGAGAGAGTGTGAAGAAGGTAGTTGTTAATTAGGAATATTACAACTAGACTCAGGGATGATTTAAAACTTTGATACTATTGGATTCTATTAGTGTGGATTGGATTGAGTGGATTGAATTGGATAAATATAGAATAAGAACAGATCGTGCAATACCGAAGTGAATGGAGAGAGTGTGAGGAGTGTGGTGTGTTGGAGACCAGAGGAAGGATTTTGGATGGATTCCTATAAATCGATCATACTGGATTTTATTGGTGTCGATTAGATTGATTGGACTGAACCGGACAATCAGAGAACAAAACAGATTGTGGGAGAGTGTGGAGAGAGGCGGGAGTGGATTTGAGTGAATTTTTACAAATTATCATCATTTCTGACACTTCTAGTGACATTTCTTTCAAAGATCAGGATATAAAGCGTGAGAGTTTTTGACTATTTGGCTATCAAACATTGAACTATTTGGATATAACTTTGACAGAGAAAAAGTGGCAGATTAACTGGACGAAAGTTGGACATTAGGTGAACAGGAACACACGAGGAGCTAGACACTGGATATCAGATATTGGATATTGGATTCTTGGACCTGGATTACAAGTTGAAACGCAGTGGACTATATAGACTAAATTGGATATTGAAATAAATTCAACATGAAAAGGGTGATCCAGACTTTGGAATGGTGACTGATTGGAAGAAGGATAAGGCTACATAACAACGAAAAAGATAAAAGACTATAAATTTAAACTGAAAATAGAAAATAAACGGACAATATAGCTATTGCTGGTTTGGCCTAAGTTTATTATATTATATTATATTATATTATATTATATTATATTATATTATATTAGAATTGGAAAATAACATTTAACAACTTATTAGTTTTTCTTTTTAAGTATTGATAACGGAATAATTTGTTTATTTAAATTCAATTAAACAACTATAGTGTATTATATTTGATAAATTTATTTACTTGAAGCTAATCAATTTAAATAACTTGATAGAGTTATAATAATTAAAATAGTTAGAACCTGGTTGGTAAAGGGGTACATATAGAATATATAAACTGATATTGACTTGATTCTAGAACTATTATAAAATTGTTAGAGAAATATATTTTATCTTTTAATTAATTGAAGAATAAGGTAATCGATGAACTGCTAGAAGCTTGCCCTTTCCCTGTTGTTTCCTCCTTTCTTGCCTTCCCCCCCACTTTCCTTTTTTCTCTACTTATATTATTGTATTGCTGATTAGAAGTATTCTCAAATAACTTTGCAATAATAACCTTGTATTTAAGTTATAAACATTAACTAGGTGATTGATAATTTTATGAAATTGTGGACAAGAATAACACATATAATAGATATGGCAACTTCAAGTACATCAACCACTATTAAAACAACTAAGAAGATACCTCCAACCCAAACATTATTGGTGGCCTCCCCAGTACAGCAGAAGACAGGGGAAATGATAGATAAAGAGAAGACTAATACCATTATAGGTATGCAAAATATTCAGGCTGCCCTTGCAATGATTCAAGAGGGAATGAAAAGGATGGAAGATAAGATTACTCTTAACCATGATGAAACTAAAAGGAACCATGAACAAATGCGATTGGACGTAGGGGAAATCAAAGATGATATTAGAAATATAGATGAGAAGATAGTGAAAATCCAACAAAATGAACAGAGAATTCATAAAGTGGAGGAAAAAACAGAAGCCACAGCCACTAGGTTGGAAAGGATGGAAAATCAACAAGCGATAAGGAGTCGAGATACTAAAAATGCACTGACATTTCTTGAAATGGAGAAGGCATCCTTCTATCTAAGATTCCAAAATATAGAAGAACAGAGAGATGAAGACTTGGGCGAAATTATGATTGAAATATAAGGCGACACATAAAGATAAGGACAAAATAAGAAATGGAATCGATGAAATCTATAGAGCCTTTACAAATTACGCAAGAAGAAATAAACTCCCCAAAGAAGTACATATTAGATTCACAAAGAAAACACTGAAAGAAGAAATATATAGAAAAATGAGAGAGGAGACAGTTATGTACAAAGGGAGGGAAATTCTAACATTAAAACAAGTACCGAGAAGGGCCAGGGATAGGAGAAGAGATTAAAATTTCTTAACTAGACAATTAAACAAGCTCAAGATAAAATTCAGACGGCTCATACCGGAAGGGGTACTTATCTCATGGGAAGGAAGAAAATTTCGAATAGATACTATAGAAAAAGCTCAAGACTTTATCGACCAATACCTAGGATATGAAGGAGAACAGGAAAGCAGAGAAAGTAGAGAAGAACAAAACTCTAGCGACCAAGAGGTACAATTAACAAACAAGTAGGAAAAGGAACAGAGGAGGGGAAGGTTAGGGAAGGAGGAAACGACAGGGATTACACAAAGAGTTACAAGAAACACAACAAAACTCAAAATTACAGACAAATAAACACTAGCAGAAATGGAAGAAGAATTAAAGCTCATTTCCATAAATATAAACGGTTTAAACTCACCAAGTAAAAGACATCAAATATTTACGAAACTGCAAAAATTAGGGACAGACATAATTATATTACAAGTACACATAAGAAAACAGAAAAAACTGCTTGAAAACAAAAAATTAGGAGTAATATACACATCTTTAGGTGACTGCAAAAAAAGGAGGGTGGTAATATATGTCAAAGATCATATAAGAACTAAGTTAATTCATACTGATAAAGAGGGTCGAGTGTTAATGGTAGAAGTAAAATTGGAAACAAAAATAATATTGTTAGTAGCTATTTATGCTCCAAAAGGAAACCAAATAGATTTCTACAAAAAATTACATGACAAGCTAAAAGAGTTGGATTATGAAAATGTTTGTATTGTCAGCGATTTTAATGCGATTGTAAACCCACAAGAAGATTATCATAGTAATAGGAAGAATAAAATTAAAAAGAAGACATTGCCACAAACATTCAAGGATTTGGCACAAGAAATGAGTTTACATGACACTTGGCGAGAATTAAACACCAAAGTAAAACAATATACATATTTTTCTGGCCCACATCAATTGTGGTCCAGGCTGGATATGGCTTGGATGACACCTCAATTAAGCAAAGAAACATATGATGCAGAAATTATGCCTAGTATATGGGCTGATCATAACCCCATTAAAATAGTCTGGAAAGGTTTTCGAAAACAGAAAAGATGGAAAATGGATACAAGTATAATAAAGGAAAAAGAGTATTTACAAATGATAGAAGAGGAAATTAAGATATTTTTCCAAATCAACACAAAGGATCAAACGTTGTTACAAAATTTATGGGATACGAGGAATGCTTATATTAGAGGCCTAACTATCACATATGTGGCGAAAAGAAAAAAGAGAAACAAAGAATTAGGAATGATCTACTGGAAGAAATTAAGATAGAGGAAACTAAATTACAACAGCACCCTAACAACAAGATAGTGCAACAAAAACTTAATCTGGCCAAACACAAATTGAACTTAACTACAAAAACCGAATTGGCACAGAAAATAAGAATGGCAAAGCAGACCAATTTTGAACATGCAAATAAAACTGGATGCTGGTTAGCTTATAAATTAAAAAAGCAAACAGAAAAAAGAATTATTCACCAACTCCACGACGAATCAGGAACTTTATATCATACACATTTAGACAAGAAAAACATGGTTAAAGTATTTTTTCAAAAACTTTACTGACAGGAAGATGTTCCGGAAAATCAAATTAGAAAATACCTTCACAAAACTAATATCACACACTTTGAAGAAGAACACAGAGAGATCTTGAACCGGCCCATAACAATGTTTGAATTGATCGAAGCTCGCAAAAAACAAAAGAACAATAAAACCCCAGGACTAGATGGAATTTCCACTGAATTTTACAAACACTGCCAACAATCAATAGACGAAACATTGGTACAAGTTTTTAATGCAACATTATTGACAGCTGAAATTCCAAAATCCTGGACAGAAACCATCATCACATTAATACATAAAGAAGACACAGATCCAACCCAGGTTAGAAACTATAGACCAATTTCATTACTCAATGTGGATTATAAACTATTTATGTCAATACTGGCACAGAGACTCAAAGCAATAATTCACAAATATATACATCCAGACCAAAATGGTTTCATACCTAGGAGACAGATCAAAAACAATCTGAGAACAATTATAAATATTTTGGAATACTACGATCAGAAGATAGATAAAGAAGTGGCTCTAATCTCTCTTGATGCCCAGAAGGCTTTCGATAACTTAAATTGGTCTTTTCTTATAATACAACTTGAGTCGATGAACTGTGGAGAGAAATTTCTTAAACTGATAAAAAAAATTATTCTTACCAAACAGCAAAAATCTCAATAAATGGCGATATGACACAAATTTTTGATATTCAGAAAGGAGTATGACAAGGATGTCCCATGTCACCCCTATTATTCATAATAGCATTGGAAGTTCTATTAAATGAAATCAGGAAGGAGGAAGATATCAAAGGTGTCAAGATTCGGGGAGAGGAGTACAAACTGCTCGCCTTCGCTGATGACGTAATTTTCATTCTGGAAAACCCAAAACTATCTGGACCAAGGCTGATGGCAATGATAGAGGAATATGGGGAAGTCGTGGGCCTCAAAATAAATAAACAAAAAACGAAAGTACTGACGAAAAATATGACTCAGACACAGAGGTCGAAATTAGAAGAAGATTTAGGAATTCAAATAGTAAAGAAGATAAAATACTTAGGTATCTGATTGACGGCAAGCAATTATGATCAAAGAAGACAATTATACTAAATTATTAAAACAAATTTAAAAAGATTTGGAAATTTGGAATAGACTACAACTGTCGTTGATGGGTACAATCACCTCAATAAAAATGAATGTACTACCAAGAGTATTATACCTATACCAGGTAATACCAATACATCCAGGAAGAGATTTTTTCCAGAACCTTAATAAAACAATAATGACTTATCTATTAATGACTTAATAATGGCAGGGAAAGAAGGCCAGAATCAAGATCAAAGCTTTACAAGATTCACGAGACAAAGGAGGCCTGGCAATACCAGATTGGGAACTTTACTATAAGGCATCAGGGCTGATCTGGATCAAAGAATGGATGAAATTGGACAATAAAAGAACTCTATATTTAGAAGGCTTCGATCTAACACGAGGATGGCCCGCTTTCTTATGGGACGGACTGGACAAACGACATATGTATTTCCAACGACATATAATTCAGGCTTCACTACTTAAGATTTGGCAGGAAATCAAGAAAACTCATTACACCAGAATACCAAAATGGTGGTCCCCGATGGAGGCACTGATATATCCAAATACCCTCGAGATAGGAAAGATGATGCGGTACCAAGATCTATTAAACCAGGAAGGCGAACTTATCCCAAGACATCAACTTCAAAATTGTGGCATAAATATTGATTGGTGGCCCTATACCCAAATACATTCAAAATATACAGTAGACAAAGCACAATATGGAATTTCGAATAACCTGAATGAATTGGATAAGATTTTACTAGGTGCAGAACAAAAGATGATAACCAAAACATACAACTATCTTCTTAGACACAAATTATTAGAAGAAACAGTTAAAGAAAACATGATAATGTGGGCTAGGGACATAGGGCATAATATTCAATTGGCAAATTGGGAGAAACTATGGAAACAAAATATCAAAATGACAAGGGCCACATCTTATAAAGAGAATCTTATCAAAATGGTTTACAGATGGCACCTACCACCAGCTTGATTAGCCAAAATATACCCAAACACTCCCTCACTCTGTTGGAAGTGTAAAACAAAAAAGGGAACATATTACCATGCTTGGTGGAAATGTAGGAAGGCCCAACAATATTGGCAAGACATAAAAAAAAATTTGAGGAAATAACGAATCTACAAATAGAAGATAGCCTTTTTTATTCGGCATGACAGCAGCACAATACACCAAAGAGATGAAATACCTTATTATACACATTTTGACAGCAGCACGATTACTGTTCGCTTGAAATTGGAAATCAGACCAACTCCCAACCAAAGATAAAATTATCTCAAAGATAACAGAATGTGCCGAAATGGATACATTGACACTGGAACTCCAGGATAAGGAAGAAAGTGATTACTATCTTGTGTGGCACCAATGGTTCCAATGGCTGGAAAGGAAAATTAGCACACCTGTAGATGATAGAAACTAGGGTGAAAGATTACAGTAGGAGATGAATAAGGAGATGATGCAAGTATATTTTGAGTTTAAAGTATTTGAATTAAGAATCTAATATTACTTTCTCATTGATATGTAAAGTAAAATATTATATATTCTGTTGATGACAAAAAGTATATATGTAGAATGTTGTGTGGGTTCTGTAGGTGGTGGGGGTTTTGTCTGTCTTTGTATCTTTGTTTACATTTTAATAATAAAAACATTATTTAAAAAAAAAGAAATTCCCAATCAACTAAAAGTCTGACAAGGAGAAATTTTGAAAGTTCAGACAAGGACATTTTAGGAAACTTCCTTTTCATAATCATCCATCTTCGTTGACTGAGAGAAATAAAGTTCTCATCCCCTGTGAACTTGAGGTTTATGTTCATTATTATTCTGTGCTTCTGTAGAAAAGGAAGAAGCTCCTATAATCTTTACCATGTGCACTTAACACAGTGTAAACATTGAGATGTATATTCTCATCCACTAGGGGAAGAAAAATCAAAATTCTATTAACAAGCTGTGCCATTGTAATGATGGAAAGTGTCATCTGTTTTACAACAGATGGTATTGTTCTTGGGGGTATGATTCATCATGTGCTATTTTCTGCATCGTATAATATAGAGAAGTGGTAGGGTGTCAGCAGGATTTGCAAACTTGATCTTTTTCAGTTTGTTCTGAATCTGGCTATTCTCATATTTCAACATAAATCCCTGAACAAGAGAAAGCAATATCCAGATAGCACTGCACAGAAAAAGGAGGGGCCGGAGATGAAGTAGGAAAATCAATGCCATCTATTGCGGAGCAGGGAAAAAAGAAAAAGAAAAAGTCTGTCCCAGCTAGAGAATGGTACCAATAGAATTTATAGAAGATTTTACCACCAATAAGGGGTTGTCAGAAAAACAAAACAAAACACCACCTTGAAAGAAAATATTTTTCTCATTATTTGTGAGAAAAATAAAAAAGACCAGAATACATAGGGAAAATAGCAGGTTGGGATAAAGAGCTTACCATACTATAAGGAGAGAGAAAGGATATAAAATTCTGGAGAACTATTGGATCACATACACCATAGGTGTACTTTGAAAGTCCTTCTCATAGTGGCATTGTGAAATTTTACTACTGGAATGTACAATGTGAGTCCAATGCAGTGGTGGGATTCAGCCAGTTTGCACCACTTCAGGAGAACCGGTTGTTAACTTTCTGAGCAGTTTGGTGAACTGGTTGTTGGAAGAAATCATTAGGGCAGAGATCTGGTTGTTAAATTATTTGAATCCCACCACTGGTCCAATGCCTTTGGTATAAGATTCTAAAAAGATCTGATATAATGGACCTCACTCACACAGCTTTGATTATTTTAAAATAACTCTCTGCTCAACGTATGGAGCTTTTGGGATTTTTATGTTTTTTGCTCAATTTATTTGTTAATGTTTTAGGGGTGGGGTTGGATTGCTTATATGTTGACACTGTTAGCTATGCAAAGCTTTTAGGAATGAGCAACAGGCAAACAAAGTGAATCAAGAAATACATACATCAACAACCAAGTTAGTGGCAGCTTGACTGGATGGGATGCTAGACAACTTGGACAAAGTGGAAGCCATGGAAACAACTTCTCCTTTACCAAATGCTTATTGAAAACTTTAGAACTGTTGCTGAAACAAAATGCCTTATGCCCATTAATGGAATTTTGAGTTACCTAGAGTTGCTCTTGAAGTGTAACTAATCTGTCGTATTAATTTCCATTGTCTGTGATGTACAGATGTAATGGTATGTGGGAATGACCTTGGCAGACAGGGGGAAGAAATACTTCCTAGGAAACAATCAGATAAGGGAGGAGAGGAGCCTACAGCTGCATAACAGGCTAAGAAAGTTTCCAATTTCATTCTCTATTCCCATTGGAGTAATTGGGTTCTGTAAACTAGCCCATTTGAAATACCTTGGGTGAAAAGGTTTTGCTAAATTATGCACTGCTTCATCCAGATAAATGTTACAGAAATAAGAATTTTAGTAGTATATAGTTTATTCTAGTTTTAGTGTGATGTTCTGCTAATATTATTATATACATAGCTGTACTTACATTCTTTTTGTATAGTATGATACTTTGCAAGATCCAATCTGTGTTGGTCTCCGGGTCCACAATTTTAATCTTCTGAGCTTTCAGACTCGTGCTGGAGCTCATCCTCAGGGAACTTCTCTCTACTGGAATATGTGCTTTGGGCTATTCTATGTGTCACATCGATGTGATGCCTTCAGACTTCTGGAAATGATCTGATCAACTGGAGATGGCTTTGCAAAAGAATTACTGACCAGCGCAGCTGAGGTTACAAGGAACCAGAAAGTAGATTATGTCAGCTTTGGAAGCCATATTAGCACCAGATGCTTCCCTGCTGCCAACTTCTTGCGCTTGGGAAAGTGGGAGAGGGGATTTAGAGGAGTGATTGTAGTTAGACATAATAGCATTCATCCCTTCAGTCAAGGTCATGGGGTTTATGCACCTAGAGGAGGAGTGGTTGCAGGGATGGCTCAAGTTGGGACTATGGTGATTGGGCCATGTGACAGACTGATGGGTGCAGGGGCTGGATTTGGGGTTTTGATTTACTGAGGGAAAACCAGAACTCTCAGATTCGGGTTTTCCCAGATGTGCCAGTTTACATTCTCTAATAAATGGAACTTTGAGAAATGCCTGCCTCAGAGTTTTTACTTGGAGTTGGGGACTTTCTGGAACACTGACTTACTACTTCCTTTTTTTTAAAAAATTTGATTTATATGCCGCCCTTCTCTAGAGACTCAGGGTGGCTTACAATGCGCTAAGCAATAGCCTTCATACTTTTGTATATTTATACAAAGTCAACTTATTGCCCCCACAAACTGGGTCCTCAATTTACCTACCTTAGAAAGGATGGAAGGCTGAGTCAACCTTGAGCCTGGTGAGATTCGAACCTGCAATAATTGCAGGCAGCTACAGGGTGCTTTAGACCACTTTACTACCAAGGCCCTTGGAACCTCTCCAGATAAGGAGAGGATGGGCGAGCTCCAGATGGCTGTTCCTCATGAGAAAACTATAGGAATTTTTAAAAAATATATATCCTGCTTTTATTATTTTTATAAACAACTCAAGGTAGAAAACAGAACTATGAGACAAGATTAGTCATCTTTCCAACCACAGCAGAGACTTTTAAAAGACATTAAGTTCACAAGCCACACTTTCTAATCACTTTTGGAAATTGCTCATTAACTACTTCGAAGCTATTACAGACCGTAGAATAAGAAGTTTGAAAACACCGGGTGAGTCTGCCTTTAATTCTGAATGAAAGAATACTTTAATTATAAGCTTAGGAATTTAAAGAATGTGAAATAAATAGCAAAAAGCTAAATAAGGTTTTGATCTTAGAAAGTATAAATAAAATAAGGTTTCAGATAAAATTAGACTACTGAAAGTTTTGCAATAAGAGTCCCCAGTTTCTCAGGGAAAATAGATCTTGCTTTGGTTTTTTACAAGACACAAAACATATAGATAATTTTGATTTCAAAAACTGGACACTAGAGGGATCTTAAGATTTTAGGTAGAGGGAAGATATACAGGCCTACAAGATGGTTATGACAATAAAATAATATCAAAGGAGACTTTGAAGAATAAAATCAGAAAATAGGAGCCATGATATCAGTATATCTGCTTCTATGGATAAACTATGTCCAAAAACTGTTACTGAAGAAATGTCAGATATAGAATAATGTTTTTCTGACAAGATACAGATGGCATTGAAAGTGGATTTACAACCAACAGGTCAAGAGAATGATTTACAAAAGGATGTTGTTTCGCAGGTGCTACAAAAAAAAAAAAAGCCAACTGTCTGAGGATTTAAAATTTTAAAAGGAAATGACAAACCAAGAGAATGACCTGAATAACGTTTTTCTACTTGATTTGCAAAAAGATTTTCATGGAGCCTGAAGAACTCTGCAATGGGAAAAAGAAGAAATAAAGAGAAATCAAATGTTTTGACAAACTACCTAAATATTAAGACTGTTAGAAGTAAAAAAAAAGAAGAGATATAAAATTGATTTATTTGATCAAGATTAAAATAACATATGCTGTTACTTCTGGATATCGGTTATGGGCTTTCTGCTGATACCAAGAATGAAAAGATGGTCTTTTATGTATTTGTCTAAAGATAAGGTATGTGATATAAGATGAAGAGATAAATTATTGTAACTTTAAACAGGATGAAGAATTACTAGATTCGTTTATGCTTTTGTGATGAAGATTGGAAATCATTTCTTTATACGTTTCTTTTGTTTTTTTATTACAGACTTGCTTTCTCTTTTTCTTTTCTTGTTCTGACCTAGGCATCCTGATACAGTAAAAGCACACAATGAGTCCTAAAAACCCTCTTTTTATTTCAACGGCTGTGAATTCTGCTCATTCAGAGCCTGTTCATTCTCAATCTGTTCATTCACAGATGTGTTCCAAATAGTTTGTAAAGAGTCCAACAGAAGTTTGCTACAGTTCTTCAGGATAAGGCTAAGCACCCACCTTTATCTCCCTTGACACGCTAATTGGCAATTAACTTTGCAAGGCCACAAGGAACACGGCGTCAACACAGAGCTGAAGTCTTGAAACTAGCTAGTACAAACAACAGTTGCTTCCTGCAAAAGCCCTCGTGCCTTTGCTCCTCCTTTATGTCTTATGGGAGGGGCCAATCATCTCCAAGCCTTACTCCCGAGTTATCTCTTTTGTTTTAAACTGTTCTTGCCTTCTGGCAGCTCTGTGCATGTGCGCACTGGGAACAGGCTCCCCCTGTTCCTCTGCCTTGCTGAGGTCCAACTCTGGAGGCTCCGGAGTCCGCACATAACTCCCAGATGGTCCTGGCCCCATCTCTGCCTCTGATGCAGAGCCCTCATCCAAGCCTTCCCCAGACTCCAGGATTGGCCCATGTTCCTCCCAAGCCTCCTCACTGTCTGACTCTGCTGCTAGCTCCTCAGGCTGTCGGCGGACCACAACATTTCTTTCTTTTTCCTCGGACTTTTTATTCCTTTTCTCTATTCCCTTTTCTTTCTTTAAATTGACATTAGACTTTACTATTATAATTAACATTCTTTAACTATATATACTGCATACATATGTATGTATGTATGCATGAATGTGCTTAATGTACAACAAGATCCTAGGATTGCATGTCCTGGCTCCATGTCTAATTTTATAGCCACATTCCAGTGTAATTTATTTGTTGTTTGTTTCACATCTTTATTATTTTTACAAATAGCTCAAGGTTCAGAACAAATCCAACATACCTTCCTCTTCTTATTTTTCCCTCAACAACAATTCTATAAGGTGAGTTTGGCTGAGAGAGAGTGTCAAACTCAAAATCACCCAGCTGGCTTTCCTTGCTAAGGCAGGACTAAAACTCACAGTGTACTTCCTAGTCATGATGCCTGTACTATGAGAAACCAAACTGAAAAAATGCTACTGTCTATCTATACTCTGAGGGAGCATGGATGAACACATTATATCTTTGTAAAGTTCTTATGTGGCTTTTGTTGTTGTTGTTAGCTACAAAATTGTATCTGACCCATCGTGACCACATGGGGGTCCTCCAGGCCTTCCTGTCCTCTACCATCCCCCAGAGTCCATTTAAGCTCACACTGACTGTTTCAGTGACTCTATCCAGCCACCTCATTCTCTTTTGCCCTCAGTCTTTCCCACATTAGGCTCTTCTCCAGTGAGTCCTTCCTTCTCATTAGGTGGCCAAAGTATTTGAGTTTCATTTTCAGGATTTGGCCTTCTAAAGAGCAGTCAGGGTTGATCTCCTCATCACCTAGGCCCAGGATACCCTCCTACATGGCCTAGGCCCGTGATATTTGGCAGACCATATGCAGCCAGCAACAGCTTCCCATCACCTAGTGCGCTCCCACAGGGAGGGCCTACTCAGGGTGCCGTCGGCCAGACAGAGTCAGCTGGCAACCCCCAGGGAGAGAGCTTTCTCTGTGGGCACACCCACCCTTTGGAATCAACTCCCTCTGGAGCTCCGGGTGGCCCCCGACCTTCTCTTTTTCCGCCGTGGGCTGAAAACTTAGCTATTT
Organism: Ptyas mucosa; assembly: GCA_012654045.1. NCBI lineage: Eukaryota > Metazoa > Chordata > Lepidosauria > Squamata > Colubridae > Ptyas > Ptyas mucosa. The sequence goes on along the minus strand of WNWU01000011.1, from coordinate 17,695,536 downwards.
CATCTGGCCGCCTTGGACTGATGGGGGTTTAATCTGGGTTTTATTGAATTTCTTAATTTTAACTTGGACTTCTGTTTTAATAAATATGCGAACTGGTAATGAAGATAAGTGAATACCACCCCTGCTCTGAACCCAATATTTCTGTTTTGTTAACTCAAATTTAGATTTCAGTGTATTAAGCCAGTCTACTCCCATAGTAGCCAGCCTGTGCTGTATGATAATCAATAAGGCAGCTTTTGCATCTTGCTATGGATACATTTTACATCTATTTTTGCTTTTTCCATGACAGAAATCCTGTTGTAAAAACAAATATGGAGTTATTCTGCTCTAATCCACACTTACCAACTGCCTTATTTAATGACCATTCAAAGTTACAGTAGTGTTTAAAAAATAGCTTTGCAACCAATCCTTACTTTTTTGACCATCACAGCACCTCCCATGTCACATGATTGCCATTTCTGTGCTTCGTAAATGGCTTGTGACAAAGACAGGTTATAGAGAAGAATTAAATGAGTCATAGTTCACATGATGTTTTACTTAACAACTGCAGTGATTTGCTTAACAACCAAAGGGGAAGTGATGTCCACAAGCCTGTCATCTAGTAAACATGGCTCTTAGTGACAGAGTTGCTGGTCCCAATTGTGATTGCTATGCGAGTACCTTCTTACAGTTTAGGAGAGAACTTCAAATACGCCTATTTACATAAATTATTTAGGGGAATTTTTAACACATTCAACATCTTAATTGCTTTTAAATTAATTCTTTTATTAATTAACAATAGTTTGTTTTAGTTGAATGTCTGCTGTTTTGCTGTATTCTTAGAAGCTGCAGTGGTGGGTTGCCCTCGGTTTGGACCGGTTCGCAAGAACCGGTAGTAAAACTGGCGGGAGGCTCCGCCCACCGCCCCAGATGTCATCATAGGCGATCTGTGCATGTGCAGAAGCTTAGTGTGCATGTGAGCGAAGCAAGTGCATGCGCACGATCCCATTGCGAACCGGTAGTAAAGGTAAGTAGAACCCACCCCTGAGAAGCTGCTAAGAGTGGTTAAGGAGATGAATAGCCTATAATACTCTTAATAAAAGAAGACCCTGGGAAATAACACCTGGAGAGCTTTAATGGTTAAGAAGACTATTGTAGATAGTCATCCTTTATATATGGAGGCTGATGCAAAGAGAATTTGGTAACTCACTTTTCCTAGAGAACTGTAGTCCAACCATTAACTGTCCCCAAAATAAGAAATATCAACCCTGCTCAGTTCCTCCAATTCAATTATAAACAAATTAAAATGCAAAAAAGTGGGATAAATTGCTATCAGTGTACCCATAGGGATTAGTTCCGTAATGCTTTTACTTCAAAACTATATTCTTAGTGTTTCCATTTAATATTTCTTTTTGTGTAGACCTGCTTGATATCGTCAGAAATCACTTCTTAGAATTAATGCCTTGAATATGTCAAGTTTCATTACTATATAATGCACTTTGGAACCCAGAGACTCTGTATATGCAATTATTTGCCAGATATCTCACTTTTACATTTGATATAGGTTGTATTACTAATTTGCCTTGCACATCTACTTCTGGGAGAAGATTCATCCCACTTGACAAGGTGATGACACAGGTAACCAGTGTGTGTAGTTACATAGACACCTTCGAAAGTGATATGTAGTATTTTCTTTGTGAATGTCAAGTGCTTTTGTGAGATATGGCAGAATTTAATGACACCCTGCAAATAGTACCTGCTAATGATGCCTTCTTTCAATTCTCTTACAGAAAACGGACTAGTGAATTTGGAAAATCATAGGATTTAACTCCACCGCATGACTGAAAGGCAGATTAAATATGCGGTGCTTAAAAGTATGTCACGAATTAATGTCTGTCACATGACCAGCCTGCACAAGTTAATCACCATGAATTAATTGACCATTTGACATAATGGTTTGTGCTCATTGTCTGAAACTTATCCTTTAAAAGATGTTGAATTCTTTATGGAATTTTTTTTTCCATCTGTACAGATAATACTTTACTTACAACAATTCATTTAGTGACTGTTTGACATTACAATGGCACTGAAAACAAATGACATACAATTGGTCCTTGCACCCACTTACAACCACTGTAGCATCCTCACAGTCATGTGATCAAAATTCAGGTACTTGGCAACTGGCATGTATCTGTATTTACAAAAGTTGCAATGCCTTGAGATCACGTGATCACCATTCCCAGCAAGCTTCTGATAAGAAAAATCTATGAGGAAGCCAAATTTGCTTAACAATTGCGTGATTCACTTAACTGTAGTCATATGCTTAACAAACAAGGCAGGAGTGAAATGTAAAATGTGTTACTACCGGTTCTGTGGGCGTGGCTTGGTGGGGGAGTAATGTGACTGGGTGGGCGTGCCAACTTTTTTTTTTAACTTTTCAAAGCATTTTTTTCTAATGCTTTGAAAAGCCTCTGGCGATCAGGCAACTCAGCTGGGATCGTCAGAGAGGCATTTTAAAAAATGCTTTGAAAAGCCTCTCTGATGATCAGGCAACTCAGCTGGGATTCTCAGAGACTTTTCAAAGTGTTTTTTTTACCACCTCTTCAGCCAAGAGGTTGCAGAAAAAAATGCTTTGAAAAGCCTCTGACGATCCCAGCTGAGCCGTGTGATCATCAGAGGCTTTTTTTTTACTTTTAAAAGCACTTTTTTGTCGGAAGAGGTTGTAGAAAAAAGCTTTTAAAAGAAAAAAAAAGCTCTGATGATTGTGCGACTCAGCTGAGCATGGTGCAGAAGCTTAGTGCAGGGATTTTTGCTACCGGTTCTCTGAACCACCCACCACCATCACTACCGGATCAGGCGATCTGGTCCGAACCGGGAGCATTTCACCCCTGAAACAAGGCAAAAAAGTTCATGAAACTGGGTGTGACTCAACAACCTCCTAGTTTAGCAATGGAGATTCTGATCCCGATTGTGATCATAAATCTAGGATTACCCATATAGCATTATTGGAGAGCAAATTAACTCAACCAGGTATGAAGAAAACATAAGCTATGCTATACTGAAATGGTTAGTCTCAATTTATGAGAGAATACAGAATCTATTGTGCATAAAGTTGGCTTGTGGGTGTTGGATCTGCCCATTTCACAGTTGTGAAATGATTGCCTTGTCATTAGCTTTCCTTCTCAGCAAAATCAGTGAGGTTCTTCACAGAGAATGGATTTTTTTTTCATGGATTAGAATTTATCTCATGGTGGATGTCTTCATTTTAACAGAGAGAGGGGTGGTAAGAAAAGAGAGCTATGCAGTATATGAAAAAGTCACTTCCTTTCCAAGCCTCACAACAAATCCTGCAAAATTGAGAGATTGTTAATTGTTAATAATATATTGTCCCATGATCTTTGCTTAGAAAACTTTCCTACTAAAATAGCAACAACCCAGAATTTAAAAGTCAGTCAGTCAGTCAGTCAGTCTGTCTGTCTGTCTGTCTGTGTGCATGTATACATACATACATACATATACATATATTCCATATATATATATATGGAACGGAATGGAACAGAACAGAACAGAACAGAACAGAACAGAACAGAACAGAACAGATTAGAATTTTTTATTGGCCAAGTGTGATTGGACACACAAGGAATTTGTCTTGGTGCATATTCTCTCAGTGTACATAAAAAGAAAAGACAAATTTGTCAAGAATCATAAGGTACAACACTTAATAATAGTCATAGGATACAAATAAGAAATCAGGAAACAATATCAATATAAATTGTAATGATACAAGCAACAAAGTTATAATCATACAGTCATAAGTGGAAGGAAATGAGTGGTGGGAACAATGAGATTAATAGTAGTGCAGACTTAGTAAATAGTTTGACAGTGTTGAGGGAATTATATATATATTCCTTATAATGCAGATTTAATTTTATCATATGAAAATTATATACAGAGTTGCATTCATAGAGCCATCCAGCAGATACCTGCACTGCCCAAATTCCTTTCCAGTCTATGGGGAGGAAAGGTCTGAAAATAATGGAAATTGTGCTTTACTCAAAAGGGGGAGATGGCAATTGCCAACATCACAGACATTGCCAGAGCATTTGGACTATCTTCCTATCTCCTTATTTTATTCTATTATTCCCTACTTATCCCCATGTAGAGGCTTTGGGGGGATATGGACAAAAGAAGAACGAAATTATCTGCCTTATGAGCTTCCTTCTGCACAAATCTAATCATTCTGCTTTAATAACATAGTGTGATATAATTATGCAAACTATTGAAAATTTATAAAATGCACAGAGAGGGAAACATTTAACCTGAAAATATCTCCATATAGATTGCCAGAAAAATCTCTGAAACAGATTATTTTCAAGATGTGGAAAAGCAGGTTCAGAGAGGGATAAAAGAAAACCTGCTGGATTAAGGAGGTGCCAAGAGAAAACCCACAAGATCTCCAATCCTCAAGCAAAACCTCATATCATTGTCAGATTTATGCCAATCTTGGAGTAGAGTAAAAGTTGCAAAGCAGATCTGTTTTAATAGCAGTTTTGCAGGAGACGTTTTGCTCTGGCAATTTGATGTGGTGGTCCAATTAGGCTTAGAGGATGCATAGTATTTATTTTTAAAAAAAATTAAGAGTTTTAGGGACACAGGTCCAATTCAAAAGGTGCTGTAAAGGAGACCTGTCATCTGGAAAGAACACTGTGTTGATTTAAGCATGGTGGATGTGGGATCGGAGGTGGTATTCAGCAGGTTCTTACCAGTTCTGGAGAACCGGTAGCAGAAATTTTGAGTAGTTTGGAAAACCAGCAAATACCACTTCTCACTGGTCCCTGCCCCATCTATTCTTTGTCTTCCAGCTGATCAGGAGGAAATGGGGATTTTGCAGTAACCTTCCCCCGGAGTGGAGAGGGAATCGAGATTTTACAGTATCCTTTCCCTGCCATGCCCACCAAGCTATGCCACGCCCACCAAGCCACGCTCACAGAACCAGTAGTAAAAAAATTTGAATCCCACCACTGTGCTGGATAATGGATCTTATACCATTTCAAGTTTGGGAAATATATTTTTGAAGAAAAAAAAACACTCCTTAGTCTTCTGGTACCTGCTATTATAAGTTTCACCATGGAGCCATTGAAAGTAAGCAATACAAACTCCATCCCAAGCAAAATCCAAAATGAGGTTCTCTCATATCCCCATCCTGGAAATATTTAAAAAAGCCAATTCTTTTAAATTCTTTGAAAGTATGCATCATTTTATTATTTCTTCCAATTTTACATATCAGAGGAAAGCATGTTGTTGACTGGAGTAGCAGGTCAGAAATTTTCTGCAGGATCAGCTGGCCCCTCCCATACAGGATGTTGCTGTGATGTTTGGCTTAGACCAGGAGATAACTCTCACCTGAAAAGGAGAACAGGTTGCTGCATTTCTTGACTCAGATGAGGGAAGCTTGAAAGGTAGTAGGAACATCATTTTCTCTTTTATGTCCCCCTTTCCATTGCTGCTAATTTGATCTGGAAGAGTCCTTTGATCCCTAAAAGGTTCTGTGTTAGATGTATTGAAGGTAGAAACACTTGGTTGCAGGCAGTGGTGGGATTCAAAAATTTTTACTACTGGTTCTGTGGGTGTGGCTTGTTGGGCATGGCATGGCTTGTTGGGCATGGCTTGTTGGGCATGGCTTGTTGGGCATGGCTTGTTGGGCATGGCTTGTTGGGCATGGCTTGTTGGGCATGGCTTGTTGGGCATGGCAGGGGAAGGATACTTCCCCACTCCAGGGGAAGGTTACTGCAAAATCCTCATTTCTCCCACTCAGCTGGGACTCGGGAGGCAAAGAATAGATGGGGGTGGGGCCAGTCAGAGGTGGTATTTACTGGTTCTCTGAACTATTCAAAATTTCCACTACTGGTTCTCCAGAACTGCTCAGAACCTGCTGAAACCCACCTCTGGTAGCAGGCAGAGATGGGCTTCACATAATTTAACAACGAGTTCCCCCAGAATTGGAAATGTGAGCACGCGTGCCTTGTGTACATGTGCACTGCACGTCTTGTGCGCGCCTTGTGTTCATGTGCACTGCATCAAAAGAATGGTGTTGTATAGGATGTGATAGCTTTGTTTGCACATGTGCCTTGAGCACAGGTGCACTGCATCAAAAACATGACAATTGTATAGGATGGGATAGCTTCACTCGCGGGCACACATGCATGCTGCATCAAAAATGGTGATTCAGTGGTGGGTTCCTTCCAGTTCCGCCCAGTTCCACTGAACCGGTAGCAATAACGATATGACGTCACCGAACTGGTTCTCCTCCCCGACCCCCCATTCCGCCACGTTATTCTTACCTTTTATTTGGTCCCACCCCCAATCTATTGCTGCCTCCTGAGTCCCAGCTGATCGGCTGGAAGGAAAAAAACTGTTTAAACTCTTGCCGGGGAGCTTCAAAGGGCCGCCCTATAGCTGATCAGTGTTAAAAGGTAGTTTGGTGGTAGACCGGTGCCTCCAAAAACAAATGAGTAGACCGGTGCCTGCAAAAATAAATG